>ML776801.1:290984-316192 GCA_009831015.1 Picea engelmannii
ATATATATATATATATATCAGCGTGAAATTCAAAATATTTTGTTGTGTCAGAGACGAGATCAGATGAGATGAGCTGAGATGATCAGAGAAATCTCTTGTTATTCATTGGTTGGGTTTTAAATTACTTCGTTAAAACTTCTTAATCCAAAACAGAAAACCGCCAAAGCGAGGGTTCCAAGTGTTGTAAAGCCGTCTTAGGTTAATGGAGTCTTTGAGTTCCGGAAAGCTTCATCCTACGTTCATTTTCTTTCCTTTTCCGGCCCCTGAGGGATTCGATCTAACGACCTCTACCTGCCACTGAACTGTGGTTTTAGGTTTCTTTATTTTTAATTTTTGGTTTTTCCAGAGACTTTTTTTCAAAGCTTTCTCCAAACGTCCGAATTAAATTTTAAGTAGGCGTTTAAGGTTTTGAAGAACCATTGAAAACAAAATGGCCTTGAACGAAGACGCGAACGACGTGGAGAAACTCTATGAATACGGGGAGCGTCTTAATGAAGCCAAAGAGAAATCCAAGGTATTCTTGTTATGCTCTGAAAAAATATGTATTTTTCTAGCAATCTAATTGTTGATAATGTTTATTTTATGTGAAAACATAGTAGACTCGGTTTATTACTATAAACCCTGGAATTCTTTTGTTTAAGAAAACTAATCTAACTATTTCCTTGTATGTTTTGCTAGAACCTGAAATTGAAGTACCCTAATAACCCTAACCCTAATGACCTATTTTCTCAGTTTTCACAATGGTGACATCAGAGTGACTACAATGAAATTCCCTCTTTACTAACTTCATCGAACTTTATCTTGTGTGAGTTTTTGCTTGTTTCCATGATTTCCCTTGCTTATGTCATGGCACGATGGAAGTGATTACATTTGGATTTGTCATTTAGTAATATCTTTGTACTTTGTCATGCACAGGGCACAATCTTTACAACCATTTATTTGTTTGAGCTTTTACTTTTTGAAATAAATTTAAGTTTATTGTTGTATTCATGGAAAGAAAGTGCTTTATTTTAGACTCAAGGTTCAGTGATTTCCTTGTTTGAGTTTTAGTTGTGGTTCAATGCTCTCTTTGGGTTGGCTACAACAAGTGTCCTGGTTGCCTCAAGGGGTGAACTAGTGAATTCAAGCACTTCTATCTGGTTAAGCTTTCAGAAAAGGAGGCTAGGGCATACTCTTTAGGCTAGGGTGTACTCTTTTGTCAAAATCGATAGGGACTTGCATCTGGTCCCAACTTCTTATTTCAATGCACCTTGGTGTGGCCTAGCATGTCACTGTATTCACCATGAACTATAGCCCCATTGACTCATGTGTTGGTTTAATAGAATTTCAGAAGAAAACTTAATTATGTTGGGATTTATTGCATGGCAAAAGAAAAGTAATTAAGTTGGAATTTACTAGAATTGCAGAACAAAAATCATTATGCTGAAATTGTTGTATCCTTTGTCTTGCTCAGGATTTAGCCCTATTTTCTAGCGATGATATTTATGCTATGGAAGCATAATCCATTTTTCTTATATTCCCTGAGATTTGACTGGATTAAAATTTGTTTTGGTTTATTTTATGCAGCATGAGACCGATTACATTGGGATAATAGCAACAACAAAGGGAAGTAGCAAAGAAAAACAGTTGGCGGCACAACTTATAAATGGCATAGGAGATGAATATAAGCAAGGAGAAGTAACACCGTTGAGAGATGAGACCGATCCCCTGAATAAGAGGAAGGTTTCTCCCCCGAAACCTTCTTCTCATAAGAAATCAAGAGCCACTGTGACCAAGATGAAGACCCTGCTTACCACTGATGTCTTTGACTTCATCATAGCATCCCTCAACGATGCTTCACTGGAAATCATGGAGAAACAAGAAGTTAAGAAAGAGGAAATGTATGAAAGACTTAAGGTCGAGTTCCGAGGGGTATAGCAGGCCCTTCAGTTCAGCCGCGCAGTATCCACTGCACCCCTGTCATCAGGAGAACCAGAGTTGGGGGATGAGCCAGCCCAACTCCGTCGATTAGTTGATGTGGTCGAAGCTCGTCTTCGTCGCGCACAAGAAGAAGCAGAACAAGCTACCCAAACCTTGAAGAAAGTACAAGGCCACATTGTAGAACAACACAGAATTGCAGAACAAGAGAAGGTTTCTCTCTAGTCCAAGTTTCAAGCAAAGAAAGAACAGATGCAACAAGAGAAAGAACAGTTGCTCGCAGAGAAACTCGAAGTGAAAGAAGCAGTAAACAGATCACTTCACTCTGTAATAGGATTAGAACCATAGGCAGAAGACTGAGTCATGCATCAAGTAGAGAAGCTCGCAAAAGCTATCCAACAACTACATCAACGGATAACAGATTTAGAGCTCAGCACTGTACCTAACACCCCACAGGATGTAAGGGATCAAAGGGAAGCAACTACTCGAAGCGAAGTTGAAATAATAAAAGTCCTTGCCTTGGAATGCAAGCAAATGAGTGATCGCAATGCCGAGACATACGAGAAACTCACTGAGAATCCATAATTGAAGGCAATGGAGTCACAACTCGAGGAAGTGAAGTATCAAGTAGAGACAATACAGGCGCAGTTGAAGGCCCTATCAGTAGTAGAAAGAATGAAACGATCCCAAGAGTAGCGCATTTCCCAGCAGCAAGTCCATACTATTCAGAGAAGATTTATGGAAGTAACTCAGAGGCTCCAACCTATATAGAACAAGGCTTACCAACTGTTCACATAAATCAAAGGCCGAGGAGCGAAACTGGAACAAGTTGTCACTATTGTTGAACAACGCCTAGAGGGACTTGTCAACGAAGCAGTCATACAAGAGTTCACTGAATAGGAGGTCGTAGCACAACAACAAGTCGAAGAAGCTCGAGCCAAGATCAAGGCTTTTGAAGCAGAACTAATCAAATCAGAGTGACTTGGGACGAGTCACAGGTGAATGTTGGGGGCATGTTAATCCTTGACTAAGTTTTGAGGATTGTTGGTCATGTTTGACCTGATTTTGGGCCTTCGACATGCTGTCGAAGGCAGAGCGCAAGATGAAGCGGAGATCACGGGATCTTGGCCCCCTTTTAGGGCCCTTTTTGGGATTTGGGATTATGTAACAGATATGGGGATGTCGTCCCATGGGTTTACCCATGCTTAGGCCTAGTTTGTATGTATAAATAGATTCTAAATCAATGTAGTGAGTATGAATGGTTAAGTGCTAGAGTTGCATCTGTGGGATATTGGGCTAAGTGCTAAGTATGGATTGTAGATGATTTGTGCATACTGTGTGAGATTTGCAGAGCTAAGTGCAAGTGGTTGTAACAGACTATGGAAGGCTTTGTGTTGTAACGCCAGGAAGGAGGATCTAGCGAGGTGTGAAGATCTCCTATCCTCTGCGGAGTGGAACTCGAATGCTTTGTGTTTGTAAGAAGCTTGAACCAAGATAATGAAGAAGAGAAGAGTTGGTGTATGTAGCCCCAAGGTGGGGGTGAACCACGTACATGCTGTGTTTCTTTGCTCTGTATGATGTATTGATGTCTTTATATGTTTTATTGCTTAGTGTGTTAACATAGATGAATGATAGATAGATATGTTAATTCTGTGTGCTTAATAGTATGGATGAATGTTAGATCTGACTTACATACATGTGCTTAGTGTTGAATCTGTTAAGATCTGATCTGTTTCGTCATGCTAAGTGTTGCTAGAAGCCAGATCTGGTTGACCACCGCGTTGTACTGTCATTAGGGTTTAACTGCCCTGTAACTAAGAACTGAATATTGATGAGTATAACTGTTGAGTGCTCTGTTAATTGATTAGAATAACAGATCTATGTCCCATCTAAGGTTGCAGACACTGGAGTCCTGCAACCACCCCTACCTCTACCTTGGGTGAGACTTCATCTGCTTCACAGGTGATGTCGAAAGGGCCAATAGTTAGGGTTTTGTTGGTACGTTGTTGTAGCATTGAACCCTGGGTCTGCCCCTGTGCCAACAACATTCATCCTCGTATTCATCATGTATTAGCGTATTGCTGGAAAATTGAGTGCAGGTTCAAAAATATGTTTTTTCTCTTTGTCATCATGCATAAAACAATCCCATATATTCCTGTCTTAAACTGATTTTTGCACAACAAATCATGATAATTATTCATGATTAAAGTTCTCTGCACTAGATGGTCAGCTCACATTTTCTTGAAAATTTGTAGGCACGTCATTGTAAAATTTGTTCTCGAAGATATCTTCTTAAAGATGAAAAAAACAAAATCATCCTCACAATCTCTATTGAAACAACTCACCATGGACTTTCAACATTTTAAATTCTCTTGGAATGACGTTTTTGTTCTATTTTGCTATTTTTCCCTATTTTTTTCTTTATACATGCTCATTCTTGTGGGAACTTTATACATACTCATTCTTGTGAGAATGTGATTTCGTTCATTTTTGCTTCTCCGTCCGTTCCCATTACATTGGTGTAGGCTTTTCTGCATTTTTACTGTGTTGTAAAAAGGATTGCCAATGATGAGTCAACCTCCCTAGAAATTTGCTAACTACCATAGATTTGTGTGGTGATAATTGTTAAATATTGATCAAATTTCCATGAATAGGACTTTGGATAGCACATTACACTAATTCGAAAGTGTACCTACCTAGATAAATATCTTCCCTTTGGTATCCTTACTTTGACTGCATTTAATGTTGAGCCATAAAAATAGGCAATGGATCGTTACTTTTCAACTTTAGTATATTTGATTAAATATTCCCTATGATATCAAAGTGGTGTGTTCTTTTACCCAACTTAGGTTGAATCTCTAAGAGTGATTTTGATGTAGTTTGTTTATTTTTCTTTCGATATTTATGGGTCTTATATTATTTGGTTTCCCAGAAAGTAAGCCTTGCAGTTTGACATTTAGTCTATTGACTATATGAAGCCTTGCAGTTTGACATTTTTCCAACTCTCATACTTTTATTCATTCAGGGATCGAAAAGATCTTATCAGGGAGGCTTCATGCAGGATATGCCATGAGATTTCCAGCACCTCAATAAATGGTCAGTGCAGTTTTTTGTGTTTTCCTAAGGTTATTTTTATGTAGTATTATTTTTCACAAGTGACTTTTCTACTTTCGAGCCCTTACTGAACATAATACATCACCTCAATAAATGGTCAGTGCATATTTTTGTGTTTTCCTAAGGTTATTTTTATGTAGTATTATTTTTCACAAGTGACTTTTCTACTTTTGAGCCCTTACTGAACATAATATACTCTCTTGGATTAATTGGAATTGAAATCATTGAACGGGCCCATTGACGTGTAAGATTTTTGAACCATATATTTTAGTGTTTGCGTTTTGGCACATGCCTTTTTTTAGTAGTGTAGTTAGATCAGCTAAATAGTTCATATTTATAGAGGTTTGATTTATTGAACAAAGGTCATCCTTATTGAATTGGAGGAGAGGGATTTAATATGCAATGGAGTAATAAATATATCTATGGATCACTTAGCCATTTATATTTCTGAAAATGTTTGCAGGTATTCTGAATGGATTGATGAATGTGAGCGTGTAAATAATTATGGCTAAATGGATGCATCTCCAGACTTAGATAACATATCGTGTGTATCTTGAATATAGTTATTCGATATATGGATGTTTCTTTTCCTGAGATTCTATCTGAAATCTGTGAGAGCATCTGCAGTTTGGATGTGCACCTTCCTCATAATGTGCAATACAGGAAGCCATTTGAACAAATTCACAATATTCTGCTTTGGCCTGTCATGTTCTTGGATCATGTTTGAAAAATGACTGTGATGTTCAATCACTTAATATATCTACTACACGGATTAATTGTGTATATGAAAGTTAACATTGGTTGTTATTTGAAACTAGATGCATTAGTTGTGTATATAACAGTAACATTGGTTGTTATTTGAAACTAAACTTGAAATATATACGTGTTGTATATCTGCAGGCCAAATCTGCTATAGTTGTTGAAGTATTTAAATTTGTCTTTTTTTGCCCCTTGTTCTGACCGAGTATTGGGATATTGAATTTTACATGGTTTGGAATTTTCAAATTTCTTGGCATGAGAGATTATGAGATTTATATCTGGAGTCCAAATCTGTTATGGTTGTTTCGAATTGCTACAATTTGCATTCTATGAATTTTCTCTTCTTCTCAATGTATATATACAGAACACTTTCACGCTATGTGTGAATTTGTTGTGCTAGCCAAAGGATACAAAGAAATACCTGCAATGACTTCAAGTCATATTATTGATGATATAATTGTCTGCTAAATGTTAAACAAATTGTCAAAGGTTTCATTGAAGGCTCTGGAATTTTTGTTGCTCAGCTATCTCATTGGTATATAGGATCTTGTATTGGATGGCACTTGTTTTGACGTACCCAAGAAAGTACAGTATTATTTTGATCCTTTCTAAGAATAGGGACTTACTCTCTAGTATATGTTTGCAGTCTTATTCGCATGATTTCACTTGAGCTTTTGGAATTTAGTTCAACATTTACGAGTTCGTGTGATAACACACCCGAGACATATCCTAGTGATCCTAAACCTCATTACACAATACCCCCTTTACCATTGGAATTTAGTCCTCCTCCTTAACCAACCTTGCCTAAGACCAATGATATAGATTTAAATATTGATATGGCTAGTATCTTAGCAAAGGTTAATGTACATGTTCCTCTCAGTATTGATATTGTATTTTTTTTAAATACCTACAACATAGTCTCTATTGTGATGTATTGGAGTGCATCTCCCATAGAAACCACATCGGAGATGATGCCTCTTAACGTCTCTCTTGCCACCTACAAGACATCTCTCTTGCCACCTACAAGATGCCACTCTTGCCACCTACAAGAGTATCGCTCCCATAGAAACCACGTCGGATTTGATACCTCTTAACGTCTCTCTTTCCACCTCCAAGACGTCGCTCTTGCCACCTCCAAGACGTCTCTCTTGCCATCTCCAAGATGTCTCTCTTGCCACGTCCAAGACGTCACTCTTGCCATGTCAGAGATGTAGATCTTGCCACATTAGAGACATCTCTCTTACCACATCCAATATGTCTCTCTTTCCACATCCAAGACGTCTCTCTTACCACCTCTAAGACGTCGGTATTACGATGTCTATATGGGGTTTGGACAGTCAAATCTGAGATGACACGTGTTCTCATGAAACATCACAATAAAGACGAAATCTATGTCATTGGAAAAGAGACATCATGTGAAATGACGTTTGAGGGAGTCTGGTGTTTGTCGTTCTCCCGACAATATAAAGTGGCAATTGCGTCGAACGCGTCGTCGAAATTTGACCCAAATGTACTAGTGTATTTTTACAGTCTCTGTACATTTCTTTCATTAATAGAAATCGTGTATTACTGTATATATGTGTTTATGGTTGCATCTCTGATACATTTGTGTTATATTATTGAACATCTTCGATATCTATGTGCATTTATTTATTATATCTCCGCTCTCATTTTGTGCCGAAAATAATCCGGATCAGTGGTATCAAAGCAGGCTTCTCTTGATCATTTTTTCAGTGCATGTCCCCGACGAGGTATGAGTATAGAAAATTGGGTCTCGATCTTGTCTCTCTTGAATACAATCGCTCTTGCATGCCCAAGAAACCCTCCATGGTGGAAGAAAAGAAAAATGACAGAGCAGACGATCGTATAAATCTATTGCTTGAGCAAGCTCTCACACGACAAAGGGACGAAATGATGGATAATTTTTCCCACGTCCTTCAATGCCTGGTGATAGCAACATGCACATCTTCATCAAACAACCACGTTGGAAGCACCTCTCCTTTCAAGGTACATGTTAATTTTGATATTCCCATATTTGAAGGTTAGATAGATGTGGATGCCCTAGACAAATGGTTAAATATCCTAAACGGCTATTTCTTTGTTCACCATTTTTTCGACAGGGAAAAGATCACCTTCACACTCCCTAAATATCTCCCCCATGTCAAACATTGGTGGGAAACTTATTGGGAGAAAATTTCCACAGAGGAGTCTGGAATATATGGGGTCGAGCCCACTTGGGATTTTTTTGTGGATGCGATAAAGGAACAATATTGCCCTGTTGGAAACTATGAGGACCAATACATGAGATGGACCACACTGCAGAAAGAGGGGCCAAGTAGTTCCAGAGTTCACCAATACCTTCCATACCTTTCACACCAAGCTAGGTATCAAAGACTCCGAACGACATTTGGTTCTAAAATACCATAGGGCTCTACACAGATACATCCAAACTGAAATGGATTTTCTGGACATCTCATCACTCAGTGTTTCATATCGATATGTTGTTAAAATCAAGCAGAAATTTAAGTACCAAAACAAATGAGAGTTTGGGTCTACAAATCCGTAACAACAAAAGTATGACAAAGACAACCCTAACAAACAATCTCTCAAAAACCAATCCAAGCCACAGGAAAAGAAGGGTCACGGGAAGACAAAGAAGGACACTAGATTGTTAGCCAACAATGTCGATTGTCATACGACATCCATCCCTTCGAGGATGAGGTATTATGTGATGTTGCCCCACTGGATGTCTATGGTGTTCTCTTGGGCCAGCCATATATGTGGAGACACCATGTTGTTTATGAGTCTTGACCCCGTAGTGTCATTGTTTATCTAGGGGGTGATCTCTATAGAATACCAGAGGTAGTTCTAAATATTGTTCCACCTAAACAGTGCTAGAAGGTAGTATCTCATACTGCAAAATTCAACTTCTTCACAATCTGTTCAAAAGGGGAACATATGGACACTGCAACCACTACAACCTCGCCCCAAGCACCTTCTATCCAACAGAAGCAGGTCAATAAGGTTGCAGAAAAGCGCAAAGATTCCTTCTACACATCGTCCTCTTATGTAGCTCGACTTGTTGAATAGCCTTAGCCTCAACAGTTTCGTGACAGACTTCCACAAACTGAGTAGCGCGACATCTCCAGCAAGGCAAGCAGCTCACCAAGACTCAGATTCAAAAAACGTTTTTTACTCTCCCTCGGGTACTCAACGCAATGGAGACCATTGATTCCTAATGAGGGAGGATTGATCCAGGTGGATATCAGTGGCCACCCACCTTTTACAACTGGATCAAAACAGTTTTCTGGCAATTTTGGTAATTTACTATTTTTAGCAGTATTTAACTTATGGGGCCATCTTGAGGCCCTAAACGAAGTTTTTGGGAAAACGAGGAGAAATACAAAAGTTTCTTTGATATTGCCTCCAAAATGAATCTCCTCGATGATACCTTTTCAATGGAAAATCATGCGCCTAATACGGAGACCGTATGCAAAAGTTACGACCCCGGGAAGTTGATGTATTAACTTACCCAAACGGGGCCCACATGACTTTTGGCGCTTCATCTCCTAGGGTTAGGTATTTGGATGTCTAGGGTTTTTGAAATTCATGTTTATTGTGAAAATGCCTTCAGAGCCTCATTGTAATCATCTTCTTGCGAATGCGAGTATCCGTCACATCTCTTCTCAGAGATAAGTTGCCACCATTCTAGCGAGTCTTTCACTCTGTAATTTTATAGTCTCTGTACATTTATTTCATTAATAGAAATCATGTATTACTGTATATCTGTGTTTATGGTTGCATCTCTGATACATTTTTGTTATATTATTGAACATCTGCAATATCTCTATGCATTTATTTATTATATTTCCGCTCTCATTTCATGCCAAAAATAATCTGGATCAGTGGTATCAGAGCAGGCTGCTCTTGATCATTTTTTTAGTGCATGTCCCCGACGAGGTCCAAGTATAGAAAATTGGGTCTCGCGCTTGTCTCTCTTGAATACAATCGCTCTTGCACACCCAAGAAACCCTCCATGGCGGAAGAAAAGAAAAACGACGGAGCAGATGATTCTAGAAATTTGTTGCTTGAGCAAGCTCTCACGCGACATAGGGACGAAATGATGGAGAATTTTTCCCACATCCTTCAACGCCTGCAGATAGCAACATGCACATATTCATCAAACAACCACTTTGGAATCACCTCTACTTTCAAGGTAGAGGTTAATTTTTATATTCCCATATTTGAAGGTCAAATAGATGCGGATGCCCTAGACAAATGGTTAAATATGCTAGACGGTTATTTCTCTGTTCACCATTTTTCCGACAGGAAAAAGATCACCTTCGTACTCCTTAAATCTCTCCCCCATGTCAAACATTGGTGGCAAACTTACTGGGAGCAAAGTTCCACAAAGGATTTTGTATTATAAAGGGTCTAACCCACTTGGGATTTTTTTGTGGATGTGGTAAAGGAACATTATTACCCTATTGGAAACTATGAGGACTAGTACATGAGATGGACCACACTGCAGAAAGAGAGGGGCCAAGCAATTCCAGAGTTCACCAATACCTTCCATACCTTCTGCACCAAGTTGGGTATCAAAGACTCAGAACGACATTTGGTTCTGAAATATCGTGGGGCTCTAAACAGATACATCCAAACTGAAATGGATTTTTTGTACATCTCATCACTCGGTGTTGCTTATCAATATGTTGTTAAAATCGAGAAAAAATTTAAGCACCAGAACAAATGGGAGTTCGGGTCTGCAAATCCGCAATAAACAAAGTATGACAAAGACGACCCTAACAAACAATCTCCTGAAAAATAGTCCAAGCCATAGTAAAATAAGGATCACGGGAAGACAAAGAAGGACATCGGAAATTGGTGTGATTTCCACAAAATCCCCTGGAACAACACCGATGAATGTCGCTCAAAATAGTCATTGTTGGCCAAGATCAAATACAAGGAGTCGAACCCTGATTCGGAACTTGATTTTGAAAATACTAGTAAATGACAGATCATTGACGCAGATCCCACTGTTATTGTCGCGACCGCAGCAATTCAACCAGAAGAACTAACAGATCCTAAAGAGGGGGAGTGCCTTTTTCATTCATAGATGTGGGTGAAGGGGACCCCGTTGCATTTTATTGTTGATAGTAGAAGCCAGAAGAACCTCATCTCAGCAGAGGTCGTCAAATAGTTTGGATTTTCAACAACACCACACCTGCAGCCATACAACATCAGGTGGCTTCGCCAAGGACGAGATCTTTGTGTCAGCCAGCAGTGCATATTTTCATACGGCATCCAACCCTTCAAGGATGAGGTATTATGTGATGTTTCCCCACTAGATGTATGTGATGTTCTCTTGGGCCAGCCATATATGTGGAGACTCCATGTTGTTTATGAGTCTCGACCCCGCAGTGTCATTGTTTCTCTAGGGGGTGATATCTACAGAATACCAGAGGTAGTTCAGACTATTGTTCCACCGAAACAATTCCGCAAGGTAGTATCTCATACTGCAAAATTCAACTTCTTCACAATCTATTCAAAAGGGGAACAAAAGGACATTGCAACCACTACAACCTCGCCCCAAGCACCTTCTATCCAACATAAGTAGATCGACAAGGTTGCAGAAAAGACCAAATATTCCTTCTGCACATTGTCCTCTTGTGTATCTTGACTTGTTGAACATCCTCAACCTTAACAGGTTCGTGACAGACTTCCACAAACTGAGCAGCGCAACGTCTCCAGCAAGGCAAGCAGCTCACCAAGACTCGAATTTAGCAAACATTTTTTCGTCTCCCCTGGGAGCTCAACGCAATGGAGACCATTGCTTCCTAAGGAGGGAGGATTGATACAGGTGGTTATTTATGGCCACCCACCTTTTCCAACTGGCTCAAAACAGTTTTCTGGCAATTTTGGTAATTTACTAATTTTACCATTTTTTTAACTTCTGGGGCCATTTTTAGGTCCTAAACGATGTTTTTGGGAAAACGAGGAGAAATATGGAAGTTCCTTCGATATTTCCTCCAAAATTAATCTCCTCGACGATACCTTTCCAATGGGGTATCATGCGCCTAAAACAGATATCGTATGAAAAAGTTACGACCCCAGGAAGTTGATGTACTAACTTACCCTAACAAGGCCCACATGACTTTTGGCGCTTCATCTCCTAGGGTTAGGTTTTTGGATGTTTAGGGTTTTGGGAATTCCTTTTTATTGTAAAAAGGCCTTTAGAGCCTCATTGTAATCATCTTCTTGCGAATGCGAGTAGTCGTCACATCTCTTCTCAGAGATAAGCTGCCACCATTCTAGCGAGTCTTTCACTCTGTATTTTTACAATCTCTGTACATTTATTTCATTAATAGAAATCATGTATTATTGTATATCTATGTTTATGGTTTCATTTCTGATACATTTCTGTTATATTATTGAAGATTTGCGATATCTATGTGCATTTCTTTATTATATCTCCACTCTCATTTTGTGCCGAAAATAATCCGGATCACATAGCTTTGACTTCAACCCATTTTTTCAGATAGTCAGTGCATACCAATATGTGCTTCTTTTGATTTGATGGAGGATCAATTGGACCTATGAGGTCGATGCCCCACTTGTCAAATGGTTCCAATGATACTTGGGTTTGTAGAGGCATCTTATTCCTCTTTCTAGGCTTCCCCATTCTTTGAAATTAATCACAATGTGAAGTGTATTGTTGAGCATCTTTGTGTAGGATTGGCCAATAGTATCCAACTTGTAAGATATTGCAAGTTTTTCTCTTTGTTGCATAATATCCTCCACATGTTTCATCATGACAAGCATGGAGGATATCATACACCTCATCTTCTCTTATGCATCTCCTCAAAACTTGGTATGGGAAACGTTTGAATAGATAACCAGCTACCCAAGTATAGGTTGAACTCTTCCAAACAATTTTTCATCTCTCCTTGTAGGAGAAATGTTGAGGGAACTTCCCTGTTGTCAGATAATTTGTTATATCAAAAAACCAGGGTTTTTTTTTTATATGGAAAATAAGTGCTCATATGGAAATCGATCATCAATCATGTCTTCTTCATTAGGAATAATCAACCTGGACAAAAAGTTTGCAACTACATTTTTCTTTCTAGGCTTATCAAGAATAGTTAGATCAAATTGATGTGATAACAAAAACTGTCTAATAATTCTACCATTTATGTCAAGTTTGTTCATCAAGTATCTAATGGAAACATGATCTATATGTACAAAAATTTTGTACCCTGTAACATAGTGTTTGAATTTATTGAGAGAATGGACTAATGCTAACAGTTTTGTTTCTGTAACAGTGTAGTTGGGTTATGCACTTGCCAAATTTTTACTTATGAAATAAATTGCATAAGTTTTGTTATCTTCATCTTGTCTTAAGACTGCTCCTATAGACTTGTCTGATACATCAATATGAATGTGAAATCGAAGATTCCAATTGGGGCCTTGTATCACAGGAGCAGTTGAGAGTTTCTCTTTTAATGTTTCAAATGCTTGTTGGCAATTCATATTCCAACAATAATCTACATCCTTGGATAATAGTATAAATAGAGGAGAAGCTACTGAAATCCTTGATGAACCTCCTGTAATATCCTTCATGTCCAAGAAAATTTCTAATATCCTTTGGTTTTAGAGGTGTAGGAAGTAGGGTGGTGATTTTCTTTTTGTCTACTTCAATCCCCCTAGAATATAGATGGATTCCTAACACGATCCCTTCATTCATCATCATATTGCATTTTTCATTGCTAAGGGACAAGTTCATTTGTAGAACCTTATCTAGATTGTCTAAGGCCTCATCAAAAGAGTTTCCATAAGGGGTAAAGTCATACATGTAGATCTAAAATTTGTCATGAATGAGTTTTGAAAATATGCTTAAAATTTCTCTTTGGAAAGTGGTTGGGACATTACATAGGAAAAATGGAAAGTCTTTGTATGCAAATGTACCCTACGGACAAGTAAAGGTGGTTTTGTACCAATCTTCAGGACTGATTTGAATTTGGTTGTATCCACTAAATCCATCCAAGAAGGAAAATTATTCCTTCCCATCTAATACATCCAAGACTTGGTCAATAAAGGGTAGGGGGAAATGGTCATTTCTGGTAGCATTGTTTAAATTTAATTAATCCACACAAATCCTCCATTTCCCATTCTTCTTTGGAAAAATAACTAGAGAAGAGACTCATTCACTCTTTGATATTGGATATATGAATCTAGTATCCAACAACATTTGAAGTTATTGTTTGACTATATCTTTCATTGTAGGGTTCATCCTTCTTTAGGGTTGCCTAACAGGTTTGCAGTCCTCCTAGATATAAATATGGTGAGTACAAATATAAGGGTGGATGCCTTTCATGTATTTATAATCCCATGAAAAAGATTCAATATTTCTTTTCAGTACATCTAATAGCTTTTGTTCTTGTTGACTAGTAAGTTTATTGTTTATTTTGAGTGTTTTTGTAGGGCTGATCTCTATACTTTTGACAGTTGGATCTTCTATCTCAGCAGTGAACAAATCTGTCCATAACTCGTTGTTATTTTCAATAGAAATTTCATATCTATTATCATCATTTATCCCTTCTATTTTCACATTAGTTGGATATTGGCTTTGCAGAAAATTTTCAAGGAAAGCGTCCTCATCAATTATACTATCAGCCATAGCTGTGGTTATGGTATAGATGGGATAAGCAGTTTTTTGTGTGATATATTATTCCTCTTCCACCCACATTGGAATTTTTTCTCTTATCAAAGATTGAGCAAGAGGATAAAGAACAATTTTTTGTTTGGATAGGCCATCAATTATAGTCAGGTTACCTGCCCTATAACCAATATATGCTTCTACTATGGCCAACCAAGGCATTCCCAAAATGAGAGGGTACCCATTGAATTGAGACTTGATTTGAAGGAATAAGAATTCAGTAGGGTACTCCCAAGAATCAATAGAGATTATGACATCTTCTATCATCCCTTCAAATTTGATTGTGAATCTATCTGCAAGTTGAATGATAGTGGGAGTGTCTCTCAAGTATCAAGTTTTTTTTGATGTGAACATTAACGAGAGGGCTTCCTGGATCCAAGTACTTAGGTACAATTAACTTCCCAAGCATAAGGTCAACTAGTTGTCCTATAAAATTTACGGTGGGGGTATATGTCCTTTTCCTCCATGGCCTTCTAATGCACTTTTCTTTGATAAAATTATTGAAAATAGGTACATCGTTGAGGGATTGTAAGAGAGGTATTTTTATACACGAACTTTAAGTTCCCCTAAAAGTTTTTTCTCTTCAGATGTATAATTTTTCTTTTCATTTAATCTTCTAGGGAAAGGGGGAGTTTGTGGTTGAGGTGAGGTAATATCTAAAGGATCATATCTTGTCACCGAGAGGGGGGGGTTAATCAGTGACACAATAATTTTATCAATTTTCTTTTGTTAATGAAAACAAAATTTTAACACATTATTTTATCCTGGAACCCAATTGGGAAAACCACAAACACTTTTCTATTAACTGAAAAATTTTGTTTTACATGTTACATAGAAGGAAAATGTTCTTCCTCTTAGATAAACACCAACTGATCAAGATGCACCCACACCCTTGTTCACCAGCACCAACTGGTAGGATACTTCAACCCCCTGTTTAGTCAGCTACAACTGACAAGGAAGCACCTACTCCCCTGCAGGCTCCAACCTGTGCTTGCACCACCCAACCACCCTTAATTTCTGAATCTAGAAAACTTTTGTATCATGTCTTCACTACTTCTCTCTCTGCTTTTTTGATTTAATATATCTTCTGACTTGGACTGCAAAGACACTTTATTCTCACCACTCTATCTCGTTTACATAATCTTCAAACTGGTGTGAGATATAACGCATTGTTTCCTTTCGTTTGGACCATCACACCTCTTCATTTAACTTAACCATAATCTTTGTTAATACAACAAAAATTGATTTATGTTGAGGTGCTTCCTTCAAACCATTACATATGACCGACAAGGAAAAACCACGGGCTTATCAGCTTAAGCGATGTATAAGATTTTACCTTTGTTTTTCTTAATCCAAATGACCATAGGCGGTGACCAGGCGCTAGATCAAGTGAGTTCTTTATCACTTCATCAAAATCAACGTTCACATTTTAATCTCCCAATGAGATGGACGATTCTTGTTTACTTCGGGAATTTGGGACTTCAACCATCGTGACTTCCAACCTCTTTACAAATATCTCGAATAACAGAAGCATGTCCATAATCTTCAACGATTGAGAATTTTCCCGAAGTGTTCTTCAAATCGGATGACTCATGTCCACTTCGAGACTTCGCCCTTCGTGACTTCAAGGGTTCGGATAATTGCTGCTCCATTTTCCTCGGGAGTGATCACCTGCTGAATAAGTCATAAAATGGTGGAGACTTCTCGGTGTCGGTTAACACTTCCACTTACACTATCCTTCCACTATACTTGATCAATGGTTGAGAATGCTCCCGAAGTGTTCTTCAAATCGGACGACTTGTGTTCACTTCGAGACTTCGGCCTTCGGGACTGCGAGACTTAGGTCATTTGCTGGTGGTGAAAATCCCGAAGTAAAACTACCAGAGTGGCGTAACTTGCTGAAGTCACTTGATGACGTGGCACAAACCAAGTAGTTTCCACGTGTCACTTAGATTCGTGATTTACACGTACCTGAAATGTCGATTTCATCTTAACACTCGTCATTATCTAACTGTGCCACGTGTCCTTGCTAACGTGGTCTGCTGACATAGATCTCCCAATGTGGCACATATTATTCTCCTTGATCTAACGGTCATGATACTTCCTGAAGTGTTCCTCCGATCAGACGACTCATATCTACTTCGAGACTTCGGTTAATTCGATTTCTCCACTTCCCAGTTCTCCCGAAGTGAGATTCCTCGAAGTGTAACCTCCTCACAAATTTTAACCCGAAATGAATGTTGTTCTTTGATCGTGATATTAGATCGACGGCTTGATCTGTCTGCGATGTTTCTTTGCCTTGGTTTAAATCCAATGATTCTTCATCTTTTCTTATCTTATCCTTCCACTTAAAGTGATCCAACGGCTATCGGGAATTCGGGTATTCGTAATATCATCCCTTTTTCCTTTCTTATCGTATCCTTCTACTCAACTTGATCCATCAGTCAAGAATGATCCCAGAGTATATCAACGATTAGGGATGATTGCGGGGTCCCAACTATCATGATGTTTAAAACTATCGTCGAGCTCCGCAATGGAAAAAATTGTTGGTTGATAGTGGAATTGATGCCAACCATAGATCTATTTGGCCAGTGACGATCAATGGTCTAGACTAATTGCGGGATTGGAATTAACGCATTGTTTAATTCTCCCTTCATGCTCCGCAATCAATCCCTACCCTTGATCTATGCTTGCATATCCAATGGTCCTGATTTGATCTGATTATTGACTGGTCCTCCAACAATCCTTCTCCCGTAATCTGATGGTCTAGACTCATTGCGGGATTGGGAATAACATGTTGTTTAATTCTCCTTTTTCTCTCTGAAATCCATCCCTTTCGTTGATCTGGCTCTTGTGTATCCAATGGTCCTGACTTGATCTAATCATGTTTCTTCAATACACGTCATCTCTTATGAGATTTGATCTTCATTCGCTAACCCTCCTGAGCTTTAATCTCTGCATACTATCCTACTGTTTGACATCAATGACACCACATTAATGAAACTATGTCCAACAATCTCCCCCTTTGTCATTGATGGAAACACACCAACTTCATACACAATCTTCCCCTGTGATGATGCTTCACTCCTCTGAAGTTACTCTCCCCCTTTGACATCAATGGAAAATGGTTTCTTCCCCTATGGTAAAGGTTTGTCTGTCTGTATGCTTCTAACCAGAATCTGAACTTGGGTAACTCCTCTTGCAATCATACTTTTCTTATCATAACTGAATGACTCCTCCTGACTTTGATTGTTTTCTCCCCCTGAATTGGTTCCAATTTATGCATTATTTTCTTGAGAGATTACATTGGAAGAGGAATTACTCCCAATATTTTCCTGAGATATTCAAATACATCTCTGCTTAAGGGTTTAGTGAAAATATCTGCCACCTGTTCTTGTGTTGGGACATATTCCAATTTAATGTTCTTATTTTCAACTTGATCTCTTAGATAGTGGTATTTTATGGGAATGTGTTTTGATTTGGAGTGTTGGACAAGGTTCTTGGAGAGACTTATAGCGCTTGTATTATCATAGTAGATAATAGTAGTTTCTTCAAACACTATTTTGATGTCTTGTAAGGTTTGTTTCATTCATTCCACTTGTGTGCAACATTCTGCTGCTGCAATATACTAAGCTTTAGTGCTAGACATAGAAATTGAGGATTGTTTCTTGCTTATCCAAGCTACCAATGATTCTCCCAAAAATAATGCTCCTCCACTTGTACTTTTTATGTCATCTACACAACCTTCCCAATCTGTATCTGAATAGGCTTTTAAAGTGAATGGATCCTTGCTAGGGTAACACAAACCAATATCTATGGTTCCTTTCAAATACCTAAAGATTGTTTTTACAGCTTGAACATGGCTCTCTTTTGGTGTTTCTTGGAATCTAGCTACCATCCCAACAACTTGCTTGACATTAGTTCTAGAAGTTGTTACATAGAGTAAACTCCTAATCATTGATCTGTAGTGTTTTGGATCTACAACTTTTGACTCATCTTCCTTGCTTAGTTTGCATCCATCTGTCATAGGTGTACTAATAGGTTTGAAATCCTCTAACTGAAATTTCTTACGAATATCTTTAACATACTTGGACTAATGGATAAATAATCCTCTATTGGACTGTATTATTTGTAATCCAAGAAAGAAATTCAGTTGAACAAGCAAGAACATTTCAAATTCTTGTTGCATCCTCCTAGAAAATTCCTTACTCATTTTTTCATCATCACTGCCAAATATAGTCTCTTGATGTTTGATCCTTATTGTTTTTAAATCATCCACCTTGACATCTGCAATCTCAACAATCTTATGTAATCTAAGATTGTAGCATCTGTATGCTTTCTTGGTAGAAGAATATCCAAGAAATATACCTTCATCAGATCTAACATCAAATTTTATGAGATTCTCATCAAGCCTTTTGATGTAGCACTTACTTCCAAAGACCTTGAAGTATTTTACCGAAGGATCTCTTCCAAAGCATAGTTCATAAGGAGTCTTATTACTATTAATCATGAGCTGACCTCTGTTCAATATGTATACTTCTATGCTTACATCTTCCCTCCAATATCCATTAGATAATTTTTCTTCATTGAGCATAGTCCTTGCAGCCTCCTGAACTGTTCTATTCCTTCTCTTAGCAATCCCATTTTGCTGAGGTGTTCTGGCATTAGAGAATTGTCTTTTTATTCCATGGGTTTCACAGAAGAGATTAAATTCTTTTGAGGTGAACTCACCACCATTGTCTGATCTAAGACATTTGATTTTGTTTCTTTTTCATTTTCAACAAGGGTGTTAAAATATTTGAATTTGTTAAGTGCTTCTAATTTTTCCTTGAGAAAACATACCCAACCCATTCTAGTAAAGTCATCAATGAACATCATAAAGTAGGACTCTCCTTGCAAACTTTTGGTCCTTGTAGATCCACAGAGGTCGGTGTGAACAAGATCTAAAGGTTTTGAGGTTGAGTATTCTTTTGTTTTGAACCTTATTCTAGTTTTCTTCCCTAGTTGACAGTGTCCACACATAGGATTTGAGGGCTTTGTGATTTTTGTCAAGTTTCTTATTGCCCCAAGATTGTTGATTTTCACTAAATTGTCAAAGTTTATGTGCCCCAACCTTCTATGCCATAACCAACTTTCATCTACTAAATTTATATGACACTCCTCATTCAATTTTGTATTTAGTATATATACATTCTCAGGAGTTCTAGGAGCAATACCGACCAATTTTCCTGATTCCTCTCTCCTAATCTCACATTTCTAAGAATCAAATATGCAAATGTGCCCCTGATCACAAGTTTGGCTGAAACTTAATAGGCTAGGTTTCATTTTTTCAAAAAGAAACACATTCTTGGCTTTGTCTTTTCCCAAACTCATAGTGCCTTTCCCAAGTATGTTACCTGAAGTGTTATCACGAAATGTAACTTTACCCTTTTGTTTCTTTAAGTTCAAAAAATTGTCTTTGTTTCCTGTCATATGTTTTGAGAACCCACTATCAACATACTAGAGATCTTCTTTATCTTGAGCTTTCAAGTCAATGAGACATTCCTCTTTTGATGTTTTTTTATTTCCAAAGCTTCTTTTTCTCTCTAACGAACTTTGGTTTTTCTGAGACTTCCATTAATCTGCAACTACTGGCCTTATGTCCATAGTTATGACATTTGAAGCATTCTAGGTCCCCTTCTTGTAGAGGTGCAAAGGAGTTATAGTTTCTGCTTTTAACGTGATTTATTGTTTGGTTATATTTAAGGTTATAGTTCTTAACCCTCAAAATTTTCCTTCCATGTGCTCTACAATTCATAGCTTTGTGTCTGAAATTAGAGAATGTAAAGAAATAACCAAAGAAAATGTGAGGATACCTATTTTGATAAACCTTCTTTGGTGTTGTCTTATATTCCTTCTTGATGGGTGGTAGTCCTTTGGAGTTCTGATCATTACTTGTCTTGTCTTCATATTTCTTCTTGAATGTACTGAGGAGAGCAGTTGCATAAGATTTTGAGTTAACTTGGTTTTCTTCTTGAGAATAACCTATTCCATTTTTATTACCTGAATCCCTTTGTGTAGTAATAATATTATCTAATATTTTAGAGTTATTTTCATATCTTGTTTGAATGAGTTTTGCATCAAGTTATTTTCTTAGGTGAACTATTTACGCCTCCATTCTTTCACAGGTTATTTTCTTTTCTTTCAGATACTTTTCCAGACTTTCTTCCATCCTATTTGCTTCTAGGATTTGGTTTTTCAGTTTGTTCATGAGTTTCTCGATCTCTTTTTCTTTATGTTCATGTTTTTCTTTTTGTTCAACTACAAAACTTTTCATCTGTCTATATCTCGTTTTGTATCTTCTTAATTCATCCAAGGCACTGAGAAGTTCTCCTTCCATATTAACCTCTGCTTCAACTTCTTACTCTTCCTCATGATCAATTTCTTCTATATCATTAGGCTCTTCAATACCTAGAAAAAGGACTTCATCATCATCACTGTCACTAGACTTTGATGAACTGTTGTTTTCTTCTTTTGAGTAAAAAATATTTTTCCCTTTGTAAAATTTTTTCTTGTAGTTGGGTTTTTCCTTCTTCTTTTATTGTTTATTTTTGTTCTCTTCATCTTCAGGGTCCTCCTTGGGATATGGAAACTTGGAAGCAAAATGGCCAACCTTTCCACAATTAAAACATTTGAAAGGTAGCTTGCCTTTGTACTTCCTTGATCCTTTTAGATTATTCATGATGGTTGGATTGAAGTTTTTTCTTTTGATTTTTTGCTTTCTTGAGCACCTTGAAGGCTGCCTCTCCTTGTGGGAGATTCTCATGACCTAATCTTAACTCATAGGCTGTGAGGATTCCATACAATACATCCATGGTGAGTTTATCTAGATTTTATCGATCTTCAAGAGTGGAAACTTTAGGATTGTATATAATAGGTAGTGTTCTTAGTATTTTTTTAACTAGCTCATTGTCTGACACTTATACTTCCAAACCTCTGATTGCATTAACAATATTATCAACTCTTTTGAGTACTCTGAGATATTTTCTTCATCCTTCATTTTTAGACCGTCATATTGTACTTTGAGAGTCTAGAGTTTGGACCTCTTTACCTTCGAATATCCTGCATATATAGTTTGCAATTTATCCTAGAGTTGTTTTGCATTATTACAGTTTAGTACTTTAGCAAGGATTTTCTTACTCGGTCCATCTTGTAGTGTGTTTAAAGCCTTTTCATGTTCCCAAAAAATTTTCTTGTCTTCATCTTCTATGGGAGTGTCTTTTGGAACATCATATCCCTTTTCAACTAATGTCCATACTTCCATTCCAATGGATATCAGATATATTTTCATTCTAACACTCCATAAGACATAGTCTTCACCATCAAATAGGGGGATTTTTTATGACATCTTCAACTGTTGATCGATTCTAATGTATATTTCTCTTCAAGCGATTTAAACCTTTTGTGAAGAGACCTACTCTGATACCAATTGAAGGATCGGATCCTATCACTGAGAGGGAGGGGGGGGTGAATCAGTGACACAATAATTTTATCAATTTTCTTTTGTTAATGCAAACAAAATTTTAACACAATATTTTGTCATGGAACCCAATTGGGAAAACCACAAACACTTTTCTATTAACTACAAAATTTTGTTTTACATGTCACATAGAAGGAATATGTTCTTCCTCTTAGATCAGCACCAACTAATCAGGATGCACCTACACCCTTCTTCACCGACACCAATTAGTAGGAGGCTTTGAACCCCTATTTAGTCAGCTACAACTGACAAGGAAGCACCTACTCCCCTGCAGGCTCCAACCCGCCCTTGCACCACCGAACCACCCTTAATTTTTGAATCTGGAAAAATTTGGTATCATGTCTTCACTGCTTCTCTCTCTGCTTCTGTGACTTAATATATCTTCTGATTTACACTGCAGAGACACTTTCTTCTCACCACTCTATCTAGTTTATATAATCTTCAAACTGGTGTGAGATATAACACATTGTGTCCTTTCGTTTGGACCATCACACCTCTTCATTTAACTTAACCATAATCTATGTTAATACAACAAAAATCGAGTTCTGCTGAGGTGCTTCCTTGAAACCATTACATATGACCAACAAGGAAAAACCACGGGCTTATCATCTTAAGCGATGCATAAGCTTTTACCTTTATTTTTCTTATTCCATATGACCATATGCGATGACCATGCACCAGGTCAATTGAGTGCTTTATCACTTTATCAAAATCAATGGTCACGTTTTAATCTCTTGATGAGATGGACGATTCTTGTTTACTTCGGGAATTCAAGACTTCAACCTTAGCGACTTCCAGCCTCTTTACAAATCTTCAGAATAACAAATGTGTGTCCATAATATTCAACGGTTGAGAATTCTCCCGAAGTGTTCTTCAAATTGGACGACTCATGTCCACTTCGGGACTTCATCCTTCCTGACTTCGAGGGTTCGAATAATCACTGCTCCATTTTCCTCTGGAGTGATCATCTACTGAATAAGTCATAAGGCAATGAAGACCGCTTGCTGCCAGTTAACACTTCCACTTACACTATCCTTCCACTGTACTTGATCAATGGTTGATAACACTCCCGAAGTGTTATTTAGATCGGATGACTCATGTCCACTTCGGGATTTCGACCTTCGGGACTTTAGGACTTAGGTCATTTGCTGGTGGTGAAACTCCTGAAGTAAAACTCCCGGTGTGATGTAACTTGCTGACGTCACTTAATGACATGGAACAGGATGAGTAGCTTCCACGTGTCACTTAGATTCGTGATTTACACGTACTTGAAATACCGATTTCATCTTGACACTTGTCATTATCTGACTGTGCCACATGTCCTTGCTGACGGGGTCTGCTGACGTAGATCTCCCAATGTGGCACATATTCTTCTCCTTGATCTACATTTCTTTCTTGAATACCTTGAGTGGTTATTGAATATTCTTTTGATATCTTCATAGTCCAGCTAGTAGATATATCCATTGTATAGGATATTCAATGTTTCCATTAGATCTTCTCTTACCCCTCTGAGTAAGACAAGCCTGAGTGAGTATTCATCTAGAGTGCAATTTTGAGCTCTCTTGTAGCTTAGTTGAAATCTCTCTTCAAATTCTTCTATATATTCATTATATCCTTGTGTCATTCTAAAAATATCATCCCTTGTATCTCTTACTCTGCAATAGTCTATGTATCTTTCACTGGATGTATTTTTCATTTGATCCCAAGTTGTGATACTATTTCCCTCCAGGCTCATGAAACATCTTAGAGATGAATCCTTCAAGGTGGAAGGGAAAGTTTGAACTTTTTTTCATCGTTATTATAATCATACGTCATGCATATAATTGCAAACTCAAACAAAAAAGTGTCAGGATAACAAGTCCATGAAAATGAGATAATGTAGAAGGATTAATATTTTTCATCTTGCCTTTTCCATTGGACTCCCAAAAGGAGAACGAAAATATCTCTTCTTCACCAACCATAGCATGAGGTGAGGGATATTGTCCTTCCTTTGAAAGATTTTCAAAATCTCTAGCTTCCCTTTCTAAGAAAATTTCAAGTATTTCAGGGCCAATCTATGGATTGCTTGGACCTATTTTTTGGGTGGGGGTTTTTGGAAAAATGTTCCTTTCCTATCTCTAGGTCTAGTTATTCATGAAATTAAAAAGAAAGTAAAAAATTGTTTTTTTGTTTTTATTTTATTTTATATAATGCAAAAAAGTGTGAAAAGGAACTACCAATACTCACACAAAGTGAAAGCACTTGGATTGTTACACTACAAAAATTATATAGTGAGGTTGGCCTTGTGACTGAGGTATCCTTTCTACTTCTCCAAGTCACATAAAGGAAAGAAAAAAAATTAAAATGATATGAAAACCTCATCACCTCCCCGACAATAACGCCAAAAAGTGATGTCCCTAGAAATAGTAGCAATAATACTATTGTATCCTTAGCTCCTACTTTACTTTGTCAACCCGTGGTTATTAAAAACTTAAGAGGTTCTATGCAATGTATATGTAGTATGCATTGGTCGTTAGTAAAGGTCTGAGACTGATCAAATGTTGGAATGCATGAAATGTGCATAAATTTAGCTAGGAGAAAGAAATTCTAAACTATTGCTTGAAGGAGAAAAAACCAATCTAAAAGTACAGTTAATTCTAGATTGCATAAATGAAATTTAATCTAATGAAAGGAAATAAATCATGCTAAACTATGAAGATCAAAGAAGAATATGAATGCATTCTAGTGCATGACAAAACAACAATTAAACAAATGTCAAACCGATGCATGAATAAAACAAACTACTTTATGTCTAATCCTTTGATCAATGCCAACCATATGTATTTTTATTGTTTATTGATGTTTCCATAAAAAGAAAATTAAAATAAAATGAAATTTAAAGCTAAAATTGTCCTATAGGAAGTTTCTGCAGGAGTTGTGCAGTTTCAACAGGAAACTCCTACAGGAAGCAACAATGAGGCCTAGAAAGGTAGTGTAAGTCTTTAGAAGCATGAACAAAGCTAGATTATATTAAAATCAAATGGATATGAGGTTCTTGGCCTTGGGAGGAACCTAATAGTGCTCCAAAAGGTTATTGAACATTTCTACAAGATGCATGTTGTAACTAACCAGTTAGTTATAATCTTAACATAAAATAGAATTGATCATGTAAAACTATATTAAACTTCAAAAGAGAATGAAATA
>ML776801.1:347326-358285 GCA_009831015.1 Picea engelmannii
TAGATTTATTTATTATTATATGAAAGGAGATACTCTAAATTCCAAGCCTCCACGTTCAATCAATATATTTTTATTCCATTGAGCGAATTATTATTGAAATCTCCGTGGATGACCTGTATAGAAATTGAAGAAAGGATGGCGATCAAAAAATAATTCAACTCATGTCTGTGCTACTTTGTGAGAGTTTTGAGAGAAAATATGCCTTATTAGAGAAAATCTTGAGAGTTTTGAGTAGGTTGAGAATTCTAAGAGAGATCATAGTGATCTTTGAGAGATTTGAGGATTATTCGAGTAAATTATGGATCCAGAGGATCCTTAAGGATTGTTAGTTCAAAATGAGGTGGATCTGAAACAAATTTTAGTTTCAGAGTCTTTGTATAAAATTGTAAGCCTTAGAGGCATTTGTGGGGGCAAAAGAATAATTGAATCAGGCCAAGAGAGAGGAGTTTTTTTATTAGAATGAAAATTTGGCCATAGAGTAGTTGGCCATCTATTGAGAAACATGTCAGAGAAACATGCCAGAGAGAGAAAAGACCTATTGATTGTAAATCATGTCGAGTAGGCATGGATAAACTTTATGTAAATTATGTATAGTGTGTGTGCATTGGATAAATAGATCAAAATAAGCTATGTTTCGAGCATTATCTAAAGAAATCTCTGTTCAGTGTTATGAGAATGTTTATCATTGTTTATCGTATGAACATTGTGCGATTAAGTTATGATCAGCACTGCAGGTACAAAGATTCAAGGGTGAAGACCATCAGATCATCATGGGAATAGATGAATGGAGTAGGAAGGAAAAGAATCGGACCGTCAGATCTGATCAAGGAATTCACAAGAGTTGTATATGAGAGAATTGAAAACTTRTTTTCTTATCCACATAAGCTCCTTTGGCGCCTCCAGTTCTATGAACGTTAGAGTAGGCTTATAGAGCATATGCATCAGGTCTGAGGAGTTAAATTAATCTCCTCCCACTAGTTTTAAAGACAGAAATCCAGGTTATAATCCGTAGGATTACAGAGACTGAGGAGATCGGTCTATTTGAGGCCGATAGGATTTGTATAGAGCCCATTAAGCCTTATTTAACCTAATGTCCATGGTAGAACCTATGTAAATTAAGGTTATGTGTGGAGTATGAAAATAATTTGAGTCATGTGGTGACATTGTGTCCAGTGTGGGCACTTAAAATTTGATAGTCTCATAGACTAGCACAGTCGTTAACTTTCGGCTGAGAACGCCCAAAGGTAGCGGCTGAGAACGTGTGTCCCCAATACACTGAGAACGTGTGCCCCCAATATAAAACGTTTGTGGTAATCCGTCTGTGGTAATATGAAACGTTTGGCTGCATTAGGTTGATAAATGGAACGTGGCAATTACATATCCTTACAATAATTTTTAAATGTGATTAGGTAAATGTTAAAAAGTAAACATGTTAACGGATGCATTGATAAATGCAAGAAAGTTATGAACAATAAATCTGATCCATTGATTTTGGAGGACGACTAAGAATATGTCAGCATCTTCAATGCATAGCCATCAGATTAGGGTTTAAGGTTAAAAAAGGTTAAAAGATCATTAATTGTGCCCATTGTCAATAGGTGTACGCCTTTCGACGTAACAACAGAGTTGAGGATGACAGAGACTAAGTATTGAGAACCTACTCACCATTGTAATTGCAGAAGTAGATGGGAAAATGGATGAGTTTATCCATAAATGTGATCATAAATGTGATCAACTCATGAGATTCGAATTCTGACCAAAATATTGTAGTAACAAAGATTTGGTATCTATAAGAAGGATATAGAAGTATCAAAGAAGAGAAATTAGCAAATTTGATCCTTGGCAGCCTCATTGCAGGTTTATAAAAGCAGCATGTGTTCTTAGAAAGCTGCCTAAATGAGGGTAATGGGAGATACCAGGTAGAGTGTTTTTATCAATCCCTCACACATTAGGGCACATCATGTTACATTAAAAATTGTTTCTCTAAACTATTGAGTGTAGTGGAGTTATTATTATTATTAGTCCTTGTTAAATAAGTTTGTTATAGTAATGAGTTTGCTATTAAAAATTGTTTCTCCAAATTATTGAAATTATTGAGTGCAGTGGAGTTATTATTATTATTAGTCCCTATTAAATAAGTTTGCTATAGCAATGAGTTTGCTATTGATTTAACATTAATTAATTCTATTGAGTAAGCAATTTGACTATAAATTTAAACAAATTTTTAAAGTATAATATTGTTATATTGAATTTTTTTTTTTTTTTTTTTAAATTAAACCATTTTTTAAAATTATGATTGATGAAAAACTTAAACCCCTTATTACAGAGATGCCAGAAACATTTAATTCGGTCTTTACCACAAATGTCCAGGATAATAGTAAACTAATCTCCATTAAGCGAACGACATTGCAAAACATGGTAGTAGTCTCGATCCTTACTCAGCTGCGTTTTTCAAGATTTGAAAAAAAAAACAGAATCAAAGGAGTACCGAAGCTACGTACCTTTTAAGCGTTCATTTCATTGGTAAAATCCACCCCGAAAAATGTTGCAGGCTTGAAAAGGAGATCCTGGTAAATTCATTTTCTTTCCTCCTTTTTTGGAAATCTATGCATTCGTATACTTATATGCATGTTTGAAATGTAAGGAGTCTAGAGAGACCAAAGCAAATGATTCGGAAAAGGTTTAACTTTCTCAAAATAAGTAGGCAAGGGCATTTCGCTATTACAGTCTCAGTGGATTTAACGCCCGTGGGTCCAGTTTTTCCGATTTTTCTTTTTTTTTAATTTTAACAAAATATATTTTTTTATTGTATTCTGTACGGAGACAGAGGATACCGCGATCTTACCTAGTAGGAACTAGGCTATCATCACTAAAAGAAAGAACAGATCTAAATCGACTCGGTGCATTGAGTGAGTGGGTAAATCGTCCAGATATGGTTGCACAATGTGCTTGATATCATGGAAGGCATAAGACATAGCGCATTGAAAAGTTGCGCCAGCGTTCTTGAGACCGAAGGGGAGTTTTCGATAGGCAAAAGTACCCCAAGGACAAATAAAAACAGTCTTATGTTGATCCTCAGGAACAATGTTGATTTGATTATACCCAGAGAAACCATCCATCAGAGAGAAGATTTCACTTCCGGTGCAATCGTCGACAATCTGATCGACGAAGGGGGTAGGAAAGTTGTCTTTGGGACAAGCTTTGTTGATATCCCTATAATCAATGCATACACGAATTGTGCCTTGTTTCTTGTTGATTGGGACAAGATTGGAAACCCAGTCAGTGAGGGCCACCGGGTAAATAAATCTGGCTTTGAGAAGTTTCGCGACTTCGAGCTTGATAGCAACTGCTTTACGTGGGTGAACTGGACGAAGGCATTGCCAGACGGGTTTAGCATCGGGGTATGTCTTGATCTCATGTATCACAATTTCAGGGTCGATACCCGACATTTCTTCATAGCTCCAGGCGAAGATGTCACGAAACTCTTTGAAAAGGGACATCTAGGTGATGATTTCGTCAGGGGAACATGAACCTCTGATATGCACATTTTCGACAATTCCAGGTTTGATGGATATGTCGAGGGGAATAGTGGGCGAGATATTGCTTAAGTTCCCTTCAGAAAACACATCGTGTGTGGACTCGGGAACAGTTGAGATGACAACAACGGTCGACGGGGTCGAGATCCGTTGGTAGTTCTCGATGGTATGTTGCTCCAGAAAGAGGATGGAACGATGATGTCCATCGTCCCAAGGAGTGTCCTCCATGACAGACATGATCATATTGTCTGTGGAAAAAATGACACGGAAAGGAGCTGGGGATAACTCACCAAGAGAGGGGGTAGAAGGGGTTGCCGATTGAATGGCCTGATAGGCGGATTCGACCGGACTTAACGACATTTTGTCATCATAACGAAGATGATCTCCAGGGTCAGGTACCATCCATGGGTCGTGAGACGCAGGAGTTTCGTGAATCGAGGTGGAGATCATGTTGATTGAAGCAACAGATAAGCGTGGAACATCGGGTGGTGGAATGGGGAAAGTACCCATTAAGGAAGAGTCTTTGAGAAGGCCTACGCTAATGTTCTCATAACCCGGTGGGGTTTTAGCGATAAACGGTACGTTGCCAGTATGGGTATCCGAGTTAAAGAAGGCTAATTGGTCGACGGTGACTACCTTCCCTTGATGTGGGAAATGTACCACACAAAAAAGGGTCGACACAACTGCGCGCATGGAATCGATCCAGCTGCGGCCAAGCAGAAGATTGTAATCAAGAGGAGCGTCAAAGACTTCCATTTCGACTTGGACCGTTTTGCCTTCTAACGTGATTGGAAACGAAGGAAGGACACCATAGGTCTTAAAATCGGAGCCATTGAAGTCTTTGAGAGTGTTCTGGGATTCATTCAAAGAGGGAGAACCAATGGATTTCCAACAAGTAAGAGACATGACACATGTCGAGGCACCCTCGTCGATAACGGTTCGACAAATGTTTTTGTCACAGACAATCATTTGGATTTGGAATGCGAATTGAGGGGGTAACCTTGGAATGTGATCTTCCAAGTCAAGAATTATTAAATTTGTATCCGTCGGGTCGATTCCACCGATAGATTTCAACAGTGCCTTCCGTTGTGTGGGACAACTTTGAAGGACTTCGAGGGCTGACATCCCAGAAGGTGCTTGGGCCAGATATTCAACAATGTTGTAGTTCTGGGTAGCACGAGCATGAGGATTGAAATTCAATTTCTGGGGGTCGAAGAATTGTGTCAAGGCTCGGTCATTCGAGATGAAGAGGATCGTTGGTAGGTGGAGTCGCGGAAGAGGGTTGTACCAACGAAGGAGGTGGGTCATCAACCTTCTCTTTAGAGGGATAATAATCTTTGGCTCGAGTGGTGAGTGCAATGTCGTTCTGCTTTGAATCGCCAGTACACATCAATACATATGATGTAGTAGAAGGTGAGGGTTGGTCATGAATGACCAATTGGGCCTGTTGTTGAGACGGGAAGGGTTGGGACAAAACGGACGGAGCAGGTGGTTTTGGGGTTCCTTGAAGGAACTTAGTGACTTCGACGCGTCGTGTAGTGATCATCACCACAAATAAGACAAGGGTATCGAGGTTTTCACTTATCCCTATCGTCAACAGGTGGAGTTTTTCTTCGCTCTGCTTGAGAAGTATTTTTGTCCTCCTTATTCTTACCCCTTCCCTTTTTGGATTTGTTTTTACCGGCTGGGGTAGATTGAACTGCATTTACCTCAGAAGTCTTGTCGATGGGAGGGGCAGGAGATGGAGCATTTGGAACATTAGAAGAAGCAGGTTTTGGGTTGTTGCTTGAGGCGGAATGTGGTTGGGCATGGAAAGTTCCAATCACACCGTCGACTGCATGAGAAGCAGCTAGAGTAGTTGAAGTGGCGGAAGTTGAAGGACGAGGTGCGTCAGGTAGTAAGTCGTAAAGGGTACCTGTTTGTGAGTAAACAAGGTCAAGGTATTGAGCACGACTTATGGCTTGCTCTTCCGTGACTACTCCACCCATGTCGATGTCACGACCGATGTCGTTCACGAATGATTTTGTGAACCACTCTGCCAGGAACTGATCGGGAAGTTCGAGTTTGATGAGACATCGTCTCCGTCGCCACTCATGAATGTGATCAGATATATGAGTGGCTTTGTTTTGTTTGAAAGAAATCAAAATCTCGGTCCCCGTTTCATAACGGATCGGTAACTGGTAGAGGGTGAGGAAGGCCATAGCTAGGGTGTTGAATTCAGCGAAGAAACCTTGTGGTAATTCTATATACCACTTCGCAGCAGAACTCGTGAGGGTCCATTGAAAAAGACGTAAACGAATAGAGTCATCCATCAACGAGTTGGATGAGCACCAGAGGTGAAAAGTCATGACATGATTGTTCGGGTCCTCTCCCGCTTTGCCATTGAATTTCGGGATGTCTGATGGTAGCTTGGCTGGTATAGTGGGCCATTGGGGAGAGTGACGAATTGGATCATTTAAAATGCTTGACAAGTCTGGGAGATCCAAAGTGGCCAAGAAGGGTAACTGTCGATTCACATGTGGGTACTGGTGGCTTTGGGGAGGAAGCCCTGTCGGCAAACCAGTAGGACCATAAGCAGTCTGCATATAATGTGAAGACCCAGGCAGATTCGGTGGTGGTTGTAGAGGAAAGTAGCTCATGGGATTGTATCCTTGAACAGGGACGTGAGTTTGAGCATTCGAGCCCCAAATAGGATTGGACGTACCTAGATATGGTTGGCCTATACTAGGGGGTATAACGGATGCAGCTAGAAGTTGTTGCCCCCCAGTCGATTGAGGAGTATGTTGTATTAGATGATTCCAATACTGGGCCAAGGATGGAGGTATGTTTTTTCCATAAGCTGGGGTCGGCGGGGTTTGTCCTCCAATTGGGGGTTGTGTTCCAATTGGGAGCAGTGTTCCAATTGGGGGTTGTTTTCCAATTGGGATTTGCGTTCCAATAGGAATTTGCCCGCCAAGGGGGGGTTGAGTCAAACCTCCTTGGTGAAATTGTCCACCAATAGGAATCTGATAATTTGGTGTGAATGACAGAATAGTGCCACTAGGATTAATACTACCAATGGAGGATGAGAAAGGTCCTCCAAAAGGGGGTTGAAGAAGTGTCGGAATGAAACTAGGAAGAGAGTGCCCAGAAGAAGAGGGACCACCAGGAGTGTCGGATGGGGTTTGCGTAGGAGTGGGAATGGAAACATTCAACGCACAGTATCCGGGCGGTAATGTCGGGGTGACACTAGGCGTGAGAGGTGTGTTGATGGGGGCTTGATTAACCGCGGTAATCCCGGTGTGAATACTCGTAGTATCTGTGTAATGGACCATTTCTATAGGGATGGTCAAGATGTGGTCAGATCGTGGGGCGTCCATACCAGGAAAATAATAGGCAGTAGTAAACAGTACTGTGTCTGGGTTAGAGGTTTCAGAGAGCACAGGTGAGACGGTGATTTCAATGCCTGATCCTACACCAAAAAGGTCCCGTCTAAAAATGCCCGTAGACCAAAAAGGATCTTGGCCCTCTACTCCTGGAAAGGGTCCAATCGGTGATCCAGAAGACACAACAACTAAGTCTCCGGAAGAATTCACTCGCATAATCTGTCTCTCAGAATCAGGGTGAAGTTGAAAGTCCTCTCGAGTGTTGGTAATTCAGAAATGTTCTAGAGAGTCGGTTCGTTCCACTTGTGGCATGGTAACGTCCTGGACTTCGCTCTATGGAGGAGAGCCTTTAGGTGAGCTTGTAGGCAGGGGTTGAGAACCTTACGGATGCTCTGGAGATAAACCTTGCATTCTACGTGAACAACGTGGAGGATCTATTGTGAACGAGTTACAAACTTACAAAGAAAATATTATGGTCAACTTGGGTAAACAAACAGCATGCGCTAGTAAACAAAATCTAGGAAACAATACCAAGCAAACAAGACCTTCTAATTCTGAAGTCACTAGTTGGTGATGAAATCCAACGTCGCAACAACGAGATGAGAAGGGGTTGGGCTAGGGTGGAAAATTTACGCTGACGACCTACTTAATGGACTTACACCCTGGTGCAAGCTCCCACACATAATCGTGGGTATACCCTCCAAGGAGCCCGAGTGATTTTGGCCAACGTCGATTCCAGGTACCATGAAGACTTTCCCCTTCACAATCACCTTGTGTAAGACCCTAGAAAGATAGGCATCTAAGGTTACCACCGACAATAATAAAGCCTGGGGGGATAGTTGACAGTCTGATCCACACGCAAGGGCAGGGTATCTAGCCCGAAATCAACTCAAGAGGCTTCCACTCATCATTGTGGGTATACCTCCAAGTGACCCCCGTAATACGTGAAATCTCTACACCGATATCAACAATGCAGGGTGAGTAACTCTGTCAATATCAATGCAACCTCAGGTTTGACCCTTGTGTGAGAAGGGCTTCCCAGGACAGAATGTTGTAAATGGAATTTGACACTCCTTAACACAAGATGCTATTGTGTGTTTTGTGCTTTGGAGAGTGTATCTCTCTACCTATTCCAAAGCGCTAGCCTAGCTAAATGTTGGTGTAATAGAGCCCTATAAAAGAATTACTAGTTAAATTTTACAATTGTGCAATGTTATTAAGGGTTGTTGTTACTCAAAGGAAATGGAGATGAAACCGATGTTGTATGAGACTCTGACCCAACGATGCATAGATTGGAATGAAAACTATCAATTTTCGTTCAATGAATCCTATGTATGGGAGGGAAAAAGAAGTTTTCCGGATCAATCTTGAACTACGATACACAATTTCCTTTAAAATGCAATTTCCACGAATCACGCAATAATGACAATTCTCTATTATTTCTTTTTCAATAATTTCAACAATTGATTTTCAATATTTTCAAAGACGAAAATTCTTTTGAAAGAAAAATGTTTTTTCACTTTTCAAAAAGGACCTACACCATGATGGTGAAAGTGAGGAAAACCAAAAACTAATGAACAAGCAATAAACAAAAACCCAAACCAATCTTTCAATGGAAACAAAAATGACAAGCAGACCAAACTAGTCTTTTCAATTGCATGAGAAAAGTAATCTTTCAAATAATGAGAAAATGAGAAAGACAAAGAATCCCAACTTTCAACCGATCGTCGGTTATTAACCAAACAAGCACTCAAATTCCAAAATCAGAGAGTATATCTTTGCCAAGAAAAGTCAAGAGATGAAAGTCAAGAAAAAGATGGACAGGAAGAGCCTTTGATTTTCGAAGATTGATCGTGCACAAAATCCGAAGACAAGAAAACATCAACCAATGGTCTAAGAAGTTCTTTTCAGGCACCTATACTGATCTGGGCAGCTTAACATGCAAAAATCTTAAATCCAAAATTTTGAAAAGAGGGTTCGCAGGCTATCAGTGTTACACAGTGCGAGAATGGGTCATTCTCACATGCTAGCTTTGAGCAGAGTGTGAGAACCTCGCACTGGACCTAAAAGAAAAGTGTGAACACAAAGTATTCTCGCAGGTGATCCGACAGGATTTTTTGAATGACTATGGTTGAGTTTATTTAGCATGTATTAATTAACCATTAGAAAACTTTAACGAAAGAGTGAGAAGATAAAACGCATTATACAGCCATAGACATATAAGCAAATCTGAAATGCAACGAAAAGCAGCAAACCATAATGCACAAGTTTGATAACGGAGTTCGGCAACTTTGCCTACGTCTCCGGGCCTTTTCTCTGTGAGGGAGGCTTCTTGATTTCTTTTTGAAAGTTTATTAGTACATCTTTACAATTGCCAATTGGCTCCTAGACTGATCTAGTCTTGTTCTCCATGATCTCTAGAATCTTGCACAACTTACGGCACCTGAAATGGATATACCGAACTCTCAGAAATCGTCCGACAGCATCTCTACCTCAACAGCTCCTCTGCCTCAAACTGGCTTAGACCTGGCTTTGCCTCAGCATCTCTGCTCTCCAAAACCGTCAAAAATCTCTCAAAGCATGACCAAATGGCCTCAACATGGCCTTGGTTAAATAGTTGGGAAAGTTGGTTTCAATCTCCAACTTCCTCCCAAAAATTAGGCTCTTAAAAAGCCCAATAACTCCCAATTTAGAGTTAATTACATTAAAAATAACACAAGGTGGTTAAAAAACCCACAAAAACTATAATATTATAGTTATTTAGGCGCTAGCCCCCTTTGGCCTAGCGTGCGCTCCCTTTAGGTGGTCATATGCTACCAATACGGCCGAGCGCTAGCCCTTGGGCTATGCGCTGGCCCCCTTCTACAAGCACTAGCTCTCGGTCTCGTGGAGTGTTCACATAGAACCACAGCCCTAACGGTCTAAACCGCGCGGGAACCACCTCCGCGCTCCTGGTCTCGTCGTAGGGTTACATGGACAGCCGAGGGCTGGGGCTAAGCCCCGACCCTTTTTTTCCGCCGCCAATCCTTATAACCATTTCAAATACAAGGACGTCCGCATACCAAACAAGTCTCATGTTGTGGCCTATTGGCCGACGGTCCTCACCAAAGCGCTATGACACCGGGAGGTCGGGCGTTCAAATCTCGTCCGAGCCTTAACAAAATTTTTGACCCAAAACAAATTGGACAATCAAACGGTGCCACGTGGCAGCCCTTGACTGGGCCACGTGGCACCTTTACAACCAATTAAACTATGACACATGTCATCCAATAATTGGCCCATATATCAGCCACATGTCATCTGCCATACTGCCATGTCATCCTTGCCGTACGCCCAGTCAGCTTGCCACGTCATCTTGACGTACGCTCCGTCAGCCGCCACGTCATTCGAGCCACGTCATCCGCTGATGTCATCCGTGCCACGTGTCACCCTTCCAGTGGTGACACGTGTCACTCCAGGATTGGTCCAAAGGCACGCCAAAAATTCCAAATCAGCATGACACGTGTCGCCTTCCGGTGCTGCCACGTGTCCTGTACGGAACCTGCCACGTGTCGTCGTACGGACCTGCCACGTGTCGTCCCTTGTCGCTGCCACGTGTCCTGTACGGAAGAAGCCACGTGTCCTCTCCTGATGCTGCCATGTGTCATCCTCCAATGTTGCCACGTCAACTGTACGGACTGACACGTGTCACTGTACGGACTGACACGTGTCACTGTACGGACAGGTACAGTCAGCATCCCAAAATTTTGCCTGTTTGGCTCGGCGGACAGAATGCGATATCTTCCTCATACGGACTTCGTTTGCGATAAAAATTATACCACCGGAATCAGGAAGACGAGCCGGACGTCATGGTGTTGGTTTCGTCAGATTCCGAGCACTTTCATTTTTGAGCATTTTTCATGCCCTGACAGCCTGCTGAATCCGATTTCGGATCACACCTCCCAACAATAAGACCTTTTGGTCCCCAAAAGGTTACCGATCACTCGACAAGCTCGGGATAGGCCACCCGACTTGCTCTTTGTCTCTGAAAGATGATTACATCAGGGGAAGCAAAACAC
>ML776801.1:371366-383471 GCA_009831015.1 Picea engelmannii
ACAAGGGGTAGAGGGGGGATACAAAGAGGGAGAGGGGGAGATATTAAGTGAGTGAGAAAGTGAGAAAGTGAGAGAGAGAGAGAGAGAGGTCAAAGAGAGAAGAGAAGATACAGGGAGAGAGAGAGAGAGAGAGGGGAGGGGGACAGAGGGGGGAGAGAGGGCGGGCGAGATAGATAGATATTTCATGTTAACAAGAATGTGCACGTGTTCCTGTTTCTAATAACGCACAAACACATTATTTTTATTTCAAGTTTATTTAGGAATGCACATGAGTTCTTGTACACATGTTTCTCAGGAACACACACACATTATTGACGCCTATGTGTCTTGCTGAGTGTAGGTTCGAGGTTTTTCGAATATACAGGAATCTTCTAGAGAATGGATTGGCATTCGAATGGTTATCATTTTACTGGTTTCCCTGATATTATGGGATCATTCTCATCCAAGTAACCATCTCATCATCTCCTATATATTGATGGGATTCTCATGGAAAAGGTTAAGCAAGATTAATTGGAGAATTGGTGAAGGAATTGTGTGAAGGACCTAGCTTGAACAGGAGCTTGGAGACTCTAGCAAGTCTATCAAGAGGAATTGGATCTTCTTCATGCAAGGATCGAGCAAGTGTGTGTGTTGGAACCAAGAGCCACCGAAAGGAATCTTGCGACATCAAGGCGATCACGTTGTTTCTTCTACTTTTGATTAATATGATACAGCGACATGTCCTTTTCCCATAAAGTCATTCTCACTTTATTGTGTAATTCCTTGATCGTACACATAAGTTGACGATTGAATATATTTTGCTATCTTCACTTTGGTTGGTTTGTGTTGTCTTGGTCTTGACCTCACGAGAGCACTGGAGTGAAGCGGGAGCAACAGAGACCCTAGGAAGCGATACAAAGGTATGTCACTTGGTCCTCCCTACTAGCTAATTCAATGGTCATAACTTAGGGAAATAGTCATGTCCTGTCCTGTTTTGTTCTAGATCCAGGTGGATCTAGGGAGATCTGTTAGTGTCCGCACCTACCGATTAGTCCGATAAAAAAATTGGTGACTCCGTTGAGGATGCAACCCGTTTTATTTGTGGTTTTTGGTGTTTTTCATTGGCCATTTGCTCTTGCCTTACCTTTCTCCATTCCTATCAATCTCTGAGTCTTCAGGACACCCTGATAGACCCTCTGGGTCCAGAAGTTCCTTCGAATTTTTTGTCTTTTTCCAAAAAATTGCTTAGTTTCAGACATTCTCGCACTAAACCCCACAGTGGCCTGCGAGAATACTTTGTGTTCGCACTTTGCTTTTAGGTCCAGTGCGAGGTTCTCGCACTCTGCTCAAAGCTAGCCTGCGAGAATGACCCATTCTCGCACTGTGTAACACTGATAGCCTACGAACCCTCTTTTCAAAATTTTGGATTTAAGATTTTTGCATGTTCAACTGCCCAGATCAGTATAGGTGCCTGAAAAGAACTTCTTAGACCATTGGTTGATGTTTTGTTGTCTTCGGATTTTGTGCACGGCCAGTCTTCGGAAATCAAAGGCTCTTCCTGTCCATATTTTTCTCGACTTTCATCTCTTGATTTTTCTTGGCAAAGATATACTCTCTGATTTTGGAATCTGAGTGCTTGTTTGGTTAATAACCGGCGATCGGTTGAAAGTTGGGATTCTTTGACTTTCTCATTTGCTCATTATTTGGAAGATTACTTTTCTCATGCAATTGAAAAGACTAGCTTGGTTTGCTTGTCATTTTTGTTTCCATTGAAAGATTGGTTTGGGTTTTTGTTTATTGCTTGTTCATTAGTTTTTGGTTTTCCTCACTTTCACCATCATGGTGTAGGTCCTTTTTGAAAAGTGAAAAAACATTTTTCTTTCAAAAGCATTTTCATCTTTGAAAATATTGAAAATCAAATGTTGAAATTATTGAAAAAGAAACAATAGAGAATTGTCATTATTGCGTGATTTGTGGAAATTGCATTTTAAAGGAAATTGTGTATCGTAGTTCAAGATTGATCCGGAAAACTTCTTTTTCCCTCCCATACATAGGATTCATTGAACGAAAATTGATATTTTTCATTCCTATCTATGCATCGTTGGGTCAGAGTCTCATACAACATCAGTTTCATCTCCATTTCCTTTGAGTAACAACAGCCCTTAATAACATTGCGCAATTGTAAAATTTAACTAGTAACTCTTTTCTAGGGCTCTATTACACCAACATTTAGCTAGGCTAGCGCTTTGGAATAGGTAGAGAGATACACTCTCCAAAGCACAAAACACACAATAGCATCTTGTGTTAAGGAGTGTCAAATTCCATTTACAACATTATGTCCTGGGAAGCCCTTCTCACACAAGGGTCAAACCCGAGGTTGCATTGATATTGACAGAGTTACTCACCCTACTTTGTTGATATCGGTGTAGAGATTTCATGTATTACGAGGGTCACTTGGAGGTATACCCACAATAATGAGTGGAAGCCTCTTGAGTTGATTTCGGGCTAGATACCCTGCCCTTGCGTGTGGATCGGACTGTTGACTATCCCTCCAGGATTTATTATTGTCGGTGGTAACCTTAGCAGCCTATTTTTCTAGGGTCTTACACAAGGTGATTGTGAAGGGGCAAGTCTTCACGGTACCTGGAATCGACGTTGGCCAAACTCACTCGGGCTCCTTGGAGGGTATACCCACGATTATGTGTGGGAGCTTGCACCAGGGTGTAAGTCCGTTAAGCAGGTCGTCAGCGTAACTTTTCCACCCTAGCCCAGCCCCTTCTCGTCTCGTTGTTGCGACGTTGGATTTCATCACCAACTAGTGATTTCGGAATTAGAAGGTCTTGTTTGCTTGGTATTGTTTCCTAGATTTTGTTTACTAGCGCGTGTTGTTTGTTTACCCAAGTTGACCATAATATTTTCTTCATAAGTTTGTAACTCGTTCACAATAGATCCTCCACATTGTTCACGTAGAATGCAGGGTTTATCTCCAGAGCATCTGGAAGGTTCTCAACCCCTGCCTACAAGCTCACCTGAAGGCTCTCCTCAACAGAGTGAAGTCCAGGACGTTACCACGCCACAAGTGGAATGAACCGACTCTCTAGAACATTTCCAAATTACCAACACTCGAGAGGACTTTCGACTTCACCCTAATTCTGAGAGACAGATTATGCGAGTGAATTCTTCCGGAGACTTAGTTGTTGTGTCTTCTGGATCACCGATTGGACCCTTTCCAGGAGTAGAGGGCCAAGATCCTTTTTGGTCTACGAGTGTTTTTAGACGGGACCTTTTTGGTGCAGGATCGGGCGTTCAAATCACCATCTCACCTGTGCTCTCTGAAACCTCTAACCCAGACATAGTACCGTTTACTACTGCCTATTATTTTCCTGGTATGGATGCACCGCGATCTGACCACATCTTGACCATCCCTATAGAAATGGTCCATTACACAGATACTACGAGTATTCACACCGGGATTACCACGGTTAATCAAGCCCCGATCGGCACACCGCTCACGCCCAGTGTCACCCTGACATTACCGCCCGAATACCGTGCGTTGAATGTTTCCATTCCCACTCCTACGCAAACCCCATCCGGCACTCATGGTGGTCCCTCTTCTTCTAGGCACTCTCTTCCCGGTTTCATTCCGACACTTCCTCAACCCCCTTTTGGAGGACCTTTCTCATCCTCCATTGGCAGTATTAATCCTAGTGGCACTATTCCGTCATTCACACCAAATTATCAAATTCCTGTTAGTGGACAATTTCACCTAGGAGGTTTGATTCAACCCCCCCTTGGCGGGAAAATTCCTATTGGAACACAACCCCCGATTGGAGGACAAACCCCACCGACCCCACCTTATGGACAAAACATACCTCCATCCTTGGCCCAGTATTGGAATCATCTAATACAACATACTCCTCAATCGACTGGGGGGCAACAGCTTCCAGCTGCATCCGTTATACCCCCTAGTATAGGCCAACCATATCCAGGTACGTCCAATACTATTTGGGGCTCGAATGCTCAAACTCACGTCCTTGTTCAAGGATACAATCCCATGAGCTACTTTCCTCTACAACCACCACCGAATCTACCTGGGTCTTCACATTATATGCAGACTTCTTATGGTCCTACTGGTTTGCCGACGGGGCTTCCCCCCCAAAGCCACCAGTACCTGCATGTGAATCGACAGTTACCCTTCTTGGCCACTTTGGATCTCCCAGACTTGTCAAGGATTTTAAATGATCCAATTCGTCACTCTCCCAATGTCCCACTATACCAGCCAAGCTACCATCGGACATCCCGAAATTCGACAGCAAAGCGGGAGAGGACCCGAACAATCACGTCATGACTTTTCACCTCTGGTGCTCATCCAACTCGTTGATGGATGACTCTATTCGTTTACGTCTTTTTCAACGGACCCTCACGGGTTCTGCTGCGAAGTGGTATATAGAATTACCACGAGGTTTCTTCATTGACTTCAACACCCTAGCTATGGCCTTCCTCACCCACTACCAGTTACCGATCTGTTATGAAACGGGGACCGATATTTTGAGTTCTTTCAAACAAAACAAAGCCACTCATATATCTTATCACATTCATGAGTGGCGACGGAGACGACGTCTCATCAAACTCAAACTTCTCGATCAGATGCTGGCAGAGTAGTTCACAAAATCATTCGTAAACGACATCGGTCGTGACATCGCCATGGGTGGAGTAGTCACGGAAGATCAGGCCATAAGTCGTGCTCAATACCTTGACCTCGTTTACTCACAAACAGGTACCCTTTACGACTTACTACATGACGCACCTTGTCCTTCCACTTCCGCCACTTCAACTACTCCAGCTGCTTCTCATGCAGCCGACGGTGTGATTGGCACTTTCCATGCCCAACCACATTCCGCCTCAAGCACCAACCACAAACCTACTTCTTCTAATGTTATGAATGCTCCATTTCCTGCCCCTCCCACGAGAAAGACTTCTGAGGTAAATGCAGTTCAATATACCCCAGCCGGTAAAAACAAATCCAAAAAGGGAAGGGGTAAGAATAAGGAGAACAAAAATACTTCTCAAGCAGAGTGAACCAAAACTCCACCTGTTGACGATAGGGATAAGTACAAACCTCGATACCCTTGTCTTATCTGTGGTGATGATCACTACACGATGCGCTGAAGTCACTAAGTTCCTTCAAGGAACCCCAAAGCCACCTGCTCCGGTCGTTTTGTCCCAACCCTTCCCGTCTCAACAACAGGCCCAATTGGTCATTCATGACCAACCCTCACCTTCTACTACATCATATGTATTGATGTGTACTGGCGATTCAAAGCAGAACGACATTGCACTCACCACTCGAGCCAAAGATTATTCTCCCTCTAAAGAGAAGGTTGATGACCCACCTCCTTCGTTGGTACAACCCTCTTCCGCGACTCCACCTACCAACGGTCCTCTTCATCTCGAACGACCGAGCCTTGACACAGTTCTTCGACCCCCTCCAAAAGGCGTCATTCGGAAATCGGATTTCAATCCTCATGCTCGTGTTGCCCAGAACTACAGCATTGTTGAATATCTGTCCCAAGCACCTTCTGCGATGTCAGCCCTCGAAGTCCTTCAAAGTTGTCCCACACAACAGAAGGCACTGTTGAAATCTATCGATGGAATCGACCCGACGGATACAAATTTAATAATTTTTGACTTGGAAGATCACATTCCAAGGTTACCCCCTCAACTCGCGTTCCAAATCCAAGTGATTGTCTCTGACAAAAACATTTGTCGAACCGTTATCAACGAGGGTGCCTCGACATGTGTCATGTCTCTTACTTGCTGGAAAGCCATTGTTTCTCCCTCTTTGAATGAATCCCAGAACACTTTCAAAGCCTTCAATGGCTCTGGTTTTAAGCCCTACGATGTCCTTCCTTCGTTGTTAATCACGTTAGAAGGCAAAACGGTCCAAGTCGAAGTGGAAGTCTTTGACGCTCCTCTTGATTACAATCTTCTGCTTGGACGCGGCTAGATCGATTCCATGCGCGCAGTTGTGTCAACCATTTTTTGTGTGGTACGTTTCCCACATCAAGGGAAGGTAGTCACCGTCGACCAATTAGCCTTCTTTAACTTGGATACCCGTATTGGCAACGTACCATTCATCGCTAAAACCCCACCGGGTTATGAGAACATCAGCATAGACCTTCTCAAAGACTCTTCCTTAATGGGTACTTTCCCCATTCCACCACCCGATGTTCCACGCTCATCCGTTGCTTCAATCAACATGATCTCCACCTCGATTCATGGAACTCTTGCGTCTCATGACCCATGGATGGTACCTGACCCTGGAGATCATCTTCGTTATGGCGACGAAATGTCGTTAAGTCCGGTCGAATCCGCCTATCAGGCCATTCAACCGGCAACCCCTTCTACCCCCTCTCTTGGTGAGTTATCTCCAGATCCTTTCCATGTCATTTTTCCCACAGACGAGATGATCATGTATGTCATGAGAATGGGTTGACATTCGAATGGTTATCATTTTACTTGTTTCCCTGATATTGTGGGATCATTCTCATCCAAGTAACCATCTCATCCTCTCCTATATATTGATGGGATTCTCATGGAAAAGGTTAAGCAAGATTAATTGGAGAATTGGTGAAGGAATTGTGTGAAGGACCTAGCTTGAACAGGATCTTGGAGACTCTAGCAAGTCTATCAAGAGGAATTGGATCTTCTTCATGCAAGGATCGAACAAGTGTGTGTGTTGGAACCAAGAGCCACCGAAAGGAAGCTTGCGACATCAAGGCGATCAAGTTGTATCTTCTACTTTCGATTAATATGATACATCAGCATGTCCTTTTCCCATAAAGTCATTCTCACTTTATTGTGTAATTCCTTGATCATACACATAAGTTGACGCTTGAATATATTTTTCTATCTTCACTTTGGTTGGTTTGCGGTGTCTTGGTCTTAACCTCATGAGAGCACCGGAGCGAAGCGGGAGCAACAAAGACCCTAGGAAGCGATACAAAGGTATGTCAATTGTTCCTCCGTACTAGCTAATTCAATGGTCATAACTTAGGGAAATAGTCATGTCTTGTCCTGTTTTGTTCTAGATACAGGTGGATCTAGGGAGATCTGTTAGTGTCTGCACCTACAGATTAGTCTGATAACACTCAGTCCCGCTTCACTACTCACATTCCCTCATGCCTTCTCACTCCCCTCCAAGGATTCCAACACAGGTTGGATAGGAAATCTCTCTATTGGGACCTGAGGAATTACTCTTTTTCCATGAAATTACAACTCCAAGAACTATTTAACATGCTCACTATGGAAAAACTCCCCACTCTCTTGTTGTCCAAAAATATGCATGTAAAAATTGTTCTACATGCAAAAACATGAATTTCTAATTTTTCCATGTTTATCCATAGAATTTTTCATCTCTTTCTCTTTCTTGTTTGACCTACACTCTTCCCTAAGCTGATTGTACTTAGCCCCCATGCTCTCAATAACTATGGGAAGTGATTCTCATAATCACCCTCTTACATGAATTCAATGATTGGCTTTGGAAGCACTCAACCAGAAAATGGAAAATTCATAGTAAGAATAATTTAGAAATAAATGATTCGGGTTTAATAGACATGGGTAAACTCTCCTCCCTAGACCCCTTCCCTCTCTTGTGGAAACTAAGCCCCAGAATCTTCATGTGTGTCCATCTACAAATGAAGATATATTGTATTTATTATTTTCAAATTACATCATTTACAAATTACATTACTTGACTCTTACATTTAAAATATACATTACTAACTTGAAGTTTGAAAACGGAAGTGTTACATCCCATACACTCTTCAAAACAAAAATTAACAAACAAAAGCTCACACTATGAACCCCTCAATATAACTCCTCACTCTAAATGGATCAAACCACCGGCTCACTTTAAATCAATTCGAACACCGTGGAGTGGATTAAGAAATCATTGAGCAAATCTGAAAGTGAATTAAGGAGACCTCAACAAAATGAGAAGACCTCACTATGAATCAAACAGAACCTAGGAATCGTAAATACATAACCATGATTATTGAAGAAATAAATATAACTCAAAATTAGGGGTTACTTTTTTTTTTTAAAGTTGATATTCTTATGTTAGTTGAAACTATTATAAAAATGTGGAAATTGAGTTACTTATCTTTTTATCTCACCCAGCATGTATAGAAGGAAATGACATAGCATGAGCTTGCTCAACTTTATTGTTTATTCTTACTTAAATAAGTGGTGTAAACTTAGTGTTGTAAACTTGTAGGAATAATATTTTTATGTAAAAATATTGATATAAATTGATATGTTATTAAATATAGTTATTGGTATTAGTTATATCAAGATTTATTTTTCTTAGTTATTGAAATAATTATTTTAATTTATTTTTTTATTAATTTATTTTATTTTTTTTAATTGTTAGTTCATTTGGTTTATGTCATTATCATAATATATGTTATTATTATAGTTCTAGATGAGGTTTGAGTTCAAATCTCTCAATATACATCCCCTTTACTGTTTTGATGTAGGCAAGGAGAGTTAGATCTATTTCACATGTAGTCAACAATCATCTTAATCAAAATACAATATCTTTGTAAGAGTTTAATCAATTCTTTACTTAATAAAATCCCCAATGTGTGTTTTAATTTTATGTGTGTACACTTGTGTTTTAATTTTATGTAGAGTGTCCTGGATGAGATTATTACACATGGTTATGATGAAGAGTTCCATCTTGTAATTCTCTTAATTAGTTTAAAACCCAATTTTATTAGTATTTAATGAATATCAGCAATTCTTTATTCTCATTTATCCATTATAAAGTGTGTATTAAACATTTTGAAAACAAAAAAAAAAATGAATTCACAATTTCATGTCTCATCATAACTTAAAATTTAAAATAAATTATTAAGAATTTCAATAATAAATCATTTTGATTATATTTATGTATGTTTTGTTATTATCCTTTCATAATGATTCCATTTATATGCTTTGTTATAATTCTTCCACATTAAAATATATTATCATTTATTAAATTATCATCATTTATGAAAATAAAATATATTTTCATTTATTAGATTATCATTTATAAAAATAAAATATTAATAAAATATGTGATAATATTAGCATGCAATCAGATTCATGATTATCAAAAACAAATATAACAGTTTCTATATTGAGAGAGCAATTATATTTTGTACATATACAAAATTGCATAATAACTATGGATTATTAGTATACTATCCAATTTTCATACTATACAAAATTGCATAATAACTATAGATTATTGGTAGACTATCCAAGTCCTCAATTTTCATACTAAAGATTATTATTGGAAGACTATCCAAGTCGCATATAAATATGCTTGGAAATGATAGGCAAAAACATAAAATAATAATATTTAAAAAAAAAAATAGATCAATATTTTGAGTTAAAATATTAATGTCATTTAAAACATTTTTTCATTATTCCATATAGATTAATAATTTAAACAATAAGTAAGTTTTGACTGATAAATATAATTATATTTTTTATTTTTTTGGGTAATTATTATTGAAATTCAATATCTTAAATAAATAAGTTTTGATTAATAAATATAATTATATTTTTATTTATTGAAATAATTATCATTGAAGTTCAATATCTTAATTATTAAAAAAATCATAATTTTACTATATTTAAATTTTATTAAATTATTTTTAATTACGTTGAAAGTCATACACTTATTGATAATGAGCACATTTAATAGGTTGTATGGACAAGATTAAATATTGATGGAATATTCTTAGTCGTCCCAATAAATCAATGGTTGTGATTTCAACCACTAACTTCCTCACTATTATAAAGACATATGTTTACATGTTTATTTTTTTACTTTTACTTGATCATATTTAAAATTTACTATAGTGGCTAACTGATTGCCACGTCTGAGTGATTAATAAAGTTTATTACTTTCCATTTCTCCGGTTTACTCTCCACTTCCTCCATCGTTTTCCCTCCCTCTTCACTTTCATCTCCACTTACTCGAGTGTTTCCTCCCTTATTCCATCAGGACCACGTTCGGTGTTGATTCCGATTCCGGTGTTGAATGCAGTAATATTGAGACTGGTTTGATCCGAGTAAAAACAGTGAGCAGCGGACACCTATGGATATCCTGATTAAACACAGTGAACAGTTGACACCTATAGGCGTTCACTAACAAAGGATAAGGCGGTTTACCAGCCATAAACCTTTCAACGTTCACCAACCACGAGTTAGGGGCTGTGCTAGTATATATCAATTCAATGCCTTCAAAAACTTCCACAAAACCTATCCAAAAATATAGGAAAATGAATACAAACCAGTTTTATAGTACGTCATAAACATTTACCTACTTAGTCGGCATTGATAGATAATTCCTACGTACTTATCATTATCATCGTGAGTTACTAATTGTAACGTGAAAATAAATCGAATCACACTGATCACCATGATGAGTTAATAATTGTGACGTGAAAATGTATCCACATCAGTGTCATATTAGACTCCGTTTATAGATTTATTTATATGAAAGAAATATTCTAATTTCCAAGGGAGGAGGTTAGGATGGATCAAAGTTTTCCATTTTAAACTAAAGTTTTCCATTTTAAATTAATTTAGATGTTCAGAAAATCAATCCAAGTTTTGGATTAACCCTAAATTTAAAAGCAAAAACCTAAAACCTACATAAAAGATAACTCGGAAAGGAAGGTAACTCCAAAGTTAGCACACTCCATTTCCATTGAGCAAATTATTATTGAAATCTCCATCGATGATATGTATAGAAATCGAAGAAAGGTTGGCCATTGCAAAATAATTCAAAACTCACGCCTGCGCTACTTTGTGAAAGTTCAGAGAGAAACAAATCAATCAGATGTCTGCACACATCTAGAAGGAAGGTGCTCAGACTCAAAGTCGTATCATAGGAGGAAGGATCATATGAGTTAGAGTGGCAGTGGTTCAATTAGACACTCTTTAATGTAATCCTTTATTTTCGTTTTAGAGATGCTGAAACCATCTCCTTCCTTGAATATGACCATGGTCACTCTCGTCTCTTCCATGAGCATCTTCTTGCACTGGAATGGGATGTGGGCATCGCATGTGTTGTGAGGCTTCAGAAACTCCCAGGTGAGCTCTTTCACTGCCGGCTCCAGAAGGCCGTAGATGTAATTGGCAGCCCCTTCCTCTGTACTTCCAGGATGTTCTTTCATATAACATTCAATACTGGACGCCAATTCTCCACGAGCCTTCTCAACCTTATATGTATGTATGTCGTTGGCCAGGCGGGTAATGATGCAATTGAGCTCTGTGAGAACACGTCTTCCCGGATAATCTAATTGCTCCAAAGCCTCCTGCGAAAGTATTTGCCCCTCCATCAATAACACTCCACTCACCAGAAGTATACGTTGGCCGATGGAAATGATCCCGTTCTTTATGTACTCCTCCAAGCTTGGCACGTACTCAGATGCTAACCATTCAGCTTCTTCATAATACCCCAGAAGATAATCCTCCCACTGATGAATTCGATATTAAAATTAACAACTATAATTATCATGTTCATGCTCATGCACAGTAAGTCAGATAAAAACAATTTACAAATTCATCAGTACTACTTACTCCGTTTCTGAAAAAGCTAAGCAATTCGCGCCCCTGTTCCTTCTCTGCCTCCCGAACCACTTCGTGAACAATGTCGTAAAAGATTTTGTAGCAGAGTTTCATATAGTCTGGAAGGTTTTCTATCAAGGAGAGGTCCCATCTGAAGAGCCAACATAATATAATTAGGCACACAGGATGATATGCAATGCCAATGCAGATGATGATGATTGCAATAACATCTCACCTTCTCACAGCCTCAGTGAATAGCTTCAATTCATCAGGAGTTCCATATGTGTCATACATATCGTCCAGAACAGTATTCAAGCAGGCCACTTTTGAAAAGAGGAATCTGCATTTGGCATACTGGGGTTCATACGTACCCGCCGCTATTATGAAGAAACATTCCACGGGCCTCTCCCGACCGAATGGTAATAAAGGGAACTCCGAATCCTTAAACCAGCTGTGATGCAGAATCATTCAATAAGGAATTAGAACAACTTTGGA
>ML776801.1:383521-404369 GCA_009831015.1 Picea engelmannii
AGAATGAACGTGAAATTGAATCTGGGGTCTCACTTACTTGTAAACGCTTTTGGCTAGGCGTGCATAATCTGAGCGATATACTTGACAATATTGCTTTGCTTCCACTCTGGGGACACTGGCATGCCAAGAAGTCTCCAGCTCGTATTTAATCTGCCAATGGTAAACAGAATGTTAGAAACTCATCCAATATCTTCTGTGGAGAAAACAAATAAGCTAGTCGACATGTATAGACAGTAGGTTACCTCCTGGCTTAGGTTTTGTTTGTTGTCCCATGCAGTGAAAATCTCATTTTTCTCAAGAGCTTCTCTTAAATATTTTGTAGCGAAGCTTCTAGCTTCATCCAAAATGCTTTCTCCAGGAAATGCGAGCTGGGAAGCTCTATACAGGCTCAACATGCCTGCTACATCTTTGTTGAATTGACTGGTCGAGCAAAAGAAGTGCCCATCCGCGTCTTTGAAGTTGTCGAAAACGACTGTTCAGCGTTAATACGATGTCCAGAGGTCAGAAGAGAGAACAGCTGATGATAATCCAGGGCAGTGCATGCAGAATGTCATTTAAATATAGAACTAATTGAATTTTGATAGTACCCACCTGGAGTTACAATGTATCGATGCAGTCGAAGAAGTCGAAATCCCAACGCAGTGATCTCAAGATCTGCTATGGGGTTCAGTCTTTCGTTCCAATGCCTATATGCAAGACATGTCATAAATGTTACAATGAAGGATTTCTCAGAGAAAATATGGAAGGGAAGGTTAGTCAAATTATAATTTCTATTGATACCTGTAAACATAATCGAGAACTTCCTTGATTTCCTTTTCAAAGTGTCTATCGATTCCAAGGCGTTCAATATTATCAACCATAAAAAGGCCTTCCAGCAGATCCACAGGATACATGAAGGGAACTGCAGTATGCGTAATTGAATAAATACATTAAAATTTAAAACATAAAGCTGGAACGTTAAAGGTGGGAGCAGGCTGCAAACCATAGTTACTAAGTTTGAATTTCAATTAGATTCGATACAGAGAAAAAAAAGTATACATCTTACGAATATTTAAATATATTATTTTTTCAAAATTTTAGAAAAACTAAGTGTATAATTTTTTCAAAATTTTAGAAAAACTAAGTGTATAAGCAGTATATTCAAAACCTAAAAAAACCTGAAAACCTTAAAAATTGTTTTTAGTCCTGTTATAAAAGTTATAAATAGAATTAGATACTACAATAAAAGGCATAGTTTTTACATGAGAATGACAATTTGTTGTGTATAAAGAAAACACTTTTACATGAATGGCTTGAGAAACCTTTCATAAGCTTTCACCAACCAAAGTCAAGGCAAGGACTGAGCATAATTATCATTTATCTTGGAAGAAAATCCATTTGGCATTGAAGAGAAACAAGCAGTCTTGGATTTGGCATTGAAGAGAAACAAGCAGTCTTGGATTTGGCATTGAAGGGGAAGATAAACAAACAGTTTTTATTTTTATTTATGTATTTAGTTGTTTGCAGTTTTTATTTTTATTTATGTATTTAGTTGTTTGCAGTTTTTATTTTTATTCATGTATTTAGTTGTTTTCCTTTTTTTTGGAAGGAAGTTCGCTCTCATATTTTATTTATTTTATGTGCAGATTTAATGAAAACAAAGAGCTAATAACCATAAAGGAATTACTAAAACTCTTCACAATATCCAAAAATAGTGTTAAAACCCTGTGTAACTAAATGAACTTCAAGATACATGACTTATTACTTATTTGTAGAAAAATACTCTAAATAAAAATAAGAAATTATGTGGTTGTGTTTATATAAGAAACTTGTAAATGACTACAATTTCTGTTTTCATTTATTTATTTAGGAAAATATGTTATCTAAGTTGGCTTCTCCTATACAAATACATCCTCCTATAAACCTCTAATTTTCGACAACTCCAACACAAAATTATAGTTAACTTGTTGACATTCAATATGGTTTGTTATTTTATTAATCTCTTTAAAACTTTTCTTCATGTAAATCTTAAATTTATCTCTAAACCAAAACCCTACTCGAATTGAACTTCTACTAGTAAACTTAAATTTATCTCTAAACCAAATCCCTAACCGAACCGAGCAGAGTACTCTACTATTTTCTATTAAATTAGTGGGAAAGTTTTCTAAACCAAATCCCTAGCCGAGCAGACTCTACTATTTTCTATTAAATTAGTGGGAAAGCTTTCAGCGTACACATCTCGAGTGGTTTACATTACTGGAGAGAGTTATGCAAATAACGCTTAAAAAAATAAAAGATCATGAATTAACCCGTTATGATCCATGCCTTATAACGAAAAAACCTTACATACAAAGACAACCAACTAGAATTTGTTTTCAGTCAACCGAATCGAATTCGAATTTACGTACTAATCCGCCAAACCCTACCGAATAATCGAATTTCCTATTTATTTTTTTTGGCCAATTCGGCCGAATTTGGTAACTATTCTGCAAACAACATAAAAACTTCATACATACCAAAACTGCCGAACTTAGCGAGCACGTTGTTCAAGAATTCAAGGCATCTCATGTCTCCAGTGTGCATGAAGACGCAGGCAGTGGAAGCAGGCGAGCTTAAGAAAGACCCATCTGAGCTTTGAACATCCATTATTCTTTCCCACTCGACAATATCTTGTATGCCCTCCAATGATGACAACAATGTTCCACCGTGAATTTCCTCCCTTGAGGAACTGCAAACGTTCATTCATTAGAATTCATATAACATTAAGTAATATGGTCTAATTAGGTAATTAGGTTGTTGAATTAACAATACGTTAATTTGAATCTCTTACTTGGCTAATCTCTCCTGCCGTTTCGTCTGGAGCATGTGTACGTAAGGCAGGTCGTAGGGAAGTCTGAGGCGGAGAGATTGAGCTTCTCAAAGATGATCTCAAAGTCTGTTACCAAACTGTCCTGATCGCTTTCGTCCTTTATTGCTTCTAGATTGCTTTTTATGAATTCAATGCCTACACATGCAGATTAGTGGCAATTACAATTAAATGATCATGAGGTTACTACAAGTTCTATATCCACAAAAATTGCCTGATCTGATCAGGCCAGTACCTACATGATCACATTGATAAATAAATTAAAAAAGACTACTTTGAAATCCTAATTTTATTTATTACCCAGCTCTACTTGCACATTCCCAACTTTCCATTTAAGGAGCGCAAGAACACAAGAAAGAGTGGCAAGCAGGAGGTCGGACAGTAGAAAGTGCGACTCAGTCCCCCATGAACCATCTTTTAACTGGTTTTTCAAAATCCAATCAACTGTTCGGGGAAATTGCGGGAGAGAAGAACCATCAATGGCGGGCACCCTGGCTACCCATGCAGATGGGGTGATCATTAATTCATCTCCTTCACCACTGAGCATCACCTTAATCTCACTAATAAGTGTCTCCGCGCGCTCTCCATAACAAGAATCCTGTTCAATTAACACAAGTAGTGATCATGATCAGCACTTAAATAAACATTTGATTTGATCACAAGAAATACAAATTCCTATGCAATGAAAGAATGAATACTCTACTCACAGTGTAAGGTGATTGAAGAGATTGTACAAAATCGTAATCCCACACATTAGGATGAGGATTGGCCGTCCGTCTGATCACGCAGCTGCTGCTACTAGTCGACGAACCACAAGGCAGAGTAGAAGAAGCAACAGAAACGCTAGCCATTACAGCAAATATTAGCTATACGCACTAGAATGGCGAACAAATTTTGCTCGATTGATTGCTAAGTCACCTGCTAGTATTATGTAGGTATATATAGTGAGCTGCTAGTATTATGTAGGTATATATAGTGGGCTACCATGGATGGCAGCCAGACTTGACTGACTTCGAAATTGTACAGCTGCTAAATAAATTATAAATTATTTCCACTTCATGTCATAGAGAAACAGTGTCGAATATTACGCCCGGCACACCCGGCGGGAGGCAGCGAAAAGAAGGGCCAATCACTAGTGAACGTCAACATTACCAGTAACCATCCATGGCGTCCATTTTCAACTCTATGTCTGTGTCTCGTCTTCCTTCTACGTTTCTCATAACACCTATTGACTTGAGAAATAGAATCAAATATTGATCCAAGCATGTGTCGATTTTCAATTCGAACTCTGTGTCTCTTCTTTCTTTCCTAGTTTCCAATATAGCCTGAGTGGGTTGTGCTGAAAAGTTAATAACATGTGTTTTTTTTAATAGATTATAAATTTAAATTTAGAGGTTCAAATTCAGAAGGGTAAGATATGTATATCTTCATAGATTTTATCAGTTAAATGAATGAGGAGAGAAGGTCCCTTATCCCATAAACAAGGAAGTCTCATACATCAAGGAGCTTCACTCTGAACTTAAAAATAAATTATTATTATTATTATCATTCCATTTCCAATTCCACCTAACACTGATTCCAAATCTCTGTGTCTCTGTTTCCAATAACATATATTTATTCCATTTCCAATTCCACCTAAAACCGATTCCAAATCTGTCTGTCTCTGTTTCCAATAACACCTATTTATTCCATTTTCAATTCCACCGAACACCGATTCCAAATCTGTCTGTGTCTTACTTCGTTGTTCCAAATAACACATACCAATTCCAAATCTGTCCATGTCCTCCTTCCCTGTTCCAAATCTGTCCATGTCTTCCTACCTCGATGGAAGGTAGCCCGGGTGGAAACTCAGGAAATGTAATGACTTCACGGTTTTATAAATTGCATAGCTGCTAAATAAATTATAAATTGTCTCCATTCCATGTCATAAAGAAATAGAGTCGAATATTTCGCCCAGCACACCAGACAGGCAGCAAAAAGAAGGGCCAATCACCAGTGAACGTCAACATTATCTGTAACCATGTCGTCCATTGTCAACTCTAACTCTGCGTCCCGTTTCCTTCCACGTCTCTAATAACACCTATTGACTCGATTTCCAATTCCACCTAATCTTTCCTATTCCTAATGACACCGATTTCTTCCCAGTCCTAGTAAAACCTATCTCTTCCCGAAATGCATGCTGCCATCCTTATAAAATTCTCTTAATGTTCAATTTAAGATTCAACAAACCTCTAAAATATTATCTAAGTTAATTATGCTATTTTTCCAAACATAGAGATCATAGGACACAATTCTCTTTCAACAAACAGTGAATTATGCTAATTTTTTCATACATAGAGATTATTTTTCCATACATAGATCGTTGGACACAATTCTCTTCAACAAAGCTGTAAAATATGATGTAAGTGAATTATGCTATTTTGTCATACATAGAGATTATAGGACAAATTCTTTATAATATCAATTATATTTTAACTTGATATTTAAAGGGTGGGGAGTATATCAGAAAACTTAAATTATTTTAATATATTTTAACTTGATATTTAAGAGAATTATATTTTAATATAATGGAAATGTTAATTATATTGAATATAATTTAATGGAATTATATTTTAATTTAATAAAATTATATTTTAACATAATGGAAATGGAAATATTAAAATTATTATGATTTTTTAAATAAATTATAAAATATTGGAAAAAAATAAATTATAGAATAAGATAATAAAGTAAAATTATATCTTGTATTTATTTTTAACAGAAATTGTTGGAGAATTTTATATTAAAAAAAGAATAACAAAAATTATATACGGCAGGGTGGGAGAACCTATGTTGTTTTCATAAGAGCTTAATTGTCTACGGAGATCTATAGAAACTGTATCAACCAGTCCATAAGTGATGCAATTCTGCCATGTAAAAATGGCCACATACAAATTCAAAAGCAACAAAAATTTACAGTTCATTTGAGCCCTGATTAGTGTTTTCCTGTTGTTCCGCTCTGCATGTCCTGGTGCTGAGGGACCTAGTGATGGTCATTGTTGGCTATTGAATGGAAAGGTGGATGGGAGCCCAGACTCTGGTTGTTGTGAGTTTGTCAATTGTTGGATGATAACCCCGAGTTGTCTCGTATTTATGTTAATTCCCCTTAAGATTATTTTCAGTTTTTGATTATGACAAGTTTTCTTGATTATGAAGAGTCTGTCAACCCGTATGGGTAAAAATTAAATGATATATGTTTTCAATTTCTTTTCTATTACAAATTATATATTATCTTTCTTTAACATTTTTTAATGACAAATTTAATATAAGATTTATTAATATTGATTATATTTTTTTTAAAAATATGACAAATTTAGTATAAAATTTATTAATATTGATTATATTTTTAAAAAAATTACATTGAAAAAAAAGAAATTAATAATAAATAATATAAAACTTAAATTACTTTCCACTAACTTTTTTTAGAAATTAATAATAAATAATATGAAATTTAAATTACTCTCCACTAACTCTTTTAAAACTTTTTTAGAAATTAATAATAAATAATATGAAATTTAAATTACTCTCCACTAACTCTTTTAAAACTGAAAATTTTATTAAAAAACATAAAATTATGAAAAATTTAATAAAAAAATATAAAATAGAAAACTAGATATTAATAAGAAGAAGAAAATTATATTTATATTTTAAATTTAAATTTAAATTTTATTATAAAAAATATTACTCATTTATTTTGTTTATATTTACTAATATCTTATAAATATTTATTTTGTTTATATTTACTAATATCTTATAAATATATTTATGACCCATTTTTTAATTGTGTATAAGGGTAGTTATATTGAAAAAATAAAGTAAAAATAAATTAGTTATAAACAATGTGAAATTTAAACTACTTTTCACTAACTCTATTAAAAAAGGAATATTTTATTAAAAAACATAAATTTATGGAAAATAAGTAATAAGAAATAGGAAGGAGTGGAATCCAAAAACTAAAAAATAAGAAAAATAAATTTTTATTTTAAATTTTTATTTTAATTTTATTATAATATTAATTATTTATTTTGTTTATATTTACTAAATAAAATATCAATTTCATTGTAATAAATCACTAAAAATTATACACTATATTTATGATCAAGTTTTTAATTGTGTATATGGGTAGTTACATTGAAAAAATAAATTAGTAATAAGCATTGTGAAACTCAACTACTCTACTAATTTCATTTAAGAAAAAAGAATTGGTTTCCCTAGCTCATATAAGAGTTTATAATGGTTAGTGACAATAGTGTTTGTTAACTTTTGAGGGACTTGATCATATTTGAACCCTGTGACCTACAACCTTCATGTAGACAACATGCCTTGGGTGGATGGTTCATCTCATTGAGCTAACCCTTAAGGGTAAAGAAAAATTTGTTTGGTTACATGTTAGAAAGCATTGGAATCATTGACTTATCTATGAAGAATCATTTTAACTATGAGATCACTTAGATGAAAAAGAAATTTTCCTAGGCTAACTTCTTAATATGGGCAATTTTGCCATATTTATGACTTTGGCTTGGCTATAATTTTCATCTATAAACTAGAAACAATAGTTATAATAATGGTATGTTAAGGAAATGTGTATCAGTCTTTCTTACTTAGTAGACATATTTCTAGTATGAGAACTTGTATGGAACCCAAGACTCCTTACCTTGAAAATTTGAAAGATGGACAATTCTACATTATCATAGATTGAATAGTTACTACTATTTGCAAATCGCATCTTCATTGTGAACATTCCAAAAGAAAATCGGAAAAACCCAAAGTACATTTGGTGCTCCATTAAAAATATTAATGGAAGAGGCTAAGCAAAATTTTCCAATCAAATTAGTCAAATTATAATATATAACCTTGTCCTCTCTCTAGAACAAGGTGTGTTTGGGTGTGTTTTCTTTGGGATAGCGTCAATATAATGTAAGAAAAAATTAAAAGTTTTGGGATATAAATTGTGAGATGTTATAGGTCATGAACACTGTTGTTTTATTAGTTGTTGTACATACATTTAAGGTAATGTATTTGTTTGTAAAGTTGTCACTTTATCCGTGTAAAAGAACTACTACACTTAACATGCTTTGATAATTCATAAAAATAAAGTGCATTATATAATATGTAAATAAAATATTTGGTTATCCATTTCTAAGTATGAAAAGCTACTAACACTATATTAAAAGCATGATAAGGAAGACTTATGGAACCATGTAACTTGATGTTTCGATTTACTTCAAGGATCAAACTCATACATAATCTCATATAAGTTCAAGGATCAATCTCATACATAAGTTAGAAACCATATAAAACAAGTAAAATACAAATTAAAAGAAGAAGAAAAAAAAAACAATAAAACTTAGAAACCTTTACTTAAATAAAATACACATTGAAAGAAAAAACAAAATCCATAATAGATATATCTAATGGAGTAGATGGACTTTAAATGTAAATAAAAATCTCTACTTATGTTTTTAATGGCTAAAAACCTAAATCCTTCTCTTTGCCCACCATGATTTCTAGTGGATTTCATGCCATATCACATTACTCACACATGTTAAGGTAGTCACATGTGATCTTTCAGGAAGATTCTTGGGGATCCAAAACCCTAACATTAATTGGGGGTTGAGGCATGTAAAAACCCTAAACCTAGCGTTAGATGACTATTATGCCATGTTAAATACTGAACTACTAAGACAGGAAGGGATTTCATTCTTATTGTATTATTTATTGTTTCATATTTGAGAAAATAATCTAAGATTGGGATATTCAAGCATAACATAGGAAGTAGAAGATCTTATAATAGATATACTAACCACAATGTCCATGGTAACTCCATAGTGAGTGCCCCCCTTTCTTTGTATTTGCATTTCATTACTAAAAAGAAAACAGGAAAGCATAGGCATGGCCTTCTAGTTTGATTTTTCTCGTATTGGGTTTTCCCAAGGTACATCGTCTGTTCATTGTGTGGATGGGGTGTTGTTTGCTTAGATTCTTTTATTTCAGTTTTAGTTGTTTCAATATTTTCATGCATTAATCCAATAACATTATTTAAATCTAAATCTTAAGTAAAGCACTACATAATAAGAGATTTCAAAAAACTTGCAAGATTTGTTATGACAAACTGTGAAGCTCAAATATTCGTCTACTGTATTTTATGGAAGAATTCGCTTGAAAAACATTTTGTTCCATGGATGCCATCAAAGTGGACCCATGCTATGTAGCCGCCATGAAAGTTGCATAGGGAAAATTCATCTCCAAATAATCAAACTCAATAATTGCATGTAGATACCATTATCAATGTTCACACTTGCCCAATCAACAACCTTAAGCTTGTTATGTGAGGATTGGTACATCTCATGGATCATTGTGTTACCACTCAATTTCAATGTGTCATAGAGAAAAATCTTTGTGTGAAACTCCTCTAGCGATTAATGAATTCACATTAATCATTAAGCATGGTCCAAAACATCTTTGCCCAAATTTTCAACCACCATAATCAAAGTTCCACATACATATAGGAATCCATATCTTTGCCCAAATTTTCAACCACCATAATCAAAGTTCTACATACATATAGGAATCCATATCTTTGCCCAATTTTCAACCACCATAATCAAAGTTCCACATACATATAAGAATCCATGACCTATGAGGTTGCTCGTTTTTAAATTAGAAATATAACCCTAACAAAGTGGGTCATGGAGAAGAGATGTAACATTTCGGAAATATAAATAATAATGATTTTAACAAATATTTAATTAACATTATTACATATCCTCTCCTTGAAATGCTCTCTCCTCGAAAATAGAATTAAGGATCGATGTTGGAGATCAAATTTGACCATAAGTCAACAATGAATCGTATTCCTTATTTGATACATAAAAGCTTATGTTCATCATAACGATAAACAAATTTCATCATACATGTGACAAGGAGACAATAAATAACAGATAATGGATAATGCAATAGAAACAATAAAACATAGATCTCAATACTAGAATTCCACGGATGATATAAGATCTTAATGTAAAATTGTAACTTTTAATCTTTATGAATGATTCATTCGAGATGTTGATACCAAAATTGTATGTGGCTATATTAACTCCTCTTTCACTATAATGGTGTGGACTTCAACTTTATCATCAACATTGTCGAAAGTAGGTTCATCCTCACCACCAACATCATATTTGGGAAAAAATTTAATATGTTCTTATCTTTTTATCAAATAAACTTCTCAATTTTAACTAATGTTGCTTCCATTATGATTAAAAAACACAAATATTTTATAATGATGCAACTCTCGACATCCATTGTCCTTTTTCCTCCATGAAATATATTTTCTTCCCTAAAATAGCGTTGAATTGAGGCTTTAGACTTTTCATTAATATTTTAAATATTGTAACTATCCTCCATGAAATATATTTTTCTTCCATGAAATAACGTTGAATTAAGGCTTTAGACTTTTCGTTAATATCTTAAATATTTTAACTATATAAATTTATTGTGTAATAGCTTGTTGCTTTAAGTTTATACTATTAATTTTTTTATGCATTCTTTAATGTATTGTAATTGTTTTTTTTTCATGAAATAACTGCCACTGTAGTGGCGATGTCCTTGTCGAGATGCTTTGTGCATGGCTTTGCATGTGGGATGTTTTACTTGGTTTTGTAAATAATTCAAATTTTTAAGCCATCGTAATGTTGTTTTGCATGTGGGATGTCTTACTTGGTTTTGTAAATAATTCAAATTTTAGGCTAGAGTAATGTTGTTCTATAGTTGATTTTGATACAAATATGTTCAATATTAGACTTGCGTATTCAAGAGCATGTCAGCCACACCTAGAACACATTTGTATTACACTCATGTTATTACAACGCTGTAATGGTTTATGGTGGATGAACATTAATATTGTTTGTTGTTTGAAAAAATGGGTTGAAACATCAAGCTATTAATGCTTACATTTAACTTCTATCCAACCAATAGCTAGTACACGCTATCAACTTTCTAAAAATATCCATTGTTAATAGCAAATCGAATCATACAACGAGTTGTTCAAGGTGCTATAAGTGTGACAAGTGGATACTAGACAAGTCAAATCAAGGAAAAAAACACCCAAGGAAAACTGCCAAAGCACTGATATTACTTAATTTTCCAAAAATAACTAAAATAATTGTTGGAAAAGTCCTCCAATTACATCCATTTCACGTGTTGTCACTATTGGTTATTGACTTTCAAATTTCAATGACAAATTGCCAAAAGATTAGTCACTCCAATGCCATATCTCATCCTATAGTTGTTGTTTTCCAAATATAACTCAACATTCTACTCAGAACAACACCTTATAGCATTGTGTATAAGATTGGTTATTGTGCCAGTTATACTGAACATATGCATATCCATATTCTCAGTATTGGAGTCTGACAGTGATTTGGTTTTTGAAGACATGTTTTTTGTATTCAGGAGCATGTCATCCACGTGTCTCTTACATTCCAAAGATGAATTGGCATTGGACAAAGCATGAAGAAGAGTAGAACACATATCATGGAGTGGCATTGGACAGAGGCTCAAGAAATATTTAAGCACTCAGCAACAGAAAAAAATAAAAAATAAAAAAGAGGGTTTTTTCCTTTCCCTTCTTGGCATTTACAATTCCTAACCAAGGTAATTTGCACATCTATTATGTTTCCTCTCAGTGAATTATAGGACAACCTGCAAATTCAAAGGTAAGTTAGAACCATTTTAAAGCAATGTATGAGACGAAAGAAAAGTTAGAATAGTCCAAGTGAACTTGTTTGTTGTACCTTTTTTGTCTTCAGTTGATGTGTAGGACCACGTTGTCCTCATTTAATGTAAACTTGTTGTGTACTTGCATGTCACATAACATATATACAGTACTTGCGTTTTTCTAAAGATATGCTTCATATGGAAATTGAGGTAGGACATGAAGTACATCCTGCAATATCGGTCGTCTAATGGTATATTTCACAGTGGTGTTGTTCATTGTTCGGATGATAGCATTGAGGAAATGTTTATATACGTGAGGGATTTTTTTATTGCATCGTAGATAGTCAATTGTCTCACCATCTATCAATGCAGAGGCAGAAGCGAGGGAGTTAGATTTGGCGCATACAAGTTCGAAAGGAGTCGAGTATGCATTTTTTGTTGCTAATGTACCTTCAACATGTGTACATGACATAGCAGTTAATATAGTTAGCAATACAATGTGTATGTGTAAACTCAATATTGTATATGAAGTCAATGGATGGAATTGTGTCTGTATACTTACAATAGTTGTGGAGCAAGTAAGTTTCTTCAGATCCTTTACTATGTTTGTTCTCAATTCTGTTATAAATGTTGATTGTGTTGTGCGAAAGACCTTTTCTTTGACATCTCTCTTTTTGGTTATACTTTTGAAAAGCATCAGAGGAAAGTCCCCTTTTTGCAATTCTTGTTCCATCGAAGAGAAAAAATGTGCATATGTGTCAAACAGTTGAAGTTGCAACATAGTACAGTGTAAAATTAAATTCTAGGATGGAGCAACCATTAAAAAAAAGGTTATAAGAAAATATTGTGTAGCAGGTCACCAAAAATTCAGCACTTGGCAGATTCAAATATTGCATTTTTACATTGACTTTGACTTTGATTGGTTAAATTCGCACAATAACTATGGATATTATAGCACAATTCCCTTCCCTTGATGAATTCAGAAAGAAATATCACCAAGGAGTAACTATCAAAAGGAAGTTAGACTAATGATGGAGGGCCTGCAAATAAATCATATGCCAACAATCTAAGACCTTCAAGAAGAGATGCAAAGCCGAATTGTAAAACTCTTCCATTTCCCTCGATTTTGTTGATTTTTCCAAGATTTTCAGGTGGCCAAGATTTTATTGTTTTTCATCTCCAAGTCTATGCTTATTGAGTTTTGTGCATTTTTTCCTGATTTTTCCAATTTCCTGAGGAAATGAGCCTCAATGATTTTTTCCCAATATCAAGTTTTGCAACATTGATTCAAACAGAAAGGCTTAATATTTCCAACTTCTTTGACGATGTTGATGAATGAGTTGAATCCCATAGACAAAGATTGTAATATGTCAAAACAACAAGTACGCAAATTACTAGCCAATATGAGTCAACCTGAAGAAAAAGATAACTAAATGTATGGATACTCCTTGAGGTTTGCAAGTAGAAGTTCTCACAACTTTTAAGATAAGTAGGGGAAATATGAGCAACAATTAGGGGAAGGACCAAAGAACCAATTATATAGGGTAGCAATTCTAGAGTAGAACGGTGGTTCAACCAGAATATGCGTGTTGATCCAATAATTAGATTTTACTATAGGATGGGATAGTTACCATAAAAATGGAAAAGCATGCAACATCAGTACACATTAGTAAGGGGAATAACAAGCAATGGCTTCGATCAGAGAAGGCATATAGGTCAGGGCATCATTCAGGGGGAGGATAAGGGGAATGCCATGTTATCCTCAAATCCAAGAAACATTTGAAGTGCTAAACTAGTCAGGAAAACATTGGTACTAAGTTAGAAGTTTTGTTTGCAAAATATGGTAAAGTTATGGAAACCACAAGAAAAAGGATTTTTTTCTCTTTTACAGTGTAGATATGTGTTGGAGTAGGAAATTTTGGGAGTTAAAGTGGAGTAAGTAAGGTAGAGTAGGCCAATGGGAACAATGCGCGCTGGAAAATAAGGAAGACCAGTGCGACAAAGGGAAAAGGAAGCAGCACACCGAGAAAGAAGGAATTCAAAGCAAGGATGAAGACCAACCGCACAAAAGGTAGTTGGAATGTGGACAAGTGGAGTCCAATTAGAGATTAGGGTTTTTGCCAATGTAAGGGTTTCAATCCATCCTTTGTAGTATAAATAAGATGTATAAGGTAGATAGGAGATATCAATATTTTTGGAGAGATCTTTGTGTGACTTTTTGCATGAGAAAGGTACTTAGAGCATATTTTTGAGTTAAAGTGATATGTTTGTTGAGAGTTGTGGAGCTTAGATGGAGTTAATGTGGAGACATAATTGAGAGTTAGGTCGCAAGTTGTGGAGCTTGGTGTGATGCTAGTCCACCTCGCCACATATATACTATGATGTAATGCACGCAGCTCTATTTTTTATGAGGAACAGGAAACAAGAGGAAGATATTTGTGGAAATATCCCTAGGGGGGTGAACCATGGTAAAACCCTGTGTTGAAATGTGTTTGGATGCATTTCATTGTTTCTGCATTTATGAATAGATGAATGAATGGGTGTATTTACAGTGTGCACTAGAATATGTATGACATAATAGATGTTATTGAATGAATCAATGAATATGATGAATACTATAGTAGAATGCATGTTAAAGTAGAAAAAGAAGTAAAAATAACATCCCCAACCCCTTCCCTGATTGTATAAACTTGTGTCATGCAATCACCCATAAGCCATCTCGGGTGAGACTGCATTGTGCACTCTGTGCATGGTGTATCCTTTTGGTTTACCAGAAGGGTCGATGGTGAAAAGGGTTTTTTTGGAGAACTAAGGTAGAACCTGGGTCAGCCCATACATCCAAGAAATGGTTTTGTTGCCGGCTGGAACTTAGAAGAACATCCTGGGAAGGGTTTGGTGAAGAATATGTAGTGGTAAAAAGGGGATGTTTAGGCCATGGAATCCTACGAAGAAAGAGATTGAAAGATGGTTGGAGACAAAGTGGCTGGAGTTTACGCAGAAAGATAATAAGGGTTCCAAGTATACACAATGCCAGTACTTGCAGAGGTATGTGTTTACTGATTTGCATGAATCATTTTTCTGTTATTTTCCAGATTTATTGCAAGAGTGGATATTAAGCTTGAAGCATACTCATCCCACGAATCAGATTAGACCAATTGAGTGGAATGCTCAAAGTATTGTGCAATTGGAAAGGGTTAATAATAAATTCACACACGCAGTAGATTTCTGGTTAGAAAGTATTATTGCAGGGTTTATTATTAAGTTTGCAGTAGATAAAACAAATTCTTATATTGCTACAGAGAAAGAATTATTGAATGGACTAAGAGAGAGGTACATCAAATCACTTTACACGTTGATCAAGACCTTATTCCATGATAAAGGCATGATGACCATGGAATCAGACAGCTAGATCACTCTGTGTGCATGGGGAAACTGGGGGAAGCACTAAGGAAGATCTAAGATATGGAGAAGGCTCTGGAGAGTAGCCAGAAGAAGGAAGCAATGGACCCCATCATGATGGATGATGAACAGACCGGGGAGATCATAAGGAAAGTAGGTGTGACACATAGCGGATGACCCTACCAATATAATATGAACAGTAAGAAGAGAGCAGTAGTTGAACGAGAGGGCTTGGACAGTGATGAGGAAGAGGTAGAGGATATCCATGCCATGGGACAAATTGAGGATATATTGCGCACTACATATGAGAGGAAAACCATAGTTCATGGGTCTGGTGCAGAAGAAGGATCTCCATTCTAGATCCAAATCAATGTGGAACCCACAACCCCATGTGTGACTGAGACATATGAAGAAGATAATCGGTTAACCAACAAGTAATTAGTGGTAGAAGAATTTTTGGACGAGGGTCTAATTCAAGTAGAAGTAATTTAGCAAGCAACAACCAAGTTTCTACACTGCACGAAGGTGGAAGCATAACAACGTTCACAATGGCAGGTCAATATCCCACTGTTAGGTTACCTGAGTTCCATGGAGAAGGGTTGGAGGACCCAGAGAAGCATATTTTCATCTATGAAAATATTTGGGTAGCCAAGCAAATTACAGAAGAAGATACTAAGGTCACATAGTTAGCAATTACATTTAGAGATCGTGCACTAGATTGGTACATGGGTCTCGCAGTAAATAACCCAACAAGAGCGCCTACGACTGTCACAGAGGTGAAAAGGAAGTTGATCAATGAATTTCATAAGCCAATCTCAGAGGATCATTTTATGAACGAGATGATAGAGATTAAGCAGAAGCAAGGAGAATCAGTCTAAGAGGTTGATCAAAATTTTTAAAGGCTCAAAGGTAAGTTGAAGTTCCCCATTACTAATATGCAATATAGACATTTGTTTGTTAATTATTTATTTCCAGACTTGAAGTATCCTTTGAGGCAACAGAAATTTCAGAACCAAGTTGAGGCCCAGCAAGTAGCCTTGCAAATAGAAGAAAATTGGTATAAGCATACAGATCCAGTTGTCAAAGAGCTGTGACAGGATTTGAAGAACTTAACATTTCAATTAAATTAGGATAAAGGTAAATAAAAGAGGGAATATTTATGGTGTACAATATGTAGGATAGAAGGTCATCATAAGAATGAGTGTCCATTGTTTGCGCAGTATATCGGACTGGGTATGTCGAACCCTTTATATTCAGGAGGATCGTGGTGTGAGATATGTAAAGTACATGGACATGATCCTTATCATTCTCCCATGATGTAGAAGTATCAGACAGTTCTGAAGAGCACATTTTGTAATTTTTGTGAGTCAGTGGGACATGAATACAAAGATTGTAGAACTCTAGAGATGATGAAAGAGTGGATTTCAATTACATATAAGGTACAACCTGAGCACATAATAGGGAAACATGCGCAACATCCACAATGTAGTAACTCGCAGCAGTTTGTAGCACAACCGCATTACCATAACACGTATCAGTTTCAAGGGAAATCATAGTATAATGCACAACCTTAGTACAACAATGTGCAACCAAAGTATAATCAAGGACCTCGGTATAATACACCACGCAAAGAGAATCAGGGTAATAGAGGAGGCTATAGAGGAGGTGGTCGCAAAGGAAGAGGATTTGGAGGAGGTCAAGGACTAGTAGTTTGTCATAAATTTCAGAAGCCTGGACACTATGCAAGAGATTTCCCATTACCACCTGCGACATGTATGTATTGTCGCACAGTAGACCACAAAACAAAACATTGTCTGACATTGTTGATAAAGATATAAGAAAAAAGAAACCAGAATAATCAGAATGTGTAATGGATTGTTGTGGAAGATAGGGAAGAGGATGGAAAGAATATCCATATAGTGACTCGAGGTAGAGCTAATATAGGCGATGATGCAGCAAGATAGAACCAGGATATACACCAATGGGTAAGGAAGAATGCAGAACTTGAGTAGAAATTTGATGCGCGCAAAGAAAAAGAGATATTCAAGGAATATAGATAGGATATTTTGAAGGAGGACATTGCATCTACCTCAAGAACAAATCTAGTAGATGATGTACAGTGTATGAAATGCCTCCCTTATTTGATCAGACCAACAAAGAGTAGCCTTCAGAGAAAGTAAGTAACTTAAAAACTTTTTGGTATCTTGTGTTAAGTTATTAAATGATAAGTCATCTCTGCAAGTACTATAAAATCTGTTAGAAAAGAGTAATGTTAGGGAAGAGGGGGTGAAGACAGTAAATCGGATGTGGAGGAAGAGAAGAACAAGTACGTTATTCAGGTTGAATGAAAATATTGGAGATTTCAATATGGGAGATATCATACAAGAATTAGGGTCTGACGTCAATGTTCTGCCAAAGAAGACATGGAAATCTATGGGAGAACCTCAATTAGGGTATTCACCTATTTAGTTGAAGTTATCAAATTAGCACAGAGTGGTTCCACTAGGAACATTGAAGGGGTACCAGTAGATCTAGATGGTATACGCACAATGGCATACTTTGAAGTCATTGGCATAGTAGATAATACTACACCATATCTAACTTTGTTGGGATTGGATTGATCTTTTGATAACTAGGAAATAATCAATTTGAAGAAAGGAAGATGATATTTGAATCTGGAGAATATAGGTTTATTGCACCTTTGGACCCCTCAGAAGGAGGAAGGTATGTGGAACCTACATATAATATCCTTACATAAGACATAAACCATATTTACAAAACCACCACGCGGGAAGAAGATTATATCAACCCAACTGTAGATGGAATGTTGAGTTGGAGGAGTATTGTCTCTTGTGCTTCAGACTCTAACATGGGACTGGAAAACTAGCAGCAATGACTACATGAATTATCAACTAGAAAATGTGCCAGAATGACGTGTGCGCTGAGATGGATTGGATCTGAGGTAAGAGAACCTCCCACTTTTTATGGTCGGATTAATTTAGAAGAATTTTTAGCAAAGTTTGAATTAGAAATTTTGGAGAATCAAAGGCTATTAGATCTAGACATGGCATTGAAAGATGGGATTTTTGAAGAACCTGAAGTAGAAATTGTAATAACATACCAGCACCATAGGAGACAGACAGTTAGACAATTGTTACCTTGCTATCATGTCGCAAAAGAAGAAGATCCAGCAAAGGATAACCTGTACGATATCAATATCCCATAAGATGAAGGAGAAAGAGAAATAGAGGGTCCCGAGATAGAATCAGAATATTATGCAGTCCCATTAAATATAAAGAACGTAAATATTGGAACAACAGAAAACCCGAATATTGCAAGAATTGGAAATTATTGGGATAATCAGACAGTAGAAAGAATGACATAATTACTACATGAGTACAATGACCTATTCCAAACAACGTTGTCATAAATGAAAGGGTTGGTGGGAGAATTAGGAGAGATGAAAATCCCTTTGAAGCCAAAAGCCATACCTATAAGACAAAGACCTTACAGGTTGAATCCAATAAATAAGGAGAAAGAGAAGGTAGAAATTGACAAGATGATAGAATTTGGTGTCATAGAACATGTGGAAGAATCAGAATGGATCAATCCTATGGTGGTGTAGGAAAAGAAGCAAGGGTGAATCAATATTTGTGTTGACTTGAGGAAATTGAATGATGCTTTCTTGCATGATCCTTTTCCCACCCCATTTACAGATGAAGTTTTGGAGAATGTTGGGGATCAAGATGCCTATTCATTCACAGATGGGTTTTTAGAGTATCATCAGATCAGGATTGCACCAGGAGACAAACATAAGACTACATTTGCGACAGAATGGGGATATTTTTAGTATACAGTCATGACGTTTGGGTTGAAAAACGCACCTGTAGTTTTCTCAAGGGTAATAGTAGAAGCCTTTAAAGATTTCATACATAAGTTTTTAGAATTTTACTTGGATGATTGGACAGTGTTTAGTTTATTGAAGGACCATGTCGCAATACTAAGACTGATGTTGGACAGGTGTAGAGAATGTCAGATCTCATCGAATATTTAGAAGTGCATTTTCAGTGCACCTTTTGGGGTTTTGTTAGGATATGTGGTGTGTAAACAGGGTCTGCTAGTTGATCCTACTAAAATTGTTGTCATAGTTAACTTACCACCACCCAAGTCAGTGCGTCAGTTGAACAATACACTTGGCCATACAGGATAATATAGGAAGTTCATAAGGGGATATGCATAGATTATTGTGCCAATGGAGAAATTGTTGAAGAAGGACATCAAGTACTAGTGGAATGATGAGTGCCAGAAGAGTTTGGATATTTTGAAGGAAAATATGGTGACTGCACCAATTCTGGTGTTTCCATATTTGTCAAAGGAATTTCATGTAAATTTGGATGCATTTGCAATAGCACTAGGAGCAATCTTTACACAACCAAGAGAAGGTGATATATATCACCCTATTGCATTTTCAAGCAAGAAGATGTCAGATTCAGAACAGAACTACAATACTACATAAAGAGAAGGTCTAGCTATGGTTTATGCATTGTAGAAATTCAGACATTACTTGTTAGGATAACTCTTCAAGATGTTTACAGATCATTCAACCATGAGATACTTAGTTAATAAGCCAGTGTTGGGGGAAAGAATATACATATGGTTTTTGTTATTTCGGGATTTTGACTTTGAATTTGTGGTGAAGCTAGGAATATTGAATGAAGGACTTGACCATTCGTCAATAATTACTAATGGAGAAGAACCAAGCAGTTTGGAAGATAAATTTCCTGATGCCCAATTATTTTTAGTACATGTTGCAGATGAATATTTTGTTGACATTATTGAGTTTCTGAGTACAGGAGTTGCACCAAGAGATTTTACTATTGTGAAGAAGAAAAAATTGGTAGTCAAAGATGCAAATTATCAGTTGATTGCAGGTCATTTATAGAAGCTTGGAGCAAATAACATTTTGAGAATATGTGTTATGGAGCATGAAAGGCCTGTCATTTTAGCAGAAGCACATGAAGGGATTGATGGAGGACACTATGTAGGAAAAGATATTGTGTAGGATTATGGTGGCCAATAGTTCATAAGGATTCAAATGAATATTGTTAGAAGTGTGATGTTTTTCAAAGAGTTGGGAAGCCATACAGGAGGGATGAGATGCCATTGAGACCACAAGTAAATTTACAAGTGTTTGATAAGTTGGAATTATATTTTTTAGGTCCAATTAATCCACTAGAAAGAAGATCAGGAGCCAGATATATTATTACGACGACAGAATACTTAAGAAGATGGGTTGACGCAACAACATTAAAGGATTGTAACGCAAATACAATTGCACGCTTTTTTATTTGAATCAGTAGTAACAAGGTTTGGATGTCCAAGAATATTGATGAGGGATCAAGGGACTCACTTCATCAACAGTACAATTGAGGCAATGCTTGAAGAATTTGAGATATATCATCAGAAGAGCACCCCTTATCATCCTCAAGCCAATGGAACAGTAGAATCATTTAACAATATTTTGGAGAATTCCTTGACAAATATTTGTAATGTGAACAGAGATGATTTGGACTTGAAGGTACCAGCAGTACTATGGGCTTATAGAACTACAATCAAGAAGCTAACAAGACAGACACCCTTTAGGTTGGTATATGGACAAGAAGCAGTATTTCCCTTAGATTGTTTGATCACAAGTATACGCATTGTAGCTGTTAGGACCACATATTGTACCCTTTTTGCCCATACTTTTTGCTATTATTTTACCCTTCATCACCTGCATTTTGACTTATACTATCATTTCACCTAATCATTCCAAGGTATACAACGTCCTTTCTCATTACTTTATGCTTA
>ML776801.1:406391-421457 GCA_009831015.1 Picea engelmannii
ATTTCTTTACTACAACACTAAGTTCTTTTGGAATTGAGCATATATAGTGCGCAACTATCTTTGAAACAAAAGACTTCCCTGGGTTGATAATTTATGTTTCACTTGGTTGTTTAAAATTAATTAAGCAATTATAGTGACCAACAGTAGCAATTACAGATATGACAGAAAGGGGCACAGCACAGGAAAGATTGGCCCAACTGATGGAATTAGAAGAGGATGAAACCATAGCAGGATTTCATCAAGAGGTGCAGAAAGAAAAGGATAAAGCATGGCATGATAGACATATCAAGAAGAAGAATTTCAAAATAGGATATTTGGTTCTCCTCTGTGACAATAAGTATTTACAGCACCCATGGAATCTTAGAATGCATTGGCTAGGGCCATATCAGATAATGTTTGTCACAGATGGAGGTGTTGTACAGTTGAAAGACTTAGCAGGCTAAGAGATTTAAGGACTAGTGAATGGTAGTTGAATGAAACTATATAGGGACAGTCTACCCACTAATCCTCAGTGGTTACAGCGCAGCAAGTAGACTTTAACATATTGTAAATAGTAGGAGTTAAATGAAGAAAAATGAAGAAAAAACTAGAAAAATGAAGAAAAACCCCAAAAGAAGTAGCTTGAGGAATAAGTGATAGACATATAACTGAGAATGATAGTGTGCAACAGACTGCAATTCAGGGCGACAAGAATTAAATCTACCATGTACAGGATAAATATAAGTAAGTGTCAGTGTGCTAGAGATGTAACACAGTAGAAAATTACAGCGCACCGGAAAAATGAAATAGTAGGGAAATGAAAAATCGGTCACCAGAAAAACAAGGCGCAAAACGCATAATTATGAAGTGTGCACAGTAAGTGTTGGAACATTTATGACAATTAATGAATCATGCTCGAAAAGATTTGGGGAAATTATGATAGCACTTTAGAATCCAAATTAGGGTTCGAAAAATCCACATTATGAACTTGAGAAAACATGAAGCTAAGCAGTGAATAGTGAAGAGAATACATGTGATTTAGCAAGACAAAGAGTGATATTTCTGACACAAACCCATCTATATTCCAACACGATGGCACCACCCAAATTTGGAGCACTAAGATATATGTCAAGAAGAATTCGTTGAAACAATAGGCCATCGTCAGAGCCAACGGTGGAGGCCAAAAACCCTACACATACAGAAGGAGTGGTGGATGTCCATGCCATTCCTTCCCCAGAACCAGAAATCCCTACATTGGTCAAAGAGAAAATGGAACAGATGCAAGTTGATCCACCAAGAACAACAATAGACCAGAACCTGACACAAGAACTAGCTCAGTCCATAGAAGCAACAGACGAGGAGAGGATTGAGTCCGACGAGCCAAGGGCTTAGCCTAGAACAGAACAAACATAGCAGGAACAAATACCAGTTGAGGAAGCTACAACACAGTAGGAGTCTGTAGGAGAGGAACAGGAGGAAGAATACACATATCATGAAGCAGTACCTTCCAGTGCACCAGTAAAAGGGAAAGGTAAACAGTAAGTCTAGATATCCCCAAGAAAGAAACCGAAGGTAACCATTGTGTTACCATGCATACCAATAGGGGAACAATTGTCGCAGACTTACTTGGATGCATATATAAACTGCCTTATTCGGATCATGATGTCAGGGATACATATAAGTTCCCAGAGTTCACGCAGTAGGTATACTTAGAGAGAAGAGGTGTCAATGCGATAAGAAAACCTATAATGGAACATAAGCAATGGATAAAAGGGTTATACAACACAGGTATCATGAACTTGTTGGAGATATCACACTTTGGCAGGAGAAAGGAAGTAAATAACTAATTCAAGCAGTTACAGGCAGCCATGCATGGAGTTATTTTTTGGTTGGATACACATGTGTCCATTGATTTCAATTTGATAGCTAAGATAACAAGTCTTCCCACCAATGGTGAGCCACCTGCGCAGTACCTTGAATAAAAGAACAAAGAGAAGGCCTTGGAAGAGGATATGAAATAGACATATGGGATAGAAAGAGGATCCAGTGGGATCATCATCAACAGGATTAGTGAACCAACAACAAGACTAGCCACAAAGCTAATGGCCTGTAAACTTCTCAGAAAATGTCGCAAGGAGGAAGTGTCAACAGGAGCCATAATAGTGGTCGCACACTCTGCGAAGGGAACTCTATTAAGTTGCATCCCATATATATTAAATTTACTTTTAGATGATTGTAAAGATGCACAGGATGTGGGAACAGAATTTCACTACTCATGGCTTATCATTTTGATTTCATTAGTGGGTTGGAAGCAACCCAAATATACTATGTTTCTTCCGAGAACTAGAAGGTGTCACGCAATGCAATATGAATCATTATGGAACACTATTGTTGCAAAAGACAGATAGGAAAATACCATCATCTTCAAGACTTATCTTGAATAAATCTAGGAGAAGGTGGCAAAGACTTGGAGGATCCCACCAAAGGTGGTGGAGCAGTACAAACCAATAGCTAATATTAAAGCCTCGTGACATAACATGTGGATTCAGGACAAAAGGGATCTAGCAAAGGAGTGATTGTAGATGAGGTACTACGTCACATCAGAAGAATTTGAGTGGGTGATGAAATACTGGCAAGAAGAATGGCAGGTTCTAGTAGAACAACCAAAGGATAAGCAGCCAGCAAAGAAAAAACAACCAGCAAAAGCAGGCTCCTCTCAAACAAAAAGTACCACAGCCCGCAACACAGAGTAAGAAGCCAAAAATGGGAAGCGTAGAAGTAAAGAAGAAGACTATCCCCAAGTCGGTCACACAACAAAAGTACCATGCAATATCTATTAATGGCATGGCACAGAAGAAGGATAGAATCCATGTGTAGGAGGGACAGGAAGGAGGGACATACCAGATACCCCAGGAACAAAAGAGACAACACAGTCAAGGCCACCAAAGAGACTAGTTGTACAGACAGGTGGGGTGTGCAAGAAGATGAAAGTGCACAATAAAGTCCCATAATACACTATAACATAAGATGATGCAAAACTAGTCACGGAGAGAGTACAATACCGCACCACCGAAGAATATGAGGAGGCAGAGAAACAAAGGGAAAGAATAATGCAAGAGTTGACATAGGCTAGACACGTCTTAGATAAAATACATGTGACCAAGGAACAAAATGAGGAGACAACACAACATCAATCAACGCAGAGCGAGGAGGCAGCAATGCAAATCACAACATTGGCCAGTAAGAATTTCAATCTGACTAAAGGCATGTTGTGAATAGATGAGGAATTGGCACAGACACAACTTAAGCACATAGAACATATAGAACTGGTATTGGAAAGGATACCAACAAAATACTTATATAAGTTGCAGATGAGTGTAGCATAAGAAGTTCAGTCCAGGACAAGGACAGATGCAACAAACCTAGAGACAACCAAGGAAGATAAGGAAGTACTAGAGACCGTTCTCACAGAGGTGTGACTAGAACGTGAAGAAGACAAACGTTGCATAGATACATTTGAGGAAATACTTGAATAATTCTTCCAGACAATTCCAGAGAGCGCATTAGAAGGGGAAATCAACGCGGAAGAAAAGCTACATAAGATTGTGCAGGTGATGGACGGGTACAAGAAAGAGGTAATAGAATTGGTGGAGAACATAACACCCACTACCCCACCAGAATTTAGAACAGAAAGAGAGCAGTAAGCCATAGAACAAACAAATTACATTGCGTTGAAAGTTAAGGAGATAGCATAATTGTATGAAAGGACCACGCAACTTTGGACAAGACTGGCAGAGGATGACAGGATCTAACAGCTAAAGCAGAGAGAAGAGAAATTGAACGTTGCAGTCTAGTATTTGAAGCAATGGTAGAAAAAAATGGTCATACCCTTGATATTGAGGGTCATGCAGGAATTGAAGAACCTGCAGATAGTAGTGAAAAACATCCAGTTGGAAAGGCAGACTAGACAGGCTCAACTGGAGCCCCTACAAGAGCAAGCAAAACAAATGATAACAATGTTGGAAGTGGATAAATCCATAATGGAACATGCGCGCATAGAAAGCATACAAGTGTTGAAGGAGAACGTTGCAGCGTATCTCTTGGAGACCCTCATAGAGAAGAACATGTAGATGAGGGAAAAAGCAAATGAGCTAGCACAAAAGTTCCAAGAATTGCATAAATTAGTGAAGGAGGCACACACGACCTGAGTGGATCGGGACAAGCCACATGTTAGTTTTAGGGGCTTGTTGGAGCAAGAAGTTTTGAGATTTAAATCATAGTAAGTGAGGCAGAGTGGGCCAAAGGGAACAACATGCATCGGAAAAGAATGAATACCAGCGTGACAAAGGGAAAAGGAAGCAACACGTTGAGAAAGAAGGAATTCAAAGCAAAGATGAATACCAACTGCGCGGAAGGAAGTTGGAATGTGGACAAGTGGAGTCCACTTAGAGATTAGGGCTTTTGTCAATGTAAGGGTTTTGACCCAAATTTTGTAGTATAAATAACATGTATGAGGTAGATAGGAGATATCAATATTTTTGGAGAGATCTTTGTGTGACTTTTTGCATGAGCAAAGTACTTAGAGCATCTTTTTGAGTTAAATTTTATTTGTTGAGAGTTGTGGAGCTCAGATGGAGTCAATGTGGAGACATAACTGAGGATCAGGTCGCAAGTTGTAGAGCTTGGTGTGACGTTGGTCTGCCTCACCACATATATAATATGATTTAATGTGTGCAGTACTATTTTTTATGAAGAAGAAGAAATAAGAGAAATATCTTTGTTGATGTAGCCCCAGGGGGGTGAAACACAGTAAAACCCTATGTTGCAAAGTGTTTGAATGTATTTTATTATTTATACATTTATGAATAGATTAATGAATGGGCTTATTTATAGTGTGCACTAGAATATGTATGATAGAATAGATGTTATTGAATGAATCAATGGATCTGATGAATATTATAGTAGAATTCATGTTAAAGTAGAAAAAGAAGTAAAAAGAACATTCCCAACCCCTTCTCTGATTGCAAACACTTGTGTCATGAAATCATCCATAATCCATCTCGAGTGGGACTACGTTGTGCACTCTATGCGTGGTTTAGCCTTCTTGTTTACCAGAAGGGCCGATGGTGAAAAGGGTTTTGTTGGAGAACTAAGGTAGAACCTGGATCGGCCCATATATCCAACAATATGAGGAACATAACATAGGAGGTGATTTGTATTCCATCCTTGGAGCCCATGGATTAAATGGTTTCAGACAATTTGTAAGGATAGGAATTCCTTAAAATCTCATACACTTGGGTGGATTGTATGAAGTCATAATTTTGTTTTTAAAAAATGAGGTCCTTCATCAGGATTGACCAAAAGTGTATGCATTGCATGTCCAAGAAAGAAAGGAGTAGAACATGTTTTTAGGGAAGAAGAGTAGTTGATTTCTTGTGGATATGAATCTCAACAAAAATCCTCTCTTTTTGTTGGACTTTGGAAAATGGAAGTATTGTTAGGGAATACATTGATAATTATAGAGTGAAGAGAACAATGTAGAATTGTATCAAAATTCAAAACATGTGCGATGATGGTTGAATGCTTATCATTCAGAAAAGAATATTTTAGACAAGCAACTTAGGAAAAGTGAAATGCAGAATGCCTCACAAAAGCAATCCATAGTTTCTCTTTTCTCCGCGTAAGTATTGTCACCAGTTGTCAACTACCTATACTACAAATAGCAAAAACATATGATTAGCATAGGATTTTCTACATAGGTTGGAACGTGTTATAGTAACCCACCCTACCATCATATTTTGGCATGTGTTCACAACCCATCTTGCCTGATCACCTGGATTTCCCATCCATTCTAGGAAGGTGGGAAAGCAACTTCATTTTGTAAATCATTCCCCCTACTCACTACACCCCTCAACTTATCAATACATGGGGATAGACACTAAAATTTGAAAATGCTCTTAAATGCACTCAGAAGTAAACATCATAACTGGGAACTTTAAGAAAGGACTAAGAAGCTAACATTAAGTCTTATAATCTATACAGTTTATAATAGTTGAAATTGAAATTTCAATCCACAAGTAAAAACTCAAATGCCCCATGATATACATGCACAGAGAATGTATAATTTAGTAACATATATATAATTTAGTAACTAAGAAGTTTTCTAGTGGAAAAATATATAATTTAGTAACATAACCATATGTTCCAATTTTTCTAAGTTAGTTTGGTGCATACTTTTGCAAAACTGAGATCACTGTGAAAATACTTAGCAATACATAATCATAAAATTACAGAGTTACAAAGAGGTTGTGCGATGTACCATAAAATGCCATCGTACCTACTCTGTGCTATGAACTTTCCAAAACAAAAGGATATGGAAGTGGTATCGTTTCCTTGTCGTCATTCGAGTCACCATATTTTATATGCAGAATGTGTTGCAACCAGGCCTTTCTGGAAAATGTGATGGTATCCCCAATGGTTCCAATTGGATACAGGTATTTATTTTCAGTGAATTATCTTATTGTTGTGTTTGGTATGAAATTGTATTTGGTGCAAGTCATTGGCACTATTTCTACAAGACTAGATTCATCTACGGAGATAATACAATTGTAGTCACCATGATATTATATAGTTTTTGGTAGTATTTTAAAGTCTGTAATGGATATTTCATTACTATGTAGGATCTTTTCCTCATGTTTTTCAACAAGGTGTGTAGGGACATTTAATGTGATTGTCATGAGTCCCTCAGTGTCAGTCAAATCAGCACATAGTATGTGGCATGTCCTATTCTCTTTGTCCAAGTAGGTACTATACACAACCATTATGTCTCTGATGAATAGTTGGACCATTCAGCAATTGTTCAAGTCCTCTACTGATACTATACTTGGTGATGTTGTTCTCATCTTGTTGACAATGTTTGAAAGTGATATGAAGGACACTTTGTATACATTTTTTTTCCATGGGTGTAGTATTAACTTCACAGTTTGAATGAATTGCATTGGCTATAGTTTAATAGGCACACCTTTTATATGGTGCGCATTGCACTATGTTGGTTGCTTCACTTGTGCATGCCAATAGTTCTTGTGAACTAAAAACAATGGTAGTATATGACATTAGCGTATTTACCACGGCATATAAAAACAAGTAAGTAGAAATATATATTTCTTAAATGTAATAGGGACATATTTTATGAATATTTACATGTGTGCTTGTGATGTTTGTGATGATTGGATGCTCACGCTTCCTTCATTTGTCCAACTTTCCTTTTCCTAACAAAAACATTTGTAGATTGAGTATGTGAAAAACAAGGATGTACAATATATTGTATGTTTCTCTGACATTTTTGACATCATTAAACAATGTCGAAGCAAGAATTGTATTGTATGGGTTTCATATTGATTATTGACATAACTTTTGGAACATTATTCTTGAGTTTCCTCGTATGCAGTACTTAGGACCTCATTCTCTTTTTTAGTTGGTCTAATTGTTTCAATGCTAGTAGTATACAAAATACAATGGACATGAAAATAAGGTATTATGTAGGGACAATAAGCAAGATTGACATATGATAAAAGAGATAAAAGTTGTAGAGTTAAAGATAAAGGTAGAAGCATGCACCTTTTTATTTCTTGTTCCATGGATGTGTTTTTATGGAGTTTCTTTGTGCCAAAATCTATTACAAACCAAAGTTTCTTCAGAAGTTGGATGATACCATGTATCTTATGAGAATGCAAAATTTACTTATGTACTATACAAGTGGAATACATGCTGGAGTTTTTTTATCCATTGGAAAGAGAAGGGGGATTTATATATATGTAAAAAAAATATGCTAGTATGTTTTGACACATTTGAATATGTGATTGTGTAGTATGTTTAATATGTATTTCATAATTCAAGTAGAAGACAAATTGTATCATGCTCAGTCCATATTCATCTAAGAAAAAGAGTTTGGATTGTACATTGGGCACATTTGACTATACATGATCAATAAGTGTTTTTTGTACATAGTTTACCTTGTCCAATAGAAGGTGGTGATTGTAACTAGACATGTAGTTTTCTAATTTTCTTGTCTTGTCATTGCTTTGTAACATGTCAATATTGAAGTCTCCTAGAATGATAATGATTTCATTCAAATGTAAATGTTGCAATGTTTTAGCAATGGCATTTAGTATGCTGGTCAAATTTGCATGCGGTGAAGCATAGATATTTAGTATTGCAATTTGTGAATCATGAACTATTACCTTTGCAAACACTACCTCAACATTTTGTTCTTCGAAATGCATATGTTCCAAAATAAATATATGGTTTTTTACTAGTATCATCACTCCATGTTTAATGCAATTTGATATGCAATTGAAGTTTTGAAATTGTTCATTTTCCATGTACAATGTCATGTATGTTTCTTGCAAGCATAGAATATCAGATTGAATTATGTCATAGTCATTGAGTATATCATTAATATGTGCATTTATGTTGCATGTGTTTAGTGACACATTCAAAATGGATGATTTTGATTGTATGGATTGTGAATCATATTCTAGAATCCATTTTGCAGTACTCTAAAGGCATTGCATCTCAATGTTGATTTTTTGCTTCACCTTGAAGTTGTCATTTTTTAGAGCATTAAGCAAATACAAGGAATCTATGTTTCTTACACGAGACAAAGCAGTGTATACTAATCCATGTATTCATATTCCAGTAGGGTCAAATGCGACATTGTCAAGTGTCAAACCTTGTGACCTATGTAGTGTACGTGCACATGCAAGTTGGATTGGAAATTGTTTTCAGATATTTACTTGACCTATATTTGTTGTCATTGATATTGGTTTTTCTATGCGTAGTATAGGTGTCCAATCATGTTGGGTGTCTGCATTATATAGGAAATCTAACTTGTTAGCTTGTTGATGTCCAATGAGCGAATCATGGAACTTAATCCTTAAAACACCATTGTTGTATGTTTTTGTATATGCTTTGAGTATTCCATCTACATTGTTCACCAACCCATCTTGTGAATCATAATTGCATTCATATATTTCAACCAGCACGTCAAATTTCAGGACAAGTTGTGAAGGAAAAGTAGTTGTATGTTGATGGTATGGCACATGTCCATGGTTGTCTTCCTCTAGGTCAATTGCATTGGTGATAATTTCATTGCCAGGCATGAGCAAGAGCATGCACTTGTTATGCAGTGAAACATCCTTATTCTCTTAAAATAGATATGGAAATGTTGGGTCATTTGGTGCAGGTCGTATGCAGTGTGTGTTGATGTATGCCAAGTCATCGCTTTTTTGGTTGTTTGTTCATAATTTGTTCATAATTTGTTCAAAATCACAATGAACTTTTCATCTCTCTGGCGCAATGTAGTTCATAATCCCTAGAATTTTATATTCTATTTCCAAAAGTTATGTGTTATTGTTTGTGTGTTCATTGTAGGATGTTTAAAAATTATAGAACCTTGTATCTGTTCTACTTGGTAAAGATCACCGTAGAATATCATGTCGATGTTTCCAAATTACTTGGTTTGCACATGTTTTACGTTCCTGAGTCAGTTGTCAGTGGCATATAGGAATCGACTACCAATCAAAGAGGCTTCATCTATAAAGATAAGTTGTAATTCATAATAAATCTTTGACAATGTGTCTAACATATCTTTTCTAAGTGGAATAAATTGGGACTTGTTAAAATGCATTAGTAATGCAAAGTGGATTGTTGTTCCACCTGCATTGTATGCAGATTTACCTATATATGCAAGTATCAGGCCCTTTGGTTTGAAAGGGTCACTTGTATTGCATCCATCATAGATTCGTATAAGAATTTGGAATAACTCTTGTGTTGTAAATGTTTTTCCTGTAACTACCCCCTTTGTAAGGAATAACTGCATGGGCATGTGTATGTCCTTACGTGTCCTCATTATAATGTCCTTGAAAATTTCTTGTTGTTCTTTATTTAGCATCCTTCTAATTCTATATATTCTTCGTTTTTGAGGGAAAATGGATGCTCTGTGACCTGGAACCCAATATTGATACTTTTTCTTATATTGGATTGTTGAGGACATTGGAGATATTCTTGCAAGTCATAATGTTCACAGTGAGGCCTAGTCATTTGTAGTTCATCAGTTGTATCATTAGTTTTTGCAACACTATCTAGTTTCTCAAGTGCACTTTCTAATTCGCCCCATGTTGGGTTGATGTTGTATGTAAATTTAGTCTCATTGGTTTGTACTATACTCTGATGGAAAGTATATGCGGCTTGCCATGTAGTGAAGTTATGTTTTAATGTGTCTTCTCTTTGTTCGAATAGAACATATAGCAAAATATTCTCACGAAAAAAAAAATAGAGTCGATGTGATTGTTGTATTTAACGAACTGTATTACATTTGTTTTTTTCTTTTTCTCTATGTGTGTGCCATTTTTCTTGTAATTAGATACAAATTCTACAAGGCATATTTATTTGAGAGAATTTGGATGCTCAATGTAGTAGTCAATAATGGAGTGGCACATCACATTTTCCAAATTATCAGGTTCTTGTTTTAGTAGGAATGGTGGCTTAAGCATGAACATATGCTCACTAGATGGAGACGTCTTTATGAAGATACATTCCCTTGAGTTGGAACTCAAGGGAAGGGAAAGTGCAATATGAACCACCTATTGAGTGGACATTTGTTGAAGATTAAGCAATGTATTTCCAAGCGTACGTATCATTTACATAGCATTAATTTGACTTATGTCATGTTCTTTGCATATTATCCTAAATGCAAATGGCATAGATTTGTCAACTTTTGTCATGTACAAGGTACATTATGATGTTGTAGCATATGCATTGAGGACATACTGCGCATCTATATTTGCATTCCACATATTTGGCATGTCCTTCGCGAAACTGTTGTTCCAAATACGTGATGGTTTTTGTTTTAGGAAAATCGTTGGTTGCTTTAGTGTAGATTGTAATAATTGGATGTACTCATCTTCAGTTATCTTCATTTCCATCAAGAATTCATCGAAGCTCATGAAGTTGTCAAAATTTGTTCGCTCTAGAAATGTGAGAATGGATTTTGATTTCTCAACAAGAACATTGTCGACTGAAGTAAGTGGTTCAATGAATTTTGTCATTTTCATTGGTGGCATAGGAAAGTTGTATCTACAATGCGAGTTTTTTGTGTTTCTTACAGCTCTTTGTATGGTAGTGCTTGTGGAATTTGGCAAGTTTTGGATCCAAATGATTTGTTTCATAGGTAATGTACTGGTCCAAAAACTTATTGATTTTCTTGTTATTGTCCTTTCCATATATTGGAGACTTTTCTATCCACAGGAGGCCATGTTCATGTTCACTTCCCCTATTTTGAAACTTTGTTATAAAGTAGTGGTCTGAAACTTTTCCAAAGAACGTGTCATCATGGCATATCATTTGTTATAAGGTGTTTATTTTATGTCTATAGTTATGAGTACATGTGACTGGGTCTTTCCTTATGAGGTAGTCAATATCATTGAATTCAAATGTATCAATTTTCTTTCTCTTCTTTTTGTTCTTGTATAGCTTATTTAGTTTAGTTACCAATGGAGTCCATCGATGTTCTACACTTGTAAATGTAACAAAAAAGGTTGGGGGGGGGCAATTTTCAAATCATTACAAATAGGGTTTTCTTGATTTGTTGCAAGTGATCAGGAGAGATCCGAATGTTTTTGAAATATATGTATCCAATATCATATTTCAAAAGTTTCTCTAATTTTGCTTTGTACTTGACTTCTTTTTCCAATATCTTCCTTCCATGCAGCTGATATTTTATTATTCTCACCCAGAAGCAGGAGAGAACTTTCTCAATTATTATTTGCATTGTCTTGAAAAACAAATTTGTTGTTGTGACATGGGAAATCATTGCTTTCTTGTAGCAATTCCCATTTCACTATTTTTTGGTAGCTAAAATGTTTTGTAATGTCATCATCACACAGGTCTCCATAGAAAAGTGTTGGGAAGTTCACCTCTTGCATATTTTTTCTTGAAAATTCCAAGTGGGCGTTGGACTTCAACAGGTGCAAGTTCGATGACATTGTCCTCCAAGTCATGAATGCATTATGATCCTATGAGTCCATGTATCAACATCTATGTAGGTTTTCCATTGTTTGATTCACCATTGGTATCACTTTCAGTATCAGTGTCTACATTTTGCGTGGAGTTGTCAATATATTCTTTAAGAACATGATTCTAGTCCTCGATTATACAGATGTTTTCGGCCTTATATAGACTCCTAGAACACAATTATTTCAGTTCTCTCGTGAAAATGTTGACACGTACTCTACTTGTTTGATTCATGTATTACAAACAATGCTTCAATGTAACATCTATTGTGAGGGTTTCATCCATGGATTGTGATAATGCTTTTTGCACAACATCCATATGGATGGGCACATTGATAATTGATCCAGTTAAGCCCATTTGGGATCATTTATAACCCCATGGTCTGATCTGTGCAAATGTGATTCGCAGTGACACAAGCCTCTCTTCTAGTTCTAAAAGTGTACTTACATATGGTAGCGGTGTGTTACTTCTTATTTGGTTTGGTGTTGAAAATTGTGGCACTTTTCCATTTTGTAGTGACCTTTTTCATGATATGCATATTTTTTTAGTGGAGAACATTATGTCATTCAATGTCAAGATGACATATTATTTTTCCAAGTCATGGGTGAAACATTTTATGTTCTTTTGAAAATGCAGTTCCTCACAAATTGCACATGTGATCCTAAGTGTGTCTTCAATTTTTCCATATATATTTGCTTTGCATATTTATTTCATAGATGGGAATTCCCAATGGGTGTTTTCTCTTTCTTGTTCTCTACATTACGAAGTGATTTCTTTAATCCATGGAAGATTATTTTTGGAATCTTATCAGAATGATTCTCAACGGTAGATATGTGGTCGATCTTTTGTCTTTCACGTATTTTCTTTTTCAGTTGGTGGTAAGTGAGTTTATTCCTATCAATTGGAAAAGGGTCTGCTTGGTGGTAGGGCATGCAGAGGATGGGATGATTATTTATTGGGACTAATGTATGTGCACAATGTGAAAGGTGAGGATTTTTTTGGGCTTCTGCATTGGTCATATGTTTCTTGTCTTCAACAAGGACCATGTCAGTGTGGCTTTGTTTTGCACGCATGGTTTTTTTATATGGTGGTAAGTACGCTTACGCTTATTACTAGGGCTTTCTAGTGTGTCTGTAATTATATGGCAGTCGACACCATCCACCATGTTCAGTCTTATTTCAACTTAGATAGAATGGAAAGTGCATCCCTAGTTGCAACTTTGTCTTACCAATGGTTCATAGTGGATGTGTGTCATATATATTTAATGATATCAAATCAATTGTTTTATCACAACTCAAATGAGCAGTGTAGTAGGTCATAATTCTATTTGCAAGGGAGGACCAAACTTGGATATTTACTTGGAATATGATTGATACCCACTGCAAACAAAATGGTCCACCTTCTATATTTAATATAGTTACCAACTTAATGAGAACTGTGACCTCAAAATGAGAACTCTAGCCCTTAAAACCCATATTTTTGCATAAAAACATGAAAATCAACCCCCAAATAAAAAAGTGGTGCTACCGGTAGCACCATTTTTTGTAACCAGGTCAAAATTACAACTTTTTTCAAGCATGGGCTTAAAGGATCAAATGGCTTCTCAAACAAACTTTAAAATAAACCCCCAAATCAAAAAGTGGTGCTACCGATAGCACCATTTTTTGTAACCGGGTTAAAATTACAACTTTTTTCAAGCACGGGCTTAAAGGATAAAATGGTTGCTCAAAAAAACTCTAAAATCAACCCCCAAATCAAAATGTGGTGCTATCGATAGCACCAATTTTTATGACCAGGTCAAATTACAACTTTTTTCAAGCATGGCCTTAAAACATAATATAGTTGCTTAGAAAAACCTTAAAATCAACACCTAAATAGAAAAATGTTTTTTTCTAAACGTTAAAATTACAGCTAATTACGACCTAATTCAAACTATGGTCTTGATAACAAATCCCTACACAAATTAAAAAAAAAAAAACCAAAATTAGATTCTAAATGGTCACTTGAAAATTTATTTACTAACTTCTTCTTTTTTTTTTCTTAAATTTACATTAAAAAATAAATGAAGAGAAAAGAGAAAACCTTCACAAATATATATTTTTTAATGAAGACAAAAACACATTTAAAAAAATATATTCAAAATCCAAATTTAAAAGAAAAACAACAGAACTTAACAAAATGGCGAAAATCAAAGAAAAAATAAAAAGAAATGAAAAAAATTTAAAATTTGGCCGAAAACAATAATTTAAAACAAAATTACTTTTTTTTGTTAAAAAAAATGAAAAAAAATAACTTTAAAAAAAAACAAAATTCAAAAACATATTTTAAGAAAAACATCTAAATTAAAATCTATTAGACGAAACTAAATTAAAAAACCTTAAAAAAAAATTGTTTTCATAAATATCCTTAAAAAAATCATATTTATATATAAATGTAACATTTATGTTTTATATATTAAAACATATATAATTTATGTTTTAATATATAAAACATATATAATTATATGTTTTATATATATATATATATGTGTGTGTGTGTGTGTGTTTTTTATATAAAAAAATATGTATATTTCATATATATGTTTTATATAAAAAATATGTATATTTCATATATATGTTTTATATATAAAAATATATTCAAAATTTAAATTTAAAAGAAAAACAACAGAACTTAACAAAATGGTGAAAATCAAAGAAAAAATAAAAAGAAATGAAAAAAATTTAAAATTTGGCCGAAAACAATAATTTAAAACAAAATTACTTTTTTTTTGTTAAAAAAATGACTTTAAAAAAAACAAAATTCAAAAACATATTTTAAGAAAAACATCTAAATTAAAATCTATTAAACGAAACTAAATTAAGAAACCTTAAAAAAAAATTGCTTTCATAAATATCCTTAAAAAAATCATATTTATATATAAATGTAACATTTATGTTTTATATATTAAAACATATATAATTTATGTTTTAATATATATATATATATATATATATATATATATATATATATATTAAA
>ML776801.1:421507-444293 GCA_009831015.1 Picea engelmannii
TATATATATATATATATATATATATATATATATATATATATATATATATATATATATATATATTTAATTTTATGGTTTTTTTCCTCTTTAATTTTTAAAGTTTTTCTTCAATGGTTTTTTTTAATATAAATTTAGTTTTTAATTGATCCAAAACAAATGAATTATATATTTTTGGTAAATATTTTAAAATAGTGTTATTTAACTATAATTATTTTCTATGTATTGAAGTAAAGGTAAAACAATGTGTTAAAAATGATATTTTCCACTATATTTAAAAAGTATGGAACCATAATTTAATTAAGGACACATAATTACGTGAAAAAACTTAATTAAAAAAAAAATGGTGTACAATATTTTTAACATTGGATTGAGCATGGAAATATGATTAAAAACCCCAATGAATATATATATATATATATATATATATATATATATATATATATATATATATAGTTGAGAAAAAAAATTAAAAAAAAAAATTGAACAAATTGAAAATAAATGAAAATACAAGCATTTAAAAACAAAAAAGTGGAAACCTTATGTATCCGAAAATTTAAAATATCAAAAAAACATCAAAAGATGGAGGGGGGTGCTACCGGTAGCACCATTTTTAAAAACGGGGTAAAAAACTTGACCCCAAAAAAAACAAGAACTCTATAGAGTTACTCCCCTCCTCATATGGCATTGACATGTTTATTAGATATGATTTCCAACTCTCAAGTTCTAGTATGCTTTGTATGACATCAGTTTTTAGGTGTCGATGCAAGTAGTGGAGGACGTTGTGATTCCTAGCTATAAGTGTGTTGCGGAAGGATTGCACAATGTATAGTCTAAGAGATTGTACATTGAACTTTGTCATGACCATATAGCAAAGTGTAGTGAAGCGACTCTTGCCACAACTAGATGAACTAGTTTTTGGTATGTCCAAACCACAAGAATGCATGTCATGCATAATGCATTCGAATGGAATTGAAGGTCTTTACACATGAGGGAAAAGTATGTATTAGATCTTCCAAAATTTCATATGGAAGATTTTTTATAGAGAAATGGTTGGCAATGACCTCTAGGAGGATTAGTTTCATGGAACAAGATGCAATACAGATCTCTATTTGCATTTCTATTGAAAAGAAAGTGCCTTCTCTTCCTCGTTAGTGACCAAATTGCAATTGATATATTTATCCAGCTGGCTAGCCATTATATGAAAAATGTATCCTCCCACAGCCCCCTCTCATTTTCAGCTTGGCTTGCAGATGCTAATAACTAGGTCTTTGAAATATATGTACCAACATCACGAATTCCATGCAACTAATACAGAAAATCATATGCCAATTTGCACTGGAAAACTCTAATGCATCAATGTCGCCATTATGTAAGCAGCACAGGAAGTGATCTATCAGTCCATGGCACAATTCTACTGAAGAATAAGGGAAATGCAGCAAAACGTGAAATGCATCAAACAATAAGTCCCCAAGTGTGTATGAAAATGAAACTAATCTGAAAATATTGTTATTACTTAATACTTGGTCAATGTTGGTATATACAGTGGAGCATGTGTTCATTTGGTAGCTTTCAACATCTACTATTTATGTCATCTTCTAATCTTTTAGTTTGAAGTTTTTTCTAAGTAATGTCTAGGATATTATGCAAGTAGGGAAGAAAGAAAAATGAAAAATCAACAATTCAGACCTTTTTTTTTTTTCTTTGCTTTTTTGGATTTGTCGTCCTTGCTATCACTAAAATTTTGTCTGCAACATTGCACGCAAATGATTACAGAAACACAGCAATGCCAACAGCAATTAGTTCACTTGTAGCACTAAAATTCATTTCAAAAAGCAAAAACTATACAATTGGGGAAAAAATGACATGCACAAACTCACTAAAGAAAGCTTGCACGTAGTGCGTGGGCCAACAAAGCCCGTAGAGCACACAATGCATCAAATTCACAACTGTGTATGAGAAAATCCATGTACTCATGTGAACGGTGCATTTATGGTTCTTGTCGCCCCCCCAACCACTTATGGACCAGCTCCCAACTCGATTTGACCTCCATATCTGAGCGAAATCCGAATGAGGGGCTGATCAAGGACCAAAGGGTGCCCTAAAAGGCCCCTTGTTCACACCAAGAACTAGTTGTATTTTTCCTTGAAGAAATGCTATAAATGGAAGCCATAGGTGCACTAATAAACCAATATCTTCATAGTATTGTTATGTTGTCTCAATTCCCCCTTGAGAATCCTCTTTTCTCCTTGGAGTATTCAAGCATCGATGCAATAGGCCATTACACTCACCTCTTGGGGGAATAGGCATTGATTTTCTTCATCATTTGCCATTTTTCTTCCATTGTAAGAAGAGCTCTCCATTAGGGAACTCAAGAGCCCTCCCAAGGAGGAAGAGGGGACCCATAAGTCCTCATTTTTCTCTACGGTGTTTTGCCAACTAATATAGTTATCCATTGGTGGCATAATCTTGGTCATTGGTTGATTTTTTATGGTTCTAAAAATTTCTTATGCATTCTAGTTTTTGTTTCCTTATTTTTTTTAGTTTGTTTATTTGTTTATTACATGTGTTTGTCTTGTTTAACCTGCTCACGAACTTTTGTCTTGTCTAGCAGGCCCAACTAGGCATGCAAGTGCCATTGTTTTTCTCACCCAAGTGACAAAACGGGCACAACAGTCCTCAACTTGAACGTTTTGCAGTGACAATAGTTTGTTCTAGGAGAGAAAAGCAGTAACGAGCCTGTAAGTACATCAAATACACAGTACGAAACAAAAAATATTATAGTTGACTTTCTTGTTATCTTAGAAGATAGAGGAGGACAATGCTAGCTGCAAGAAGACCATATATATGACAAAAACAGTTATTGAATATGCATAACTACAGTGCAGACCATGGAGAAAGGTGTAGTACAGAAGAAATGAATAGAACAATTTGAAACCCAAGGTTTCCTTCTACACAAAGAAATGCAGTAATTTTGACCAGTATGATTTAAAAATGGGAAACATAAGAAACAAACATTCAGAGAAACAAATTATGATTACATTCTTCCTATAAATCCTTGAATGTACAATTCAATGTAACAATATTACAATCGACTTTCTTGTTATCTGGGAAGATAGAGGAGGACAATGGTAGTTATAAGAAGACCATATATATGATAGAAATAGTTATCGAATATGCATAAGCATAGTCCAGACCATTGACGAAGGTGCAATAGTGAATAAATGTATAGATCAATTTAAAACCCAAGGTTTCCTGGATGAGAGAGATTAGAAATACTCCTTTTCATTCTATTGCATTGCTGATAGAAATACTCCTTTTCATTATGTTGCATTGTAGAAAGTTCAAGACGAGAATGGATAAACAATACTGAATGGAATAGATATTGTGAATATAATATGTTCAATAAGAGGGAGAAATCGCACTTCCCTCCCCTAAAATTGTTCCATCGATGTGATTCAATAGGTGATTCGTGGGAAATATTGATAAGCATAGACTTGGATCTGAAAATCTCAGAGAAACTTAGAAAAAGAACAACATGAGAGACTTGGAAAAGACCAAAAAATGAGGGAGTAAGCAGGAATATTTGCAACATTGATAGATTAGATAGATTATCCTCATTATAAAATCAATGCTTGACGGTCCCCTTCAAGTTCTCTGTGGAGGTCCATAGGATTCATTTTTGAACATGTGTAGAATCCCACTTGAAGTTCTCTATGAAGGTTCTTAATTAGGTTTCATTCTGCAAAAATGTGTGGAATATAGGTAGACACTCATTGCAACTAAGAAGTCGCATGAGTGATCTGGTGGGGGACCTTATGAAGTGACAATTATTGATGAAACAAACTCATGTTACCTAAATTAAATAAAAATGGATGAGAAAACAATTGGCGTTAACAACAAATTAACAATTTGTGTTTCTTGTCTTCCATGTGTCAATGGATATTTACCACTGGACTAAATATTTCTAGCATGGTAGTAAGGGAAGAAAGCTATGAAAATGAAATGAGAAATTTACCTGGTCAATTCCAGGATACTGAACAATGTTTTCATGTTCAAGTTGACTAACCAAAATAACTTAAGTATGACTCTTCATTTTAAGTGGAAACTTAGTTGTTGAACAACAATTAATTAATGGGGAGTCTAATTGGGGAGTAGATTTCAATCCAAAGAGCTTATAAAAGTAATATTTTTTTGTAAGACTCCATGGTCATATGTGTCTTTGTAATCAACATGAAACACAAAATTGAAACATCATGCCATAGTAAATGACTAAAGGATACCATGACAAACATAATCACAACAAGATTCCTCTATTGAATCAATTAGTAAATTAATATTATCATTGGCTTCCTTTGTTGTCTTCAATTACATAGTTGTGCCTTACCTATTCTAGTTGATAAATGGATTGTTTTGAACTGATACCTTGCTTTACTATAGAAACCTCCTTGATTGCAAAGAAGAATGCACCACTGGAAAACAATATCGTGATTTTATATTAAAATATGGAGAAAATAAATGGAGAAACACAGATGAAAGTTGTCTAAATATGACATATACATTGTATTGTACAAAAAATAAGTACGTACAATGCAAATACCAATCCATGCATCAACTCAGAAATGGATAGTAAAAAACATTTAGTGTCTTCTAAAAAACGACATTTTATTTGAAGCAAGCTTAAGAAAGATACAAATAACAACTTTCACATCATAAACCGAAAGGAAGATAAAAGCAGAGGAACATAGTAAACTAATTTCTTAGAAACAACAGAATGGAAAAAAAGTCAATAATGTTGGACGTTGGGTATGGGGAGTAGATTTCAAACCAAAGATCTTAGCATTGTATTCTAGAAAAAATAAGTATGTATAAGGAAAATACCAAGGCCTACATCAATTAAGAAATGGATAGTCAAAATCATTGACTATCTTCTAAAAGACAACATTTTATTTCAAGCAAACTTAACAAAGATACAAATAACATCTTTGACATCAAAACCCAAAAGGAAGATAAAAACTTTTGAACTAAACAATGATGAAAACTTTTTAGTATGGATGAGATTTAGATAAACAACGATGATGGTGGGAGTCTCACACCCCAAAAGAATACAATACATAACTAGCAGGAAGTATCCCACATTTTGTTTTGGGTGTTACTTACAAAATATTAGTTGCGGTACCATAGTGTAAAAGTCTAGATTACAAACACACTCAACTCATAATAGCAGGAAACATCCCACAATTTCAGGTGAGACATTCAATCAATTCACAAAATATACACTAGAATACCAGAAGACGGATCGCTTCTCAGATATCATGTGAGACTAAATGTGCAAATATCCAACAAAAACTAAAGTTGGAGGTGAAGAACACCTACTTTTGAGATGCCATGTGTAAGACAAGATAGTTGATATGTTCAAAGTACATGATGATGAAGAACATTGTTTCTCTCTACTAGCAACCCAAAAAGTTAATGAATTTGGAATTAATAATAGAGCCCTTGATTATAGGACCTCAAAGGTAAAGTGTAGATTGTAATTTTGTCCAATAGGCCTTATTTGTTTGAAGGAAACGTAAAATTAGAAAACCCATGGTTGGAATATTGAATATCGGTCTGTTATATTTACAGAGAAAGCAACAAAAATTGAAATAGTACAATGACCAAGAATTTGCATTCTTTTTGTTAATGTAACTCTAACATTATTCTAGGGATTACTCAAATCCGGGTTCAAAATGGAATCTCCTCTAAAAGAAACACAGGTGAGCCCAATAATGCAGCAAAATTTTACCAGAAGTTAGAACTTTGGACAGAGAAGAGTAGGTGGAATTGCACCAGACTGCATAAAAATAAAATGTTTTTAACTCTTCTAGAATGCATTTAGTTTTATAACGAGCATATTAAGAAGTGAAAACTCAAAAACTTCATATCACCTATGCATAAAATTTCTTTCAGGAAGGTACTTTAGTCCATTTAGTATTTGTCTTTTATATGCACGAACTTGAGAGTCAATTAAGTGGCATTTTTGGTAAAGTGATGATAGTGAACCGTGTCAAACAAATGTGAGGAAAATGTATAACTTTTCAGATTCCTGCATGAAACACAATGATGTATACATATGATTAGTTATCTAATATCCCCACTGTCTGGAATACTTAAATCATATTAAGCCTAGAATGTTATGATAGACAAAGGAGATCTTCAAGCACAACCGAAAAAGGCATTGTGAGATAATCCTAGGAACTTCTTCAATCAGCATGAAGCATAAACAACATTCAAAGTATATTGTATTTGTAACTCAGATAGCCTTACCGTTGGAAACTTCCACTGAGAAAAAACTTAGGTTTCCTAAATTATATAAAACTGCATGAGAAAACAATTGGTTATAACAACAAAATTCACAATTTATGTTTATGTTTGGCTATAAAAGGTGATTTGTAGGAACAAGTTATTCTCTTCACGTTGAACTTTTTCTTTTTGGAATTTTACGACTGACAGAAGAGGCTTGTTTCCCTCGGCAAACAAGTTTGTATTCCTTATAAATTTAAAATGGTATCTTCGTTGTTGTTGGTTACTTTTCCATTGTAGAGGATGCAAGTATGTTTCAACAGGCAACGAGGATGATGATTCAAGTATGTTTAACATTTTTTTTTCAAAGACAGAGGTTCAATAACTAGGCTTTGGTGTGTCAAAATATTCTCTGGGTTGGAAAATATTTTTCTCGACTTTCATTGATAACTCATCGATAGTCATTTAGAAGATCCATTAAATTTTCATCCAAACACCTAACCCAAATTACATTTGTATCCAGACACCTAATACAAATATGAGACATTTCCTTACAAGACTATGCCAACCGTCAAACTGATTTTATGTTAGAAAGGAAAGACATTAGATCAATTTCAATTGAAAGGTTGAAGCAATTGGAGGCACCTGTAGTGAAAGTGAACATAATACCCTACCCAATAAATGATTAAAGAAGACTCTTATCGAAATGGAGTATGGGACTCTTCACATTGAACTTTTTCTTTTTGGAAGTTTACGACCGACAGAGGAGGCTTGTTTCCCTCGGAAAACAAGTTTGTATTCCTTGGAAATTTAAGATGGTCTCTTCGTTTTGGCTAGTCTAATGTGGTTACGTATTTGATTTTGATGCAAATATGTTCAGTATTGGACTTGTGTATTTAGGAGCATGTAAGCCATACCCAGAACACATTTGTATTACACACCTGTTATTACAATGTTGAAATAGTTTATGGTGGATAAGTGTTATTATTATTTGTTGTTTGAAAAAAATGGGCTAAAACATCAAGCTATCAATGCTTGCATTTAAGTGTTGTCCAACCAATAGCTAGTACACGTTATCAACTTCCTAAAAATATCCATTGTTAATAGCGAATAAAATAATACAACTAGTTGTTCAAGGTTCTATAAGTGTGACAAGTGGATACTAGACAAGTCAAATCAAAGAAAAATACATCCATGGACAACTGCCACAACGCTGATACTACTCAATTTTGCACAAATAACTAAAACAATTGTTGGAAAATTCCTCCAATTACATCATTTTCACTTGTTGTCATTATTGGTTATTGACTTTCAAATTTCAATGAGAAATTTCCAAAACACTAGTCACTCCAATGCCATATCACATCCTATAGTTGTTGTTTTCTAAATATAACTCAATGTTTTACTAGGAACAACACCTTATAGCACTGTGTAGAAGGTTGGCTATTGTTCCATCTATACTGAACATATGCATATCCATATTATCGGTATTGGAGTGTGATCATGATTTGGTTTTTGAAGGCAAGACACCTAACCCAAATTACATTTGTATCCAAACACCTAATACAAATATGAGATATTTCCTTACAAGGTTATGCAACTGTCAAACTAATTTTATGTTAGAAAGGAAAGATATTAGATCAATTTCAATTGAAAGGTTGAAGCAATTGAAGGCACCTGTAGTGAAAGTGGACGTAATACCCTACCCAGGGAATGATTAAAGAAGAATCATGTCGAAATGGAGTATGGGACTATGCAAAACTAATCTGTGAGAAGTGATAAAAATATATATTAAGATACTTCCGCTAATCTGAAATAGCATAATTATCTATTGCTTTGCACTTCCCCACTGAGAAAACACAAAAACCAATTTTTTATTTAGATAACTTATAAAAATACACTCATCACTTCACATCTCCCAATAAATGAGAATATAGATATCTAACAGGTATGGAGTTTCCTTGAGCCTTGAACTTCACTAACTCAAAATCAAACAATATACAAACAAACAAGTTGAAGCTCTGAATTATTAGAAAGAAGAAACATGAGAATGGATATAATAAAAAAGATTAAGCGTTGATCTGATCCAAACAATGTTGTCTAATCTCATCCTATAGGTGTTTGTTCAGCCTCCTGGAGATTATGGCATTCCTTGGATATATAAAAATTCAAGTTTTTTAAGTCTATCCAGAGGAAGAAGAGTATCCCAGATTGGTAGGGACCTACTTCTTTTCATGAATGATGGATGTAATACCTACTTTGTCTTCCTCTAACAAGTTGCCAAGTTTCCATTCTTTCGAGGCATGAGAAGTTGTGTGATAACATGTACATTGTGCTTCCCTCCATGACTCACTTGCCTCACCACATGACCCACAACTATCATCTATTTTTAAAATTGATAAAACCCTCCTTAAACCTTCACTGGTTAGAATCTATGGAGCAAGGTGGTTCCATAATTGCATTGAAATTTCTATGATTAGATAACTTACAAAAGATTCAAAGATACAAAAATGTCCTATAATTTTTTCTCAAACCAAAGAAACCAGAGCTTCTTTAGTTATGCTACGAACCAGAGCCAACTTCAAAACCATAACAGAACAAGACGAGACAAAACCTTTCAACACATGACTTTTCCTAAAACATACAAAAGATCACGGGTTGAACAAATTTGGCTATGTGGAACCTACATAAAATAAATGATTGCATCACAATCTCTTAACAGCGAGGAGAAATGGTTAAATAGGGAACCGTTCATGTTTTGGAGAATCCTGGGAATTTGAAAAGCATAGTTATAGTGGGAAAGAAGTTGCTTGGGCTTGGTCAAAAAGCATATGTTTCATGAGTGGCCTTGCCTCATTAAATCTCAAATTCTTATACTCGTGATTAAATTCCATAAGATCTGATACATATTTTAATTTAGTGGTGAGGGAAAGCCTTTTGATTATGTTATGCAAGTGCTCCATGCTATGTTGCACCTTGTTGTAAAAAATGGTATATATTTATATATATGTTTTTCTCTCCCCCATGAAATGACTTCACCTGAGTCTACAGAGCCGTCTAATCTCATTTTCAGGTTTATTCCAGCTAAAATGTCAAAATATATGCTCGAAGTCACCATGACAATTTCCTCAATTAGGCAAATATGTCAACAATGATAATGATTATTCTGATTTATATTTTGTTTATTGTAAGTAAAAGCTTTTGAAATCATCTACTCTCATATTTCCAATGGCAATAATGATCTCTATGATATCATATAGATATGAGCATGATCAAGAACAGGGATCACAAAGCCTACAACTAATGGAATACACTTCACTATTATGAATTGTTATTTAAACAGAATTATAACATATTTAATAATTTATAAATAATAATATTTGTATAAATATATTAAAACATAATATATTAAAAAAAATTAAATCATATAAATAATATTTCATCTTGAATCAAAACAAAAAATCTTCAAGAAATTATTTATGTTTGGGAATTAGGTAAAGTCACTAACAATCAAGCAATGGTATTGGCACTAATTCAAGGAGTTGACCATTCTTAAGCTGCAAAGAATTAAGAAACTCCCAAAAAAAATGGTCGGGGACTCTACAATTATAATAATCCATATGCATTATCAAACAACTCTACAAGATAACTAGTCGAGCAAGCTAGCCGATAGAGCTCAAGCACTGAACAGCTTTGAATCCATAGACTATTACCAAGTTATGAGACTTCATAATTCCTCTACAAATATGAAGCAAAAAAAGTTGTCAACAACAAAATGGGAATGCTAAGGATAAAGGGAGATCTCGCCCACCATATTTGATTTTAGGTCGAAGGTGAAAGTGTTCATCAACTATCATAATGCATTCGAAACAATTCAAAGTGTAAGGAAATGATTCAACAGTTCTCAGAATTGTGGAGGAAGGAAATTGTTGAGGAGAGTGAAGAGACCTACCAACGACCATATTTGTACAACGAAACCAAGAGGCCATAGGCCCATCATTTAAGGATCAATGATTCCCATTAAACTTTGGAATTGGAATTGAAAGTATTTCCAGCATAAACATTGAAAAATTATAAATTGTAAACCTATATACAAAATCAAAAAGGAGATGAATTAATAATATTGATTGATTTCCAAATTGGTAGATGTGTGGGATTTAACTGTAACAATACTTTGATATTACAAATACCCTTTTTGGACTCTTCTTGTGTTGAGGGAGCCATAGAATTGTTATAAAAAATGAAGCATTCATCCAAAACACTGATAGTTTACAATGACGAGTGATTCTCTTATCAGGATGAGGCAAAGGTGTCCTTCCCCGATATGACAGTATTTAAAAAAAAAAGTGTATCCATCTTACAACATTGAAAAGAAAACCCTTAAGACTATAAAGCAATAATCTATCCCGCCAAATTCGCTCATCAATTGTAGCTTGCCCTAACTGTCGGCTTGCATAAGAAACATGTCTCTGAGAGTTTGAACCTTTATCGACAAATTATCACCACTGTCTCTTAACATTCGAACCAAGACCTTATTTACAGAGATGGATATTTAACAAGATCAGTCAATGGAAACCTCATAGATTTGACCCCAGGATCCACATTAAGACTCATTTTTTCCTTTGAAAAAAAAAAACAAGAAGACAATGTGAATTTTGTGGTCAAATCTGTGGACTTCCATTGGTTGATTTTGTTTCAACCAGTATTCGTTGATGATAAATTGTGTGGCTAACACCCCCATCTGCAACGGTTTGATAACAAATCCAAAACCCACAAAATTTCCATATAATAAGAAGTGTAAGAGGCTATTTAGGAAAAATAATATAAACAGAGACAAATATTTATGGACACTTGATAAAATGAGAAAAAAAATTAAGGGGACAAAACCCCAACCTGAATGCAATGATAAATTATCGGATGTCTGGGTGAGAATAACTCTAAGATCACCATATGAGCCTTCAAAGATACCGATGAGTATAGAAGACCTCCTTTAGGCTTTCACAGAGACTGAGATGAAGAGACCCACCTAAATTAAACGTAGGGCACCCAGATCTGGGAGGAGGAAATGATATATGAAGACATACTCTAATTACTTGCCCCACTAAATAACTGGGAGAAATCGCCAGAGAAATGAAGTAACAACAAGTGGTATATGCAAAATGGGTGAAAGCTCTATGGCAAGGAACGTGTAATGCATGTGGATTTACCACCATGCATGCTCGACTTCAAAGACAACTAAAAATAAATAAGAGGAATACTTTCATGATTAATTTAATTACCCACAAATCATAACTAATTCTCTTCTTTGCCACGTGCCAACTATGTTGGAAACCCCTACATGCATAAGTCATCTATTACTAGTGCTTGCGAGCATTACCAGACTAGCAGGAATGGATATAGGCTCATCCCCATCATTGCAGGCGCACAAGAGATAATAGAGATTGTGCATGGGGTAACAGGTATGCAACTTTATGCAATTAAGTATAAAAGTTAGATTTGTTTTAAAGGTTTTTCATTGCAGGAAACAATTATAGTTGTAGCTTCTATCAAGTTTCAGTGGAGGAAAAATAACAGAATAGGAAGATGGATTTGATGCACCATGTTTCTACTTGTACCCATCCAAAAGGAAAAACATATTCATCTTGTTTAAAGGGAAATTCGACGACTCGATATGGGGATGTTGAGGGTATGTCTAGTTAACTAGAGGGTGGTCATTGTTCTTGACAGTGGAAATAAGAAAGGCACGTTAATGAACTGAAGCCGCCAAAAACAACATATCTTAGAAACTTGATTTGGAAAAAGGAAAGGCATCTCTGGGAGCAGTCATAGTTGCCTAGATGAATTTGATCTTTGGTGGGTGAGTGTGTAAGATAATAGAATTTTATCACTTCTTCTCTCCATCGATTTCTCTGTTCGTCTGTATGTAGAATCTGCAAAGGGGTTATTTTTTCAGTACAGGTCCCATCAGATCACATGTAAACCCCAATTTTTCAAATGTCAATAAAATGTTTGAAGTTTTTGTGTTTCGGTTTTGTTGTGATAATTTTGGTGAGTTGTTTGATAACAATTCTCTTTGTCTGACAACTGTTCTGAGAAATTTCCAGAGATGAATGAGAGAAATAGGAAACCCATATGACCGTAGCATTGAGAAAGAATCTGATGGTGTTGAACCAGTGTTCATATAGTAAATTATTATTGAATTTTGTTGACTTCTCTTTGTTCAGCAATATTAGGAAAGTTGCCATTATCCTCCTTTTTTACTCAAAACTTACGAAAAAGTACTAATTAGATATATTTTGGAAACTTTTACAACAGTTTATGTGATTGTGTTTCATATATGGCGTGTGAGAGACAGTTATTACCAACTTAGAGTATTCAATTAATAGTTTATAAGAGTCGATAATGGAGGAGGGGGTATTATGAAGGTCGTAGCCACCACATCTAGTAGTTGGGAAGCATTTCAGATCATAAGAAACCCATCCAATCCGAACATTGTGCATATCAAGGTCCTCAATGGAACGTACATGCAAGTATGTTATTAGAGATTGTTAGTATTGTCATTTACATGTATTTTTTTAAGGGAACGATAGGTTATATATATATATATAGAAATATGATAAACATCCAGTTTTAATTGTTAGTTTAATTGGTTGAACTATAATCGTAATGATGAAAAGAGACTAAAGATTAAGGGCAATTGCAATACATTAAAGAATTAATGTTATAAACTTAAAACAACAAACTATTACACAATATAGTTAAAGTTTCAATATAGTTATAGTTTCACTTTAAAGTTTCAATATAACCCAATTGCATCATTTAAAGTTTCACTCATTGATGTTTCGAATTGGGTGGATTTTCATAAATGATTGAAATATTTCAGGTAGCTCGGATGAATGGAAATGATTAAGAGATTTGAAGCAACTCAAACAAATGGAAACAATGTAACTTCTATGTGGTAGAGATTATCAATACAACATTTCCATGTTAGAAAGCTCTTACACTCACTCCTAAATGAAAGGGTTTGTTGACACTTTTAGTGGTGTATCCTTTAGTGGTCCATGATCTGATATTTTGTGCTCTCAATAGTGAAATCCCACAATGGATTATTCACACAAACTTATTCCCAAGAGACAAATATTAGGTGGGTTAGATAAGTGATCTGGGATCTTTTCAACAAGTGACTTATAAAGAATTGCATTAAATGAGCATAAATTAAAGTGCACCATTAAAGAAGGAAAAGCTAAAAAATGAAGAGACATAAGCATCAAATCTAAACAAAAAACTCGATAACGGAGTTCATCCCTAGTAGACTACGTCTCTGGGTCCTGCTCTCAAATGGGTAGGCTCTTTCATTAACTCAGCGAAATAATTTGGCAAAATACATAAGTATACCTTATTCTGAAATCAAGTTGCAGAAATAATGCTCAGATCAGAAAACAGACAGCACCACTGAATTTGTGGCGTCGAATTACCCAAAAGATATTGTCTCCATGTCTCGATCCGAATTTGGCACTCCTAGTCCCAAGAAGAAATTTGTCTTGGTTTTCATGTCCTCTCTACAACCTGCATTAATGACTGGACTGCATCGATTTCCATGCCCAAGCGGTTGTACCGTACGCACGCCTCCTCCTCTTTGTTGGACAGACTCAACATTTAATATTTTTTTTGGCATTGGTTACAATGTAAGGCCCGCGGCCTATTGGTTTGGGTGGATTTATTAAGGCGCACATGGGGGAGGAGGTCCCAGGGTCAAACTCACGAGCCTCCCCCTTTTGGGTTTTGTATTGTTACAATATATAATTATAACCTATGGTTTTTTTTCTATAGTTAGTGATGGATTTATCCATATCCCAACAATTTAACTGTGGCCAAGTTTGGCGTGGTCCTCCATATTTGGCAGACCCGTCAAACTATATTTTCTTTTTCCAATTTTGCTCACGGACTATCATTGATCATTTCCTGCCTACCACGTGGCAGCCTCTCATTGGGCCACGTCTTCCTTTGCCAAGTTAGCATGCCATGTCAGCATGCCACGTCGTCGTGCCATGTCAGCGTATGGGTTGTACGACTGCCATGTGGCACAATCTGATTGGTCCACAGATCGGCCCAAAAATGCAAAAATTGGGTGACACGTGGTAGCCTCTGGTGCTTCCACGTCACCATGTTGATGTCAAGATGATGTCATCATGACATGTGTCACCTTCCTTCTCCTTCCACGTGTACTATACGAATGTTGACGTCAGCAGTATGGATGTTGACTCATCCCTTGCTGACTGGGCTAGGTTGACCAAACTTTGACCACGAATATATTTCAATCTATAACTTAGTTTGACAAGTCGTTTCAACTGTTAGAAATCTTGTGACACGCTCTTCGTGATCATGTCATTTTAACTAAGTTTTGGGAACTTTGAATTTTTCTCTTTCTTTGTATGTTGAAGCCATTCTGAGCGTCCTGAGTTGCCTATGTGAGTTATGACTTGTTCTTAGCCTTCTCTGGATCCTTTTTGGATCACGCCTTCCCACTGATAGCTTTTTGGACCACCAAAAGCTTTCATCAATCAACAGGTAAGTGAGGGAAGAGTCCCCTCTCTTTGTCCTTCTGTATCCACTGTACCTTGCTTGGATGTGTGCCCTTTAAGCCTACTCGAAGATAATCAACATTACCCTTGCATGAAGTCCTCATCCTCTTGTCCAGGATGATATCTTCTTGTAACTCATCCAAATACTCAGGTGCAAACTCATCAACTGAAGGTATTGAAACTTCCTCATCTTGATCCATGATCATGGGAGGCTCAAAAAGTTTTAAGTTCACAACTTAGTAAATCTGCATGTAAGGTCGAAGATCCAGACGAAAACCATTAGTACCACTTTTCTCCAAGATAGTGAAGGTTCCATAACGAATGGGCTTGAGTTTCTTGCCTTCACCCTTCAATGTCTCCTTGCTTATGTGAAGCCATACCCGGTCTCCAACCTAGAACTAATGATCAACCCTGTGCTTTTTGTGTTGAACTTTATAATGTGCTTGACTTTTCTCCAACTATTCCCTGACTTCCTGGTGTATCTGTTGGATCGTCTCGATGAACTTGTGGGCTCTATTGTCTGTTCATTCTTCATTCACATCTGCATCTCTCCCATACATCAAGTCCAAAGTAACCTTGGGTAGGTACCCAAAACATGTCTCAAAAGGTGAACTATGAGTGGACGAATGTAAAGCTCGGTTGTAAGCATGTTGTACATAGGGTATATGTTCATCCCATAACTTGGGATGCTTGTTGCAGTAGCCTTGAAGCAAAAGTACCATTTTTTTGTTTACCACCTATGTATGAATGTCGGTCTGTGGATGGAAAGTAGTGCTCCTCTTCAATTTGGTGTTCATCATCCTCCATAAGCTAGTCCAAAAGTCCCCAAGGAATCGAGTATCTTGATCTGAGACAATGGATGTGGGTAACCCAAAGTGAACCCAAACATACTGAAAGAAGAGATTAGCAGTCTGCTCGGCAGTGATCTGCTTTTTACATGGCATCAAGATACACATCTTGTTGAACCTATCCACTACAACATACAAATAGTCATGATCCCCTTTGGTCATTGGTAAACTCCCTACAAAATTCATGGGGATACTTTCCCATGGATGGGATGGAACAGGAAGTGGTGAGTATAGCCCCAGTTTTATATTAGTGAGCTTACAAGTAGAACACATCACACACCCCTTTACATATTTAGTTACAATTGCTTTCATTTGAGGCCAGTAACAAAACCTCTGCAAATGAGCCATAGTTTTTCCTACACCAATATTCCTAGACACAAGAGAAGTGTGAGCTTCCCGTATTACATGGACTTGTTCACTTGTAGAAATACATAGCTTTCCAAGATGGTAGAGTAGTTTTCCCTGAAGAAAATAGTTCTCTACCTATACATCAAGGGTTAGCTTCTCATATACTTCTTTAAAATCTTCATCGATGGCACATTGTTCTACATAGCTATCATGAGATAAAGAAGTATTCTTCAAAATAATAGAAGCAGCAATAGGAGGTATAGAAAGCATATTGGCTACCTTGTTACTTGTACCCTTTTTGTACTTAATTACCAAATGAAATTGTTGTAGAAAACCCATCCATCTATAGTGTTGAGATTGTTGCAATTTGATTTGTTCTTGGAGATATTGTAAGGGCCGATGATCTATGTGTATGATTGTTTCCTTCCCTAACAAGTAGTGCTTCCATTTCTTTACGCTTTGGACTAATGCATACAACTCTTTATCATATGTAGGATAGTTAACAACAACTTGGTTAAAAGTTTCAGAGTGGTAATAGATAGGCTTACAATACTGCATCAATATTGCACCCATGGCGTATCCGCTGGCATCTTTCTCGATCTCAAAAGGATTTTGAATATTAGGCAATGCTAATACTGGTGCGGTACTGATCTTCTCCTTCAAAGTGCCGAAATCTTTTTGTTGCTTTCCTTCCCACTGAAAAGTGTTATTCACACTGGTTAAGGCATGCAAAGGAGCTGCTATAAAGGAGAAGTTGGAAATGATCCTCCTCCAATATTGGACTGCACCTAAGAAGCTTCAGACTTCGATTACACTTTTTGGCTCAGGCCAATTTACAATTACATCAATTTTGGAAGGATCAATTTTTAATTGTCCTCCTCCTACAATATGACCTAAGTACACAAGTGCAGTCTTGCCAAATTCACATTTAGACAATTTTACATACGGCTTTTCCCTTTGCAAAGTATCCAATACTTGCTTTATATGCCTCACATGTTCATCCCAAGTCCCGCTAAAAATAAGAATGTTGTCTAAATATACAATCACAAAGTCATCTAGGAAAGGCATGAATACATCATTCATCACACGCATGAAAGTTGTCGGAGCATTACAAATCCCAAACGGCATAACTAACCACTCAAACAATCCATGTTTGGTTTTAAAGGAAGTTTTCCATGCATCCTGTTCTGCAGCCCTGATTTGATGATATCCACTGCGCAAATCCAACTTAGTGAAATAAACATCATTCTTCAATTGAACAAGTAAATCATCTATACGAGGAAGAGGGTATCGGTTTTTCACCATGATTTTATTTAAGGCATGGTAATCGACACACATTCGCCATGTGCCATCTTTATTTGGCACCATCATGATCGGAGAACCACAAGGAGATGAACAAGGCCTGATGACCCCTTGATCCAATAATCCTTGGACCTGCTTCTTGATATTTTCCATCTCCACAACCGACATCATGTACATGCCCACATTAGGAAGAAGAGAATACTGCTGAAGATGTATCTCATGTTGGATTTCCCTCTTAGGAGGTGATCCATATGGTTCCTGAAAAATATCATCATACCTAGAAACAATATCAATTAATTCATTTTTATGTGATGCATCACATCCTTGGAAAGCATCGAATGTCCTGACATCTTTCTCTCTTGCAACCATGAATACATATGTCTTATTAGTGTTTATGATTTTTTTCATTTTCCCTGCACTAACAAGTGTTGTATTTACCCTCATGATGTGAGCTCTAACAATATATCCCACTCCCCCTTTAGTAAGGTGGTATTTGTTTTCATGATGAAAGAAGACTGCTTTTCTATCATAAAAATAAGGACTTCCCAACACTATTCCACATATATCAAGTGGTACAACATCCAAATCCAGTTCATCAATCAACTTTGAAGCAATAGAAAATATGACCCTACATTGTTTGGTGACATTAAGTTTTTATTTATCACATACCCAACCAAGAGGATAAGGCTTCGGATGTGGTTTCGTTTCAGGACCCATCTTCTTGACAAGTGCTTCAAATTTATTAATTTTACTTGGGAACCCGGATCAAATAATGTATCTATCTTAGTGTGTTTAGATACAACTCTTATGTGAAATAATTCATTCATCTTTCATTCATCATCATGAGATTCATTATTGAAACTTGAACTAGAATGAAGGGAATCTTTACCTTGTACTCCAACCATTGTGATCTTTCCTTCACCTCTTGAATCGGAAACAAGATCTTGTTGCACTGTAGCAATGTTTTTTGTCTTCCCCTTTCCACCGAATTGTTTCGGTTTCTTTTCTGGATGCAGTTTCCAACAGTGTTCTTCATCGTGACCGATTTTCTTGCAATGAGTGCAAGATGGATTTCCTCCTTCCCTTGTCACTGTGGCGGTCTTCTTGTCCTTCATTTTAAACTTATTAAAAGTCTTATGTGGGATATTGGAAAGTTTCTTCGTGGGATCTTCTTGAACATGCTTCCCTTGTTCTCAAGGTGAGTGGTTTGCACACAAACTTCGTCAAGACTAGTGGGGTTAAACAAGAGCAAAGTATGACAAATATAACTATGAAGTGCGCCAATATACTTCATTAAAGTTTCATAAGAATCCAAAGGAATGTTCAATGCAAGATCTTTCTTCCAAAATTCTTTTGTGAAACTTTGTATAGTTTGACCTTTACTTTGCCTTAAAGTTTGTCATTCTATCATTTCTTTATGTAAATACACTAATGGATAAAATTGCTTCATTATCGTTGATTTAAATTCTATTGGATTACTGAGAGGGGGGGTGAATCAGTAATAGAGAAATTTAATCCTTGTTCACCATAAAATGCAAGTGTTATATCAATGTAGAATTATCATCCAATAGTTGCAGAGTAAATAAACAATGAACAAATGAGCAATCATACACATACACAATACACCATTTTTTACGTGGAAACCCAAAGCGAGAGAAAAGCACAAAATGTTTTTTCTTATATGTATTTAAGAGTTACATTCATTGGAAGCACCAACTTCCTTTGTTTTCTAGTTGCAACTGGAAGGAGGCTGCAACACCCTAATTTCTCATGCTACAATCTGAGGAAGCTCCAACTCCCCAATTATCTTGCTACGACCAGAAGGAGACTCCAACCCCCTAGTTTTTCAAGCTATGATCTGGATGGATCTAGGGAAAATCACAGAAGTTTCAGAAGTGTCCCAGGAGGCCCAGAATGGCCTCAGCAGGTAGATAAAGAGAAAAAAAAATAAAAGTTACCAAAACTCAGTGAAAATTATATGATCATGAAGAGTGTGTCACAAGCTTTCCAACGATGAGAACGGCTCCTCGAACGGAGTTACGGATTGAAAGATATTTGCAATCAAAGTTTGGTCAACCTAGCCTAGTCAACAGGGGATGAGTAAGCATTTGCACTGCTTACGTCAACATCTGTATGGATGACGTCAGCATCCGTATAGCACACGTGGCAGGAGAATGAAGGTGACATGTGGCATGCTGACATCAACATGATGTCAACATGATGACATGGAAGCACTAGAGGCTGCCATGTGTCACCTAGTTTTGGCATTTTCAGGTAAATTTGTGGACCAATCGGATCGTGCCACATGGAAGTCTATATAGTCTGTACAAGCTGATGTGGTAGTCCATACAGATGACATGGCAGCTGACATGGGAGTTTTTTACAAATGACTTGTCATTTCGTACAGATGATGTGGCAACTGAGGTGGCAGGTACAGTTAGCAGCTAACGTGGAAGTCCGTACAGGTGACATGGCAGGTGATGTCAGTAGGTGATGTGGCAAGAATAGTCAGCAGGGCCAATGGGTGGCTACCACATGGTTCAATCATAGGTTTCCATGTGGTAGTCGGCAAATGCTTGATGAGGGCGCATGCCAAAAATTTCAAAATTTAGTTTAAATTAAACTCTGCCAAATCTAGCAGCGTTCTGCCAAATTTGGAAGGGATTCGCCAAAGTTAGCAGAGAATTAGGAAGCGTGCCAAAAAAGGAGGACAATGGATTTGACCCCTTGACCTCATCTAAACTAGCACCTTAACTTATCCTCCACCAACCAATTCGGCTAAACAGACTTATGGGTAATTCCACCCTCTTTTTTATTTAAGTGTCAAACTCTGCCAGTGCATAGTGGAGCACGGCCATGTCATACAGTGGCACATATTCCAATGCAAATAGTGCATTAATTGCCCATGATTACATGTGGATCGAGACAGGAGGTCTAGAAAGGGTCTAAAGGTGACTGTGTCCGATGGAGACGATTTGACAGTCGTTTTTAGGTAATTCGGCGACACGAATCCAATGGCGGGGTTTGTTTTTTCAGTAGAGCTTCAAATCAACAAGATAAGTTTTGGAGAAGCCAATGTAAGCATGCTTTTCATTGTGTTGTTTTTTCATTAAATGTTACAGCATGGCATGCGTGTTACAGGTCTGAAGGAGCATGGAGAGGCTGCAGCAAGATCAACTTATTCCTTCTATCTATTCTTTTCTTCTCTTCTTCCACATAAAACCAATCAGTTACATGTGACAGAGAAATTGTGGTACTTGCATGATAAGTGGCCAACGAAGCAGTTCTAAATCTCGTAGTTCGGGATCTTTGTATGGGATGCATATTTATGCTTGGATCTGAGCAACATATCTACGGCACTTTATGGCTCCATGATGATGGGGGTCATATTTTATTCTTCATCCTTTTATGTATTGAGTATGTGGGAATGATGTCCATGTCAGCATCATGGATGCCTAATAAGCATGAGAACTTGTGAATATTGTATACATGTCTGATCACATTCCAATATCTTGTTGTCGTCACCAAAAAGGGACTTTGGTCTTACAACTTGTAAAGGAAAGACATCATTATAGCGAGGAGAATAAAGCGGTCAAGCTTTGGAGCATGACCCGGAGACGTAGCCCACATCAGGTGAAATATGTTATCAAGGGAAGTGTCATATCCATTATGTGTATTATGTTTTTATGTTTCTTTCCATGAAATTCCGCACATAGGATATTAAATGCAAGCATGACATATAACACATAAGGAAACTAAAGAGGATTTTATTCACTTTGGATTCAAGCCTATAAGACTTCAACTTTACCTTTAATTGCAAATTTCTCAAGTAAAATGATCTATAGTTGACCCTTTGAAGGAGTGACAGAATCAATCAATTATTGGAAACTAAGCACCCCCGAGTTCAGATCATGTGGTATCAGAGCAGGCTTGATACCGATTGCAGGTGTTGAATCTAAGGATGGAAAGATCACCAAAACAGTCGTGGTTCGATGAGCTTCAATATCTCAACCAAATGCTTCAAGAAGAGAATGTTGGATTGAAGACATTGTTGCATGTTGCAAAAGAAGAGAACCAAAGGTTGCAAGAGTAGTTGCAAGCCATGAATATGCAGACAGAGGAAGACTCTACATATGAGACGGTGATACGATCACTGTGGGACCATGGAAACTTCAATCATGGGTGCGAGCATGACAGTGCAAATGCATGCACACTTTTTCAAGCAAATGAAGATGACCCACAAGCATCCAGGAACCAAGGAGGATTCCTAGAAGCATCTTCCACTGATCCTTCTCACCAGGAACAGCTGGACACTTCTCAAGAAGCAGACCAAGAGTCCCAGTTTGAGGTGGAGGTAACTAAACCATGTATAGTTCCTTTCTTGATTAATGTTGATGATTCTTTTGAAACCCTTGAACAGCATGCTTCTTGCATCGTCTTAAAGTTGATGAGAAAAATGGGATATGAAGGAGGAGGCCTTGGAATGTAGTGGCCATATTAATTTAACGTCAAATAATTAATCAAACAAAACAGTAACTTATACTTGATTTATGAAACTCGGTAAATTTCTTATAAATTCGCCACATACGCATATAAATTGATCAACGAATAATAAAATTCATAACAGAATAAACAAATACGTAATTTAAAATACCTGGGTCTGATGCTAACCCTTCGTTTTCGCTTGTCTTGTTGACCTTCCTGCTGTTGCCTTGCCCATCTTGATTCCACGGACCAACTCTGCGCAAAACCGAGTATCCACCTTGCCAACTAGGACAACTACCTAGCTCCAGGATACCATATGGATATCCTGGCCCCCATGCCCAAAACCCCCAGCAAACCGATGCCCCCTGTACTAACCTTTCCCGACTACAGAACTCAAACTCTCCTCTGTGCAAATCCAAGAGAACCCTCCAAAAATTAAAATTCTCGTAGAATGGTAATCCCCCTCCTTCGTAAACCCTCTTCCCCTCATATTCTCCTTCACCTTCCTTTCTCCGCATTTATTTCCTTATCCATTCATTCATTGTTTATCCGTTTATTAATGCTCCTTATCTCATTATTAATGCTCCTTATCCCCTCCGTATACGTAACCCTTTTTTTTAACAATATAATTTATTAACTCTTTTAAATTTATTACCATGTTCATTCAATGTGATAGGTAATTAATTTCATTAATTAATTAATTAAAATTATAACAATTAATCAATTAATAAATATTTAATTAGTATCATTATACCAATCTTTTTTAATTAATACCATGTTAAGACAATTAATCCATTAATTAATTTTTACTTAATAATCCTTAAACATTTATTCAACTAGGGTTGTTACATACACCCACCCTTCAGGAAACTTCGTCCTGAAGTTAAGGTATCTTATGGTACAAGGAAAAGAAACATGGTTCACACATTCATAACAATT
>ML776801.1:445054-458436 GCA_009831015.1 Picea engelmannii
TTGCATACTATCATCATTTCAATTTGGTATCCCTGTACCGATAAATTAACATCAAAGTTTTCCAGTTAGAAATAGATCTCATAATATCCCATAATTCAATTTCGACACCCATTCATAAGATTATCATTTACCCAAAATAGATTAAATCATATCCAACATCATTCTAATAGTATTTTAAACATTCATAAAATTCTTCATTCTCACAATGTGTCGCATCATATATATCATCATCAATAACATTTAAACATTCGTAAAATTTACATTCGCGTAGTAGATCGCATCATATACATCATCATCAATAACATTTAAACATTCATAAAAGTTCATAAATTTTAAAGTTTAAGTGTATCACTTAATAGTTTCACTGTGACTAGAAAATAAAGTATATAGGCCTCAGGTAATCCTAGTTGTCTAAGTCAAAAGGTGGTGTTACATACACCCCACCTTCGAGAAACATGTTCTCGAGGTGGTCAAAATAGTGAGGGATAGTCTCGTTGTAATGTCTCAACATCTTCCCAAGTAGCAGATCCTGGACTATACTTGTCCCACTGGACCTTAAATTGGTCTACCAGGCGGTTTCTGAGCTGTCGGACTCTACAGTCCAATATGCGTAACGGTTCTACCGTGAGGGTTCCCACGTTCGATACCTGCAATTCCTTCCAATTTAGTTTATGTGATTCATCAGCAACATAATGACGTAAAACAGATACATGAAATACATTATGAGTTTTATGCAAGTGGGGTGGCAGTACGAGACGATATGCAATGGGTCCAATTTTCTCTTGGATCCTGAATGGTCCTATAAACCGAGGTGACAACTTTGTCCCCTTCCTGAACCGTATGGTACTCTTATTAGGCCTGATACGAATGAAAACCTGGTCTCCCACTTCATAAATTCGGTCGGTCCTGTGTGCATCCGCATAGCTTTTCTGCCTATCATGTGCTTCCTTTAGTCTCTACCTAATCTGAATCACCTCTTCCTCCATTTCTTGAATCAATTCTGGCCCAACTGTTACTCGGTCTTCTAGCCTATCCCAACTCAATGGCGTTCTGCATGGTCTTCCATACAAAGCTTCGTAGGGTGGCATTCCGATGAAGCTATGATAACTGTTATTGTAGGCAAACTCTACCAAAGGTAGGTACTTCTCCCACTGGGTTTGATTATCCATTACATACATCCTAAGCATGTCTTCCATGACTTTATTTACTCTCTCAGTTTGCCCATCTATTTCAGGATGATAAGTTGTGCTTAAGTTCAACTGAGTCCCCAACGTTGACTGTAAACTTGTCCAAAACCTAGAAGTGAATCTGGAGTCCCTATCTGAAATGATCTTCTTAGGTATCCCGTGCAAACGGATGACCTCGCTTACAAACACACGTGCCACAACAGTGACATCGTAAGTGTCTCTAAACGGAATAAAATGAGAACTCTTGGTTAACTTATCCACTATCACAAGAATGGCATTGTGTCTATGGGATGTGAGCAGCAACCCCACAACAAAATCCATAGAGATGACTTCCCATTTGGACATAGGAACATCATGTGGTTGTAAGAGGCCTGCCGGGTGATGGTGGTCAGCTTTCACTTGTTGACACTCTAGACATTTGGCGACGAAATGGACTACATCGCGCTTCATGCCTACCCAAAAGAAGAGCTTCCTCATATCTGTGTACATCTTCTTCACACCCGGATGCGCACAATAAAGTGCTCTATGGGCTTCCTTCAGTATGATGCTTCGAATATCCCCATTCTCAGGGATGTACATCCTTCTTCAATATCTTAACAGTTCGTCTATTTCCAGACTATATCCTTCATACTTTGGGTCTAACTGCCTCTCGCTCTAGAGGTTTGAAGTAACCTTTAAATACGAACTGTCTCCTGGGAGTTGTGTCAACACATGTTCCCTCATATTGACCCTTAAGGTTACCAAGGAGAAGATATGTGGTCTCCTACTCAAGGCATCTACGACCACATTTTCCTTTCCCTTGATGTACGAAATACCAAAATCGTACTCACTCATAAACTCACTCCATCGCCTTTGCCTGGCATTTAGATCTCTTTGAGTGAAGAGATGTTTTAAACTTTGATGGTCCGTTTTGAGCTCAAAGTTTCACCCCACAAGATAGTGCCTCCAAATTTTTAGAGCTAGCATTATAGCTGCCAACTCTAAATCATGAGTTGTGTATAGCTCTTTATGTTTCTTCAACTTCCTTGATGCATAAGCTATCACTCCTCCTTCTTGCATTAGCACGGCCCCCAACCCTTGCTTCGAGGCATCCGTGCAGACTGTGAAGTCCTTTTCCATATCTGGCACTCATAGAATTGACGCACTGGTTAGTTACCTCTTAAGCTCAATGAATGCACTATCACATTCTTCTGTCCATTCATACCTGACCCCCTTGCGCTGCAAGGTGGTGATGAGTTTCGCTATTTTTGAGAATCCTTCCACAAATCTCTGATAATAACCTGCTAGCCCCATGAAGCTTCTCACCTCATGGCCATTTTTCGGCACTGGCCACTCCATAATGGCCTTTACCTTTTCTGGGTCCACAGAGATTCCTTCGCCAGAAATGATATGACCTAAATAGTGGATCTCTTTCTAGAAGAAGGAACACTTCGACAACTTCCCATACAATTTGTTCTCTCTAAGGCGGGATAGCATTATTCGCAAGTGTTTCTCATGTTCTCTTTCATTCTTGGAATAGATGAGGATGTCATCTAAAAAGACTTGTACAAAACGGTCTAAGTACTTCCGGAATACGTCGTTCATGAGGCTCATGAATACTGCTAGTGCATTGGTCAATCTGAAAGGTACTACAACAAACTCGTAATGTCCAAACCGAGTTCGAAAGGCAATATTTGGGATATCACCTTCCTTAATCCTTAACTGATGATACCCTGATCGCAAATCGATCTTTGAGAATACCGCTGCTCATTTCATCTGATCGAAAAGGTCATCTATTCGCGGCATTGGGTACCTATTTTTCACTGTAGCATGGTTCAAGTCCCTGTAGTCTATACACAGTCGTAAGGATCCGTCCTTCTTCTTTAAAAAAATTATCGGCGCGCCCCAAGGTGAAACACTGGGCCTTATTAGCCCCAAGTCCAGTAACTCTTTCAACTGCATTTGCAATTCACAAAGTTATGGCACTGTCATCCGATACGGAGTCTTGGAGATCGGTTCTACACCAGGTTTTAGCTCAATAGTAAAATCAAGCTCCCTCTCAGGAGGTAACCCTGGTAACTCGTTCGGAAAAACATCCTGAAATTATGACAATACCGGGTACTGATCTAATGAGGGTCCCTTCCTTTCATTCACTACTTCCACTACATACAATCGACACCATTGCCTCAAGCATCGCTTAACCTTCATAGTTGATATAAAGGGTAACGACACTTTTCTCTGTACACCCTGGATCTCTACTGGTCTTCCTTCATCGTCGACACAAAGCAACCTCTTTGCAAAACAATCTACCAAAGATCGGTGAGCTGCTAACCAATCCATTCCAATGATTAGGTCATACACCCCAAGAGCAGTGACATATACCTTCAACCTGGTAGTACACACTCCCAGGTCTAATATACAATTATCAACACTAGGTCCTACCGCTTGTTTTTCCCCCGAAGCCATCTCGACTTGTTTAAAGTCATCGTGCTCGTAGGCTACCAATCCACTCTTTTCTAATGCAGATGGTGAAATGAAACTATCTGTGGCAACAGAATCAAACAAAATCTTAACATTGATATGATTTAGCGTACTTAATGACTCCACCACCGTGGATTGATGTTCGGCCTCATGATTATTAACCGTTGCGTAAATCTGGTGGCTGCTACTTGATCTCCCCATCGGTGCCTTTCCTTCTCTATGCACAAACCTTGATTGTAACTCTGGGTAGTCATGCTGGTAATGGGGTCCTCCGCACCCCCAATAGGTAACACGAGATTGAACCTGTGTACTGTTATGTGATTATCTCTTAAATGAGTTCCTTCCCCTGGAACCCCTGCCCCTACTCATTGTTCCCTGAGATGGTCGTGGACCTGTCTGCGCCATTGGCGATGAATGAGATGTTGCACTCGCTGCCATCGAAATCCCTGCAGCTATTGTCCTTGGCACGACTCTGTTACCATATGGCGGTGGCCTTGAGACCCCTCCCCTAGGAAATGTCCTCGGGGCCTTTCCTACGAATCCAGGGTGATGCAGAAAAGTCGGTCTTGTACCCTCGGTTAAGTTCATGTGTTCTTCCGCGTAACGCGCATTTTCCACCGCTTCCGCTACTGAAGACGGTTTCCACATCCTCACCATAGCTCTTATCTTAGGGTTCAATCCATAGACGAAGCGCTCTGCCTGTCGTTGGTCATTGTCCATATACGAAACATATTTGACCAGTTCCATAAATATGATCTCATATTCTTCTACAGTTTTGTTTCCTTGTACTAAGGCATGAAATGCCCCTACCTGTTGTTCCTCGTAGTATGCTAGTAGATATTTCCTTCGGAACCTCTCCTTGAAAAGTTCCCAAGATACTGTGTCTGGGGTAAGGTGCAGTTGTCTTTCCAGGTTGCCCCACCAGTTCAAGGTGCTATCTCTTAACTGAAAAATTGTGATCTTTGCCTTTGAGTTGGACGCATAGTCCCTTAAGGCAAAACACCTTGTCATGCCTTCCAACCATGCTTCCATGCGTTCACTGGCGCGACCCCCAGCAAACTCCGGAAGTTTGATCTTCTGCAATTCTCGCATGATGTCTTCGGGTGGAGGTCCTCCCCCTGAATCCCTTGACGCTTTTGGATTACCTGTTCCGGACAGTGGGGGTTCCACTTCAGTCCCTGCCGGTTGTCACCCCTTTAAAGTCTCATTAATGGCTTCCAATGAGCACAGTATGAGGGCTAGTTCGGGCGATGGTGGTGGTGGCGCTGGCGGTGTTGGCGGTGCTTGCGACGACACACCCCTGCCTCGAGTCCTGACCAACCTGTATGCTTTAACATATATCAACCAAAGTTGTCAGGGTGAGTTCCAGGATGTTTCAAATTGGTGCTACTCAAACTAGAAACAGGGTTAGGCGTAAGTTTTCTTTACTTTTCTATAAACAGACATTACACCTTTAGGGGATTGGCTAGGTTAGGGTTAGGATTAAGTGTCTAAGCTTGATTTCTTCGCCCCTATGAAAAAAAACTATTGGTTCTCTTGCCCTGTAGCTACGCTAGCCTTGCATCATACTCTCTAATTTCTATGCTTACTCTCCTAGTGCATATGTTGCCTCCTTCTCATTTGTCCTAGTCTAAGTCCTTCTAAGTTTTCTCTTATAACTAATTATCCTCCGATGCTTGACTCGTGAGCTCTTCCCTGGCGCCTAGGGTTGGCGTTGTCGAATGTTGCATTGATATTTAGCATTGCCTTTGACTGGTGGAATGGAGTGGAGGGTCTTGGCGGTCGGCTCGACAAATTGTGTGTACGGTCTCGTGAGCCTGACGCTTAGACAATCGGATTTTATACTTTGGGATACTAAGATCAGTGGCGCCAAATAAGCCTTTACCTTGATTTCCGGTGCATTCACTAATTATGATTCAACTCGGTTAGCTGGCTCCGGATCAATAGGTTAGGTAATAAGCTAGTTAGTCTTAATCTTCATACTGTGTCTTCCTAATAATGACACCACTCTAATCATATAGTGTTACCGTTAATCTATTAAGTATAAGAATTTATTTGTAAGGACTCATGTATGGCGCGTTGGTGTTTGTTTGTTTCTTAAGGCTTAGGCGGTGGGTGGCCGTGGGTTCTAAACCCATAGACTCCAAAACAATTAGATTTTTATTTATTTATTATATTAATTTATTATCATTATTATCATTAATTTATTTAATATATTAATTTATCATTATTTTTTTTTATTTTTTTTAAAAGTAATGATAAAAATAAATAAACAAGTTACTCATTTTAATTATTTTAAGAATAAACAATTAATCTATAATTCACGATAATAAATAATTAAATGAAAATATAAATAAAATAACTAAAATATAAAATATAAATTTGAATAAATAATTTAAACGCAAACAGTGCTAACAAAGGGCGGGAACGCATGAAGTCCACGTGCCCGCTTCCTCCAAAATAACCCTACACCTATCTCTCCAAACCCTAAACGTGTCCTCAAACCTAACACTCCATCACTGCCGCCTCTCTCCCTACGCAAATGCGCCCTCGGCTTCTCCCTCTCTGTTATTGTGGCGGAGCTCTGGTAATGGTCGCGAGCTCCTCCCTTGGCTTGGTAATGGGAGGTTGTTATGTAGCTTGAAGAGTGATACACGCGATATCGCCAATACGTGAGGTTATTCCTTGGAGCTCACGCGTTGTTCTGGTCTCCTAGTTAAGCCCGGGAAGTTGTGCGTGGGCTGGAAGACATAAGAGAGGCCACGTTTCTGTCTTCCTTGGCGCGATTTGTTATAATACATATCATATGGTTTACGTATTATTTTTTTTAATACTATGATTGCGTGCGACTTCCGTTGACTAACTACAATTTTATTTATTTTATTTTATTTTTTTCAGTGGTTAAATTTAGGGTCTGGAATGTTACAGATCTAAACTTTCAAGGGTTTATGGTGATATTTCTATGTGAATTGTTTAATAGCCATGCACAGTTGGTTGCGGTAAGCTAGTTTTTTTTTGTGTTTTAATCATGTCAAAATGAATATTTATCTGGACCACTGGTATTGGGTTTTGTTCATAAATACTACTCCAATCCTTCCATAAGAGAAACTCTCATATAGCTTTGTCTGAACAGCCTGCATCTTCGATAAGGCGTTGGTAAGATTTAGTTTATGTTTTACTGAAATTAGCTTTAGGGTTTATGTTGAAACCAACAATATTGTATTGCAAACGCCATAATTATTCCAATTAAATTTATGTGTGAATATGTATTACAGGTATCAAATCTAAGCATAGTTGCAAAAGGACACGATGAAGAAAAACTACATGGGTTTACACGACATTATGTGTGGCTATTGTAAGTCTTATTTGCTTTCCGAAATTTTGAGATTTGAGTGGTCTCTAAGAATATTTTGCAATCCTATAAGAGAATTTTGTTAAGTTCATTGCATAATAAAAATTGAAATCTTTAAGATTAGATTTGTGGATCTAGGTATAATTATTTTGAAATCTGAAACTAGGACTCTATCAATCGCTGCAAAATTTATTACAACTTCAAAATTTTAAACGTAATATGGTCGCTACTAATTGTTTGCAAATCCTGAGTTAAATTATGATACAGTCGTTGCGGAATAATAGTCAACAAGGGGAAATTTGAAATCTAGGATCGCTCTGAACTAAATTCCATTCTGTGAACAGACTTTGTTTGGTCGTTGCAGAGTTGTATGCATTTGGAACTTGAACTTGGTGCCTTTGTTTACCTTAATATGATAACGCCCATGCTCTGTATATATGATATATATACTACACAGTTTCTTTCGTGTTAATTCGTTCTTAATACCAATTAAAGGTTAGACTACCCAATAATTGTTCGTGTTCTTAAAAACTTTTTGCAATTTTACAATATCTCACTAATATTTAATGGAGCTCATCGAACTCTAGGTATAAAAAAAAGTCATACTCATAAGTTTCCAGATAGTAAATTACTCGTTCTAAAGTTAGTGATTCTTAGTTATGGAAGAAGAATTATTTTTCTGATATATGTAAATAAAGAGATGGTATAGTGACAAACCATAGCTTTTATTCATTCTAGTGAGAGTGAATTAATTATATAAATAAATGATATTTAGTATCTCTTTGTGCCATTTACTTCCTTTYGATTGCTTTCAGTGAGTAAAATGATCAAAAGGGYTRGTTGATACGTAATGGTTTGGGATGCTATGAATCAATAGTTGTAGAACTATTTAATAATTAACTACACAATTTTAYRGTGTCGTGGTGTAGTTGGTTATCACGTCAATTATGTAGGTAGGTAGGTAGGTAGGTAGGCCCTTGGTTCCAGATTTTGAACCAGGGCTCTGATACCATGTGTAGTGGCCATATTAATTTAACGTCAAATAATTAATCAAACAAAACAGTAACTTCTACTTGATTTATGAAACTCGGTAAATTTCTTATAAATTCAGCACATACACATATAAATTGATCAACGAATAATAAAATTCATAACAGAATAAACAAATACGTAATTTAAAATACCTGGGTCTGATGCTAACCCTCCATTTTCCGCTTGTCTTGTTGGCCTTCCTGTTGTTGCCTTGCCCAGCTTGAATCCGCGGACCAACTCTGCCCAAAACCGAGTATCCACCCTGCCAACTAGGACAATTACCTAGCTCCAGGATACCATATGGATATCCTGGCCCCCATGCCCAAAACCCCCAGCAAACCGGTGCCCCCTGTACTAACCTTTCCTGACTACAGAACTCAAACTCTCCTCTATGCAAATCCAAGAGAACCCTCCAAAAATTAAAATTCTCGTAGAATGATAATCCCCCTCCTTCGTAAACTCTCTTCCCCTCATATCCTCCTTCGCCTTCCTTTCTCTGCATTTATTTCCCTATCCATTCATTCATTGCTTATCTGTTTATTAATGCTCCTTATCTCATTATTAATGCTCCTTATCCCCTCCATATACGTAACCTTTTTTTTTTAACAATATAATTTATAACTCTTTTAAATTTATTACCCTGCTCATTCAATGTGATAGGTAATTAATTTAATTAATTAATTAATTAAAATTATAACAATTAATCAATTAATAAATATTTAATTAGTATCATTATACCAATCTTGTTTAATTAATACCATGTTAAGACAATTAATCCCTTAATTAATTTTTACTTAATAATCCTTAAACATTTATTCAACTAGGGTTGTTACATGGAACCAATGGACAAGGTATTGTGGATCCCATCGAGTAAATGGTTTGGCCTCGATATGTCGATATAGGCTATGTCCCAAAGAATGTTGGAGAAAGCTCCAAAACCATTCGGGAAGAAGACCCCAAGACAATCACTGAGACTCCAAAAGTCAACAGTTCATCAGGAGATGAAATTGATTCAATGTGGGCCGAGAGCATAGCTTCTCATGATCGAGGATTCGAGACATCTCCATGGAGAGATGAGCATCACAATGGCAGAGTTGAGACCAACTCTTCTTTCCATTCTGACTCCAGAGGAAACTCACTGAGGTATAAGAAATCTCAAAACTCTAAAATGACATTTGATTATAAGCATGTTAATCATATAAAACAGATCTTGTGGCATCAAAGACCATGCACTTTTTGTGGATTAAATAACCACACAGTGTCCCAGTGTTGGAAGAGAAAATCCTTGTGCGGGAATTTTATGGCAACCAGGAGAAGGTCGAGGATGGAAGATTACTTTCCACACACGGAAAAGAGCATAGGAAATGCACCTCTGAAGGAGAAAGGATATTGCAGCCATTGTAGCAGAGATGGGCATCATGAGGCCACTTGTTGGGCCTTACATCTAGATCTACACCCAAATAGGAACAAGAATACCAGACATACACCTCTGAGGGAGACATCTAGTCAAGCAGTGTTGCATGGAAATCCACCACCGGGAAGAAACTAACTACTAAAGGAAGGATAGCTCAGTAAAGAGGACATGTTCGACATAATGATTGAACGAATGGGAAAAATCATTGAGTTAGTCAAGAGTGGCCATATTTGTAAATCACATGTTGTGTTTCAGTGCCCATAGAAGGGTATTATGTAAAAGTGATAATTGTTAATATTACTCCTTTTTCTGGCACATGTTGATATTGTTAGGCCTTGTGAGGTAGTTTGGGTATGGGTTTCTTTTTGTAATTCCAATGGACATGAAACTTATAATGTAAAGACTTTTGGGGACCAAAAGTCATTTCATTTGGGAGGTGTGATCCGGATGGATCTAGGGAACATCACAGAAGTTTCAGAAGTGTCCTAGGAGGCCCAAAATGGCCTCAGCAGGTAGAGAAAGGGAAAAAATTCAAAGTTCCAAAAACTCAGTGAAAATGGTATGATCATGAAGAGTATGTTGCAATATTTCCAACAGTGCACTCGACTCATCAAATGGAGTTATGGATTGAAAGATATTCGCAGTCAAAGTTTGGTCAACCTATCCCAATCAGCAGGGGATGAGTCAGCATCCATACAGCACACATGGAATGAGAAGGAAGGCGACACGTGGCATGATGATGTGGAAACACCAGAGGCTGCCACATGTCACCCAGCTTTGGCATTTTTGGGTAGATTCGTGGATGATTTGAATCATGCCATGTGGCAGTCCATACAGTCCATACAAGTAGACGTGGAATTCTATACATATGGCATGGAAGATGACATAGAAATTCGTACAGATGACGTGGTAGCTGACGTGGTAATCCATATAGTTGATGTGGCAGCTGACGTGGCAGGTACAGTCAACAGCGAACGTGGCAGTCTATACAGATGACGTGGAAGGTGACGTCAACAGGTGACATGGCAGGAACAGTCAGCAGGGCCAATAGGTGGCTGCCACATGGCCCAATCATAGGCTATCACGTGGCAGCCGGTAAATTCCCAGTGAGGGCACATGCCAAAAAATTCAAAATTTAGTTTAAGTTCAACTCAACCAAATCTGGTGGCGTTCCACCAAATTTGGCGGATTCGCCAAATACTGTAGGGATTCACCAAATTTAGCAGAGCGTTGGGAAGCATGCCAAAAAAGGAGGCCAACAGATTTGACCCCGTGACCTCCTCTAAACGAGCGCCTTAACTTAGCCTCCACCAACCAATTCGGCTAAACAGACTTATGGGTAATTCTGCCCTCTTTTTTATTTAAGTGTTGAACTCTGCCAGTGCACTAGGGAGCGAGCCCAGACCATACAGTGGCACAGATTCCAATGCATACAGTTCATTAATTTCCCAGTATTGCATGTGGATCGAGGCAAGAGGTCCAAAAGGGCCCGAAGGTTTTTATGTCTGATGGAGATGATTTGACAGTTGTTTTTAGGTAATTTGGCGACGCGAATCCAATGGCGAGGTATGTTTTTACAGCAGAGATTCAGATCAGCAAGATAAATTTTGTAGAAGCTAATGTAAGCATGTTTTTCATTATGTTGTTTTGTCATTAAATTTTGCAACATAGCATGTGTGTTACAGGTCTGAAGGAGCATGGAGAGGCTACAACAAGATCAGTGTATTCCTTCTATCTCTTCTTTTCTTCTCTTCTTCCACATAAAACCAATCAGTTACATGTGACAGAGAAATTGGGGCACTTGCATGATAAGTGGTCAACGAAGCAGTTCTAAATCTTGTAGTTTGGGATCTTTGTATGGGTTGCATATTTATTCTTGGATTTGAGCAACAGATCTAAGGCACTTTATGGCTCCATGATGATGGGGGTCATCTTTTATTCTTCCTCTTTTTATGTATTGAGTATGTGGGAATGATGTCCATGTCAACATCATGGATGCCTCATGAGCATGAGAACTTGTGAATGTTGTATACATTCCTGATCACATTCTGATCTCTTGTTGTCGTCACCAAAAAGGGACTTTAGTGATCTAAATATGAAGAAGACTTGAAATACTTGAAATTATTTGCAATGTAAATGTTATGTGTTTAAAGCAAATGGATCAGTTTGCAACACATAGATTATGGAATTACTTATGCAAAATACACATAGACAGCAGCATAATCAATGAACATAAGCACATAAACACAGCAATTTGATAAAGGATTTCACCCCTCTCTTGGGCTACATCTCCCGGTCCAGCTTCTAATGGATCATTATTATTAATTGCTCAAAGTGCTCAAAAACATGTCTTACAATGCTCAAACTGACAAACCGACTGCTCCAATGGCTTCAGAGCGTCCAAAAACCCATGTCTAGGCTCTTTTGGAACCTCAATCGGTCGAAAAACGAAGAAGTTAGGCCTCCTAGAAGTCTCCCCCTTCAAGCTTGTTGTCTCTGCATCTACAATTTGCACCCCCCTTGTTTGAACTGGCTCACACGCACATTTAAGCGTGAAAACCCAGCACCGGGTGCAACCATGCCAACGGTGCAAACCATAGGATGGTTAAGGGTGCGCCAGCCCCTAACCGCCTAGCACCTAGGCGTATGGGTCATGTGACCACGCGCATTTGGCAAAAAGTGGTTAAGTCGTTACAAAATTGTGTAACTCCCTCCGCGCTCCAGGTCGTGGGCATATGGCGTAATATATAGAAACCATGGGCTATGTGTTATAAACCCATGCACCAACAGTCAGGCTACAATATATATAGCATGGTCATATAGCAACTCAAACGACCACGGGTCGGGGCTAAGCCCCGGGCCGACCCCGCCCATACATACAACATATGCAATTGAAATACATTAAAATACATGGGTATAACAAGAACCATGCGGAGATATAGTGGTCGGGCGGATGTTATGAAGTCTTTACATAGTGGGGGAGGTCTGGGGGTCGAACCCCGCAGACTCCCATAATTTTACATACAACCAATTAGCCAATTCTGGGGTGCCACGTGGCAACCCATGATTGGGCCACGTGGCACCCAATCATTGCCCAGAAAACTGCCACGTGTCGACATCTGATTCGACAACAGTCAACCAATAAATTCTTGCCACGTCACTTATGTATGGTCGTACGGTCCTGCCACGTCAGACGGTACGGACTGTACAGTCAGCAATAAATTTTTTTGCCTGTTTGACTTGATGAACAGATTGTAATATCTCTCGCTCCCGACATCCGTTTGAGATGAAACAAGTTGCGTTGGGTTTGCAACGACGAGGTCTATGCTCTCGTTCGATTTGAAGCAATTCTGAGCACTTCGAATTTTTGAGCAAAATTTGATCCCCTGATCACACCTCCCCATTGGAAAGATTTTGGACCTCCAAAAGACTATTTTTAGTCTATGCAAAGATCAAGGTATAGTTCCCTCAACCTTCCAACCTCAATCCACTTGGCTTTGCTTGGATTCTTCCCTTTAAGACCAACTCGCAGATACTCCACATTTCCTCGTTTCGAAGTTCGCATTCTCCTGTCAAGGATGGTGTCTTCCTGCAGTTATGTTAGATACTCTGGAGAAAAATCATCTATGGAAGGAATCTGAATATGCTCTCCTTGATCATCAATCAATGGAGGCTCGTACAACTTCATATTCTCGACATTAACAACTGCATACATCTGCATATAAGGAGGCAAATCTAAATGAAAAGCATTGTTACCAATCTTGTCGATAATGTTGAAAGGACCATATCGAATTGGTTTCAACTTTTTACCTTCTCCTTTAAGCCTCTCCTTTCTGATGTAAAGCCAAACTTCATCTCCAACTTGGAAACTGTGATCAACACGATGCTTGTCATGTCTCGTCTTGTACTTGGCCTGACTCTTTTCCAACTGCTCTTG
>ML776801.1:462078-516915 GCA_009831015.1 Picea engelmannii
AACTGGTAGAAGAAGAAGAAGAAGAAGATGATGGAGGAGAGGGTGGTGGAGAAGCACCATTCCCTCCATTTCCATCTAGAGCTTTATCACCACTGCCTCCCTTATGCATGGAAGGGTTGGAGCCTTCACCCTGTGACAATATGTTCCTTTCCATCAAGATCTTCATCATCTCTCTCATCTCCATGACATCCTTTCTGAGATCTTCCTCTTCGGAAGGAACACGTTCATGACTTTTTGCATGAGCCATGCTTGGTGAATGTCTCCCTGAAACTTGCGGTGATGGTATATGCTTCATCCTTGTCGGATGAGAACTTGGCTCCACAAGTTGAACTTCTCCTCTTGTGAGTTTCAACCTTGTGAGCATCAGAAACAAAACTTGCAAACTATCAAGTCTTCAAAAACCAGTGCTCTGATACCAATTTGATCTAAAATTGAAGAAGACTTGAAATACTTGAAATTATTTGCAATGTAAATGTTATGTGTTTAAAGCAAATGGATCAGTTTGCAACACATAGATTAAGGAATTACTTATGCAAAATATACATAGACAACATCATAATCAATGAACATAAGTACATAAACACAGCAATTTGATAAAGGAGTTCACCCCTCTCTTGGGCTACATCTCTTGGTCCAGCTCCCAATGGATCATTATTATTAATTGCTCAAAGTGCTCAAAAACATGTCTTACAATGCTCAAACTAACAAACCGACTGCTCCAATGGCTTCAGAGCGTCCAAAACACCCTGTCTGGGCTCTTTCAGCACCTCAATCGATCAAAAAACGAAGAAGTTAGGCCTCCTAGAAGTCTCCCCCTTCAAGCTTGTTGTCTCTGCATCTACAATTTGCACCCCCCTTGTTTGAACCTAGCTCACACGCAAATTTAAGCGTGAAAACCCAGCACCGGGTGCAACTGCACCAACGATGCAAACTGTAGGATGGTTAAGGGTGCACCATCCCCTAACCGCCTAGCACCTGGGCGTATGGGTCATGTGACCACGCGCATTTGGCAAAAAGTGGTTAAGTTGTTACAAAACTGTGTAACTCCACCCGCGCTCCAGGTCGTGGGCATATGGTGTAATATATAGAAACCATGGGCTATGTGTTATAAACCCGTGCGCCAATGGCTGGGCTACAATATATATAGCATGGTCATATAGCAACTCAAACGACCACGGGCCGGGGCTAAGCCCCGACCCAACCCCGCCCATACATACAACATATGCAATTGAAATACATTAAAATACATGGGTATAACAAGAACCATGCGGCGGTATAGTGGTCGGGTGGATGTTATGAAGTCTTTACATAGTGGGGGAGGTTCGGGGGTCGAACCCCGCAGACTCCCATAATTTTACATATAACCAATTAGCCAATTCCGGGGTGCCACGTGGCAGCCCATGATTGGGCCACGTGGCACCCAATCATTGCCCAAAATACTGCCACGTGTCGACATCTGATTCGACAATGGTAAACCAACAAATGCTTTCCACGTCACTTTTGTACGATCGTACGGTCCTGCCACGTCAGACAGTACGGACTGTATGGACTATACAGTCAACAACATTTTTTTTTGCTTGTTTGACTTTATGACCAGATTGCAATATCTCTCGCTCCCGACATCCGTTTGAGACGAAACGAGTTGCGTTGGGTTCGCAATGATGAGGCCTACGCTCTCGTTCGGTTTGAAGCGATTCTGAGCACTTTGAATTTTTGAGCAAAATTTGATCCCCTGATCATTTAGCCTTATAACTTGTAAAGGAGAGACATCATTACAGCGAGGAGAATAAAGAGGTCAAGATTTGGAGCATGACCCAGAGACGTAGCCCACATTGAGTGAACTTTTTTATCAAGGGAAGTGTCATATCCATTATGTGTATTATGTTTTTATGTTGCTTTTCCATGAATTTCCGCACATAGGATATTAAATGCAAGCATGACATATAAAACATAAGGAAACTAAAGAGGATTTTATTCACTTTGGATTCAAGCCTATAAGACTTCAACTTTACCTTTATTTGCAAATCTCTCAAGTAAAATGATCTATAGCTAACCCTTTGAAGGAGTGACAGAATCGATCAATTAGTGGAAACTAATCACCCCCAGGTTCAGATCATACTACAACCTAAAGGAAGCTCCAACTCCCGAATTCTTTGGCTACAACCAAAAGGAGGCTCCAACCCCCCAGTTTCTCAAGCTACAACCTAAAGAAAGCTCCAATTCCCCAATTATCTGGATACAACCAGAAGGAGGCTCCAACCCCCTATGTTCTCCGGCTACAACCGGAAGGTGGCTACAACCACATGTCCTTGCCCCGTCCAACTGTATTGAAATAAAATTAGAATTATGGAAACACTATCACACTATCATTGTGAGATATAATGTTGTAAACATGTACCATTCAACCTATAATCAACATGTACCATAAACAAGTGCATCAACCATGCACCAAAGTGTACCAAACAACCTGTAATCAGCATGTACCATAAACAAGTGCATCAACCATGCACCAACATGTACCTCAACTTGTAATCATCATGTACCATAAACAAGTGCATCAACCATGCACCAACCTATACCTCAACCTGTACCATCAACGAATGCATCAACCATGCGCCAGATATGTACCAATCATGCATCAAATACACATAAACTATGACTCATCAAGATGTACCAACATCATCAACTATACACCTCATGTATGTGCCAACTCATAAACTACTTGTCTTAACCATGTACCCAACATGTACCTCAACCATATACCAATATAACAATCAAAAGTTCTCTAGAAATACATCATACTATCCATAACCAAATACCATAAACCATTACATCAAACCATGTGCCACAACCTCATTGTTATACAACCTCTGTCTACAACATCCCTCAACCAAAATACCTCATCATTTCATCACCCAAATCTGATTTGTAAATCTGTAATAGACCTCGTTTATATGATCACATACTTAAAAACCTTCCTTAACTTTAACAACAAGAGACTATCATTTTATCAAACTTTACTTTAGTCTCACATGACAAATTTTGAATTAGTCAACAAACCTAACTTGTAATAATCATAACTATGTCCCTGTAATGAATAAAGATCTGAAAATGGTACACAATGTTCTTTAGTGTCTTTTATGCAATTCCTCCAAATTTCACTATTTGGAACCTCTTAGAAAATGAATTATAACAAAAATGGCATACCTTGTTCAGTTCGGGCTTACTCTAGAGATCGAACTTGTAGAGAATGCCCCGCATGAAATATTTATTGTGTAGATCATAAATGGTACACAACATACTAAGGACTTTACTCTTACCAATAATTTTGGTCTTACTAAATTTGGATATGTTATGAAGAAGTTATGACGTTTTTACCCGAAACACCTGTTTTAGAATAGTTTCAAGACTAGTCACGAATCCTATTTTCCACAGAGTGTAGCTCCAAAAATAAAATGACCCACAAGCTGAAAATTTTATCACAGCTACTTGGATATGTTTCCTCAACGGCCTCTGAATTTCATGGTCTGAATCATTCTAGAAGAAAAAATTATTGTGAAAATGGTGAGATGACCTGTAAATAACATACCTTAGAAAGCATCATCAAAAGAATTTATCCGCCCTTAAATTTCGGCCTTCTTTACTTCACCTTCCCTCTAAAATTTAGCTTATATATCCTTTGGTTACCTCAGTCACTTTTAGATATTCAATATGCTCAAGTGTGATTAAATGAGAAACTCTTTCCTCTTATTTATACTTTTATGTAGCTTCCTCAAGGGGTTACCTTCTAACCATCTTAAACCACTTTCCTTATTTTAGGGCTAAACCACTTCTAACCACTTGTCCACTTAGTAATTTCTCCATTAACTTCATTATTTAAATTATTTATTGTGTATCCACTTTCACTTATAGTACACTCATCACTTCACTTTACCTCAAGGGGTTACCTTCTAACCATCTTAAACCACTTTCCTTATTTTAGGGCTAACCCACTTCTAACCACTTGTCCACTTAGTAATTTCTCCATTAACTTTATTATTTAAATAATTTATTTTGTATTCACTTTGACTTATAGTACACTCATCACTTCACTTTATTATTTACCTTCTAAAATCTATTAAACCACTTTGACTACTTTGACCTTTTGGGGCTTCTAGATAACTCATGGGGGTTCTCCAACTTCACATGGCCATAACTCTCTAACTATGAGAAGTTATGTGACGTTCAACATACCACCGGAAATGGCATGACATGTACCATCCATCTAGAATAGTCTTACCTGCAAATATCTCAAAACTCATACCAGTATCCATCAAACAAACTTGGGTCCATTCCCCAAACCTGTGTGCTACCAGACTTTTCCACCGAACTTTCTTCAAGGGTTGACATCAATGAAAACCAACCCAAATAATCAACAATCTCCCCCTTTGGCATTGATGGAAACACTCTGATGCAATACTGAAGTCATATCACTCATGCTCCCCCTGTGACCATCGCTCCCCCTGGAACCATGCCCCTGTGCTCTTTCTCCAAGCATTTACCTTTGCATCTGATAAATGTCATCAATGACAAAGGTATCTTTCCATTCAAGGTTGCTCCCCCTAAATGAACTATCCTTGGGGATACTCCCCCTGACTGAACTCTTCCTGAAACTGATCTTCCAACCTGAACTGTCCTCTTTATGGTGCTTCCTCGTGTAAATCTAGGTAATATAAGATAAGAATTCAAAAACATTAATTTTGGAGTAGAAATTACTCTGAGTCTTTGGTGAAAATAATCAAAGGATTCCCTTGGAAGCGGTTTTGTAAAGATGTTTGCCACTTGTTATTTTGTGCCCACATATTCAACTCTGATGTTCTTCTCTGCAACTTGTTCCCGTAGAAAGTGATAGTTTATTGGAATGTGCTTCGTCTTTGAGTGCATCACCGGGTTCTTTGAGATACTAATGGTGCTTGTATTATCACAATAAATTGGAATGGACTCATCATACTAAACATGTATATATGTCAAAGTTCATTTCATCCATAGAACATGAGTACAACATCATGTTGTTGCAATATACTATGCTTTGGTTGTAGATAAAGATATCGATGATTGTTTCTTGCTTAGCCAAGATACTAAACACTCACCCAAGTAGAACGTTGCTCCACTGGTGCTTCGTCGGTCATCAATGCAACCTACCCAATCTGCATCTGTGTAGGAAATAAGTGATAGATACTTTCCTTTTGGATACCATAATACAAACTCTTATGTTTCTTTGAGATATTTGAAAATCCTCTCCACTGCTAATACATGTGATTCCTTTGGTGCTGCTTGAAATCGTGCCACATGTACAACTGCCTCCATTACATCTGGTCTGGATTTTATCACATATAGTAAGCTACCAATCATTGACATGTATTGCCTCTGGTTTGTAGACTTTGAATCATCATATTTTCTCAACTTGCAATTGGTCTGCATAGGAGTGGTAACTAGTTTGCAATCTTCCATTATGAACCTCTTTATCATTTCTTTGATATACTTAGTTTGAGTAATAAAAATTCCTTGGTTTCTTTGACATATCTAAAGACCTGGAAAAAAGGATAGTTCTCCAAGTAATGACATTTCAAATTCATTATGCATATCCTTTCCAAATTTCTAGCTTAACCTGTCATTAGTACTTCCATAAACAATATCATCAACATAAATTTCAATTAATAAAATACTATCTTGATTTACCTTGATGTAGAGGTTGTTCTCTACGCTTCATTTCCATAGTTCGTAGGGAGTTTTGTCATTGTTGTTTCTGAGCATTACTCTGTTTTGAATGTGAACTATTGTATGCACTGCATGTGTCCAAAAAATATCTGTCAATTTGGAATCCATTAGCATTGTTCGAGCCATTTCCTGTGTAATTATCATCCATTATGATAATGTTTCTTTGTCTTTGAACCACTCTCTGAACCAATCTGTGAATCCATCCTCTCATCCATTTTCATATATCTGTCCAAACCTAATAAGTGTTCTTACAAATCCATCTCTGTCCATACTATCTAAGACTCTACTTGTGCAACTGTCCATAATGTTGACCCATTTATCACTATACTATCATCAAGTCTTGATTAATCTATCAAATTGTACTTCTAGGAATTGACTTCTATGGATCTATCTTCTCAAACTCTGCAAGTTGCTCAAAGGATGGTTCTTTGGTCTGTCACAACTATCGCATAGACTCCCCCTATCTAATATTCATATTACATGGGAGTCTCTAAGTCAGATGGCTCAAAACAATTCCTTCTCTGATGTGCACTCATCATCATCTTCATTAGTAGATTCATCATCTCTTTGAGCTTTGACTTCTTTGTTCCTATATGTGGATTCATCTTTCACTACAATGCTTGAAATCACAATCTCTTGAACTTGTTCCTCATTTACCTTTCCTTCTTTTCTTTTCGTTATTTTCCAAACCTTTCTCTATCTGACATCTTTATTTTTCTCTGTAGAATTTTTTTCATCTCATTTTATTGTCAATATCGCAATCTCTGGGACCTGGTCTTTGTTCACATGTTCTTCGTGTTTTCTTATCCATACTTTCTTATATCCGATATCAGTTTTCTCTTTCACGGAAGTATCAATCATGCTTCTACAATCACTAGATATGTGTCCATAGTTATGACATTTGTAACATTCAGTGTTATGTGGGACCACATAGGCATTTCTTGCTTGAATATTTCTTTTATAATCCCTGCAATCTGCAACCTTATGTCCAAAATTAGTACAATAAAAACAATTACCATAAAAGAAATTTGCATACCTGGGAGTGAATGATCTTCTTTGTGGTGTAGTCCTTCTGAATTTATGCCTTAACTGGTCATGATTATGATTGAAGCTTCTTTGTGGCTTGAACATGGATGGTCTTCTTGAAGATGTTCAATAGTTTTATTAGATTTTGGTTGACCATGATTCCTTCCTTTGAGTACTTTTGCATAACTCTTTCTATTTTATTCACTCTTCTTTTCTAGCAACCTAGAGTGCCTCTCTTCATTTTCTATGACTGGTGTGGATGTTTATGTCTCTTCAACGTTCTTGTTGAGCTTGACGATTTTACTTCTCGATGTGACAACTTCTTCTTCAAGCTTCTCAACCTATTCTTCTTTCTTCATTATCTAATACTTCATGACTTCTTCTGTTATTTTCACTTCTTCAAGATGAATTTTTAATGTGATTATTTATTCTTCAAGTCCTTTCTATTCTTGACCAAACTCTCCTTCGAGCTAGTTTAGATCGTTTCCTTAAGATGATATGTCAATATCTTCTCTCGCATTTCTGCTTCTTCCTTCTGTGTTGCTATGTTGGATTTCAAATACTTCTTTTGATATTCAAGATTTTCTTCGATCTTTCTGTCTTCTTCTAGCTTGTTTCTTAAGTTCTCGATGGCCTGTTGGGCTTCTTCAAAAATGTGAACACTTTCCTTTTATTTCATCAATTATTTCTTGAGTGACTTATTTTCTTCTCTTAGTTCATCTAAAGCACTAATCAATTATGCTTCATAATTGTCTTCCTTTTCAATTAGTTTTTCTGTCTCATTTCCTTCATGGAATTATATTTCAAGAAGTTTGTGTTTTTCACAATTAAAGAAAAACAACATTCCTCTGGTGATTATGTACTCTTAATCTTCTGAATTTGTTTGACATGGTGAACATAATTCTTCTTGATCTGTATCTGCATCTTCTTTGGCATTTTCTGAATCTGTGATGGGTGAAGAATATATGTCATGTAACTTATCCCAAAGTTCTTTGGTTGATGAACATTTACCAACCTTTTCTCTTACCGGATTAGGTAATCCTTCCCAGATGAAATTCATTGCTATTTTGTTATTCTTCTTCAATTCCTTCTTGGTTGCAGTCTTTGCCCTTTTTGAACTATCATATCCTGTAACAACTGATAGCCAAATATAATGTCCATGTTCCTGTAAAAATATTTCATCCTTTTGCTCCACATCTCATACTTTAAACCATTCTGACCATTAAACATTAGTACTCCATTCTCATAATATTCCATGATCTCCTTCCAGTGGTTAAATTGTTTCCTGAAGGAACTTGCTCCGATACCAATTGTTGGATTATTGAGAGGGGGGGTGAATCAGTAATAGAGAAATTTAATCCTTTTTCACCATAAAATACAAGTGTTATATCAATGTAGCATTATCATCCAATAGTTTCAGAGTAAATAAACAATGAACAGATGAGAAATCATACACATACACAGTACACCAGTTTTTGCATGGATACCCAAAGTGGGAGAAAACCACAGAATGTTTTTTCTTATATGTCTTTAAGAATTACATTCATTAGAAGCACCAATTTCTTTTGTTTTCTAGCTACAAGTGGAAGGAGGCTCCAACCCCCTAGTTTCTCAAGCTACAACATGAGGGAAGCTCCAACTCTCCAATTCTTCGGCTACAACCAGAAGGAGGCTCCAACCCCCTAGTTTCTCGGGCTACAACCTGAAGGAAGCTCCAACTCCCCAATTCTCTGTCTACAACCAGAAGGAGACTCTAACCCCCTAGTTTCTTAGGCTACAACCTGAAGGAAGATCCAACTCCCCAATTCTCTAGCTACAACCAAAAGGAGGCTCCAACCCCCTATGTTCTCCGACTACAACCACCTATTATTTCCCCCGTCCAACCGCCCTGAAATAAAAGTAGAATGATGGAACCATTGACACACTATCATTGTGAGATATACTGTTGTAAACCTGTACCAATCAACCTGTAATCAACCTGTACCATAAACAAGTGAATCAACCATGCACCAACCTATACCAAACAACTTGTAATTAGCATGTACCATAAACAAGTGCATCAACCATGCACCAACCTGTACCTCAACCTGTAATCATCATGTACCATAAACAAGTGCATCGACCATGCACCAACTTGTACCTCAACCTGTACCATCAACGAGTGCATAAACCATGCACCAAATATGTATCAATCATGCATCAAATACACATAAACTATGACTCATCAAGATGTATCAACATCATCAACTATACACCTCATGTATGTGCCAACTCATCAACTACTTGTCTTAACCATGTACCCAACATGTACCTCAACCATATACCAAATACATATACTAATATAACCATCAAAATTTCTCTAACAATACATCACATTATCCATAACCAAATACCATAAACCATTACATCAAACCATGTGCCACAACCTCACTGTTATACAACCTCTATCTGCAACATACCTCAACCAAAAGCCTCATCAATTTGATCATCCAAATCTGATTTGTAACTATATAATAGACCTAGTGTATATGATCACATACCTAAAAACCTTCCTTAACTTTAACAACAATAGACTAGAATTTTATCAAACTTTACTTTAGGCTCACATGACTAATTTTGGATTAGTCAACAACCCTAACTTGCAATAATCATAACTATGTACCTATAATGAATAAGGATCTGAAAATGGTACACAATGTTCTTCAGTGTCTTTTATGCAATTCCTTTAGATTTCACTACTTGGAACCTCTCAGAAAAGGAGTTATAGAAAAAATGGCATACCTTGTTGAATTATGGCTTACTCTAGAGATCAAAGTTGTAGAGAATTCCCCACACGGAATATTTTTTGTATAGATCTGAAAACGGTACACAACATACTATGGACTGTACTCTAACCAATACTTTTGGTCTTACTGAATTTGGATCTGTTATGAAGCAGTTATGAAATTTTTACTCGAAACTCATGTTTTAGACTAGTTTCAGGACTAACCACAAACCCTATTTTCCACGGAGTGTAACTCCAAAATACAATGACCCACAAGATGAAATGTTTATCACAACTAATTGGTTATGTTTCCTTGACAGCCTCCCAATTTCACGATCTGAATCATTCTAGAAAAAACCTTATTTTAAAAAAGGTGAGATGACTTGTAAATAACATACCTTAGAAAGCATCATCAAAAGAATTTATCCTCCCTTATATTTTGGCCTTCTTTACTTCACCTTCCCTCTGAAATTCGGCTTAGATATCCTTTGGTTACCTCAATCACTTATAGATATTCAATATTCTCAAGTGTGATTAAATGAGAGACCCTTGCCTATTATTTATACTTTTATGTAGCTTCCTCAAGGGGTTACCTTCTAACCATCTTAAACCACTTTCCTTATTTTAGGGCTAACCCACTTCTAACCACTTGTGCACTTAGTAATTTCTCCATTAAATTTATTATTTAAATAATTTATTTTGTATCCACTTTGACTTATAGTACACTCATCACTTCACTTTACCTCAAAGGGTTACCTTCTAACCATCTTAAACCACTTTTCTTATTTTAGGGCTAACCCACTTCTAACCTCTTGTCCACTAGGTAATTTCTCCATTAACTTTATTATTTAAATAATTTCTTTTGTATTCACTTTGACTTATAGTACACTCATCACTTCACTTTATTATTTACCTTCTAAAATCTCTTAAACCACTTTGACTAATTTGACCTTTTGGGGCTTCTAGATGACTCATGAGGGTTCTCCAACTTCACATGGCCATAACTCTCTAACCGTGTGGAGTTATGTGACGTTCCACATACCACCAGAAATGTCATGACATGTACTATCCATCTGGAATAGTCTTACCTGCAAATATATCAAAACTCATACCATTATCCATCAAACAAACTTGGGTCCATTACTCAAACCTTTTAGCTACCGGACTTTCTTCAAGGGTTGACATCAATGACAACCAACCCAAATAATCAACAAATTTTGACCATGAGGAAAGAATATTACCACACTTACTTATGTCCTAAATCTTTCTCTCCCACCGTACGATAGAGGTGCCTTCCAACTGAAGAGAATCCAGTTTCACTTTAACTTCTTCTTCATCAATATGCTAAACACGGAAATATACTTCAACTTGTCAGATCCAATTATCTATATTTTCAGGATTAGCATCTCTATTAAACATAGGTAAAGAAAATTTTACATCAAGATTTAATAACATTTTCTTAAAAGAGTCTTTATGGCTAGAATGATGAGAATGATGAGAATGCTCAGAGGAAGAAGAACTAGAACTGGAAGGTGAAGACAGAGGCTCAGGAGGATCTCCTCCATCCCCTTAGTTTATCGAAGCCTCATCATCTACATGTGATTCATTTTTCTTCCCTTTCTTCTTCATCCTCTTCTCGTAATATCCATACATTCGTTCAACCATTTCTGACATGCGATAAAAGACCATGTGAAAGTTTTTATGTTGTTCATCACAGTTGTCCTCTTCTATCATTTTCTTCCTTCAGGATGCACAGCCTCGGGATTGAAAGTATTAAGAGTTCCTTCACCCTACTTATGCTTGGCCCTAGTAAGCATTCACACTAAACAATTCAAGTCAAAGATGATTTCTCTGATACCAACATTATCCGGGATATTTTCATCGAGTGACTTATAAACAATTGCATTAAATTAGCATAAATTAAAGTGAACCATTAAAGAGGGAAAAGATCAAAAATGAAGAGACTTAAGCATCAGATCTGAACACAAAACTTGATAATGGAGTTAGTCCCTACTGGACTACGTCTCTGGGTCCTGCTCTCAAATGGGTAGGCTCTTTCATTAACTCAACAAAAGAATTTGGCAAAATACATAAGTATACCTCATTCTGAAATCAAGCCGTAGAAATAATGCTCAGATCAGAAAACAGACAACACCACTGAATTTGTGGCGTCGAATTACCCAAAAATAATTGTCTCCATGTCTCATTTCGACTCTGGCACTCCCAGGCCCAAGAAGAAATTTGTATCAGTTTATGTGCCCTCTCTGCAACCTACATTAATGATTGGACTGCATTGATTTTCATGCCCAAGCGGTTGTATCGTATGCGCACCTCCTCCTCTTTGTTAGGCGGACTCAACATTTAATATTTGTTTTTGTCATTTCTTACAATGTAAGGCCCACGGCATATTGGTTTGGGTGGATATATTAAGGCGCACATGGGGGGGGAGGTCTTGGGGTCAAACCCGCGGGCCTCCCCCTTTTGGGTTTTATATTGTTACAATATACAATTATAACCTATGGTTTGTTCGCTATAGTTATATATGGCACTATCCATATCCCAACGATTTAACTGTGGCCAAGTTTGGCGTGGTCCGCCAGATTTGGTGGACCCGCCAAACTATATATATTGTTTTCCAATTTTTCTCACGGACTGTCATTGAGCATTTCCCACCTACCACGTGGCAGCCTCTGATTAGGACACATGGAGGCCTCTCACTATTCCACATCATCCTCTTCCAAGTCATCATGCCACATCAGCATACGGATTGTATGAACTACCACATGGCACGATCTGATTGGTCCACAGATCGGCCCAAAAACGCCAAAACTGGGTGACGCATGGCAGCCTCTGGTGCTGCCACTTCACCATGTTGATGTCATCATGCCACATGTCACCTTCCTGGTCCTGACACATGTACTATACAGATGTTGATGTCATCCATACAGATGTTGACTCATCCCCTGCTGACTAGGCTAGGTTGACCAAACTTTGACCGTGAATATCTTTCAATCCGTAACTTTGTTTGACGAGTCGTTTGCGCCATTAGAAATCTTGTGATGCGCTCTTCGTGATCATGTCATTTTCACTAAGTTTTGGGAACTTTGAATTTTTTCCCTTTCTTTGTCTGTTGAAGTCGTTCTGAGCATCATGAGTTGCCTCTGTGAGTTCTGATTTGTTCTTAGCCTTCTCTGGATCCTTTTTGGATCAATAAGTGGATCAGATGATGGTCTAATTTTTTTCTTTCTACAATTATTTGATTTAATTTTCCTTTTTCTTTTTTTCTATAACCATTGTTGCATATCTTTTTCAATACTTTGAAAGGTCCATATCTCACAGTCTTGATTTTCTAATATTTTGTCTCTTTTCACCAATCAAATTGCATCCTCCCAAGTTTCACTATTTGATATTTGGAAGTTGGGTGGATTTTCATAAATGATTGAGATACAAGTAGTTCAAACAAATGGAAACAATTAAGAGATTTCAAATAGTTCGAAACAACATGGCTTATATTTAAAATTGAAAAGGTATGCAAAAAAACATGAAGCATAACCAACATTACATCACAAGAATAGTAACAACTAGCAATATCACCCATAGAAATCATTATGAGAAAGTAACATACCATGACAAGGAGACAATCAATGGGTATTAATATCCATGTTAAAATCTAGTTTCTTTTATTATATGCAAAATTTCCCCTACAACACCCCAAGTGTGGAGTTCATATGAGATCCCCACACATGCAGTAGTGAATATTATGTCTATAAGAAGGATATGATATATCCTTATATATAATTACAATATTGAAGAATCACAACCCACCACATGTGGGATAAACCTCAACTATGAAATATGACATGCACAATAATTATAAGATCCCAATTAAGAATAATTAAGTGTATAATGATGTCAAATGTGGCCATTAGACAACATTACACTTTCTAACACCCCACTTTAAAGAAGGCTAGAGGAATGAACACATTTGGAAGAAGATGTCATCACTAAAATTCCCCCTTAAGACAACTTCCTTCATCCCCAATAAGTTGAGACAATGAACAAACTTCACCTCCACCAAGGATTTTTTGAATATATATATGTAAGTTCTAACCCATTGTTCAATGCAATAATATTCCAAAGCAATGACATTATCAATGACCAAGTCTCAAATGTAATGAGTATCAAGGTTAACATGTTTTGTCTTGGAATGGTACAACAGATTACATGCAAGCTGGAGTGCACTTTGATTGTCACATATCAACGATTAGGCATTCTTTGAATTGAGTGAAACTCGTCAAAAACATTATAGAGTCACGCAACTTCTTTTGTTGCTTTTTTAATTTCCCTCTATTCTTCCTCACAAGAAGATAAGTACATAGTCCTAATTGTTTTACTCAACTAAGTGGCCAGACCTAAACTAAGCTTAAACATATAACATGCAGTACATAACTAAGCTTAAACATATAACATGCAATAGATTTTTTGTAAGAAGTATCACTTTCCCAATCTAAATATCTATAACCAATGAGTGAAGGAGAATCCAAGTAATCATAGAAAATTTCATAATTCAAACTGCCCTAAAGATATCTAAGAGTACTTTTAGCTACACTCCAATGGATTTCATGGGGATTTAATGTAAGCCATGAAACCAAACTAACAAAAATGGAAATATCAAGTCAATTGTGAGTTAAATAGATCAAACTCCTAATGAATTGTCATTACATGGTAGCACCAACCAAGGATGTCTCAAAATCAGCAATGAGTTTGACTTCAAATTGAAATGGTGTAGGTGTACAACTAGAGTGGGCCTAATGGTTGAGAACATGGATTTCCTCCTTAGAGGTCTAAGGTTCAGATCCAGATGGGGGTATGGTATATATACCTCTGTAGAGTATAGAAGTCAAATTGTTGTGTAGAGGGGGTCCCTTGTCCCACAAACAAAAGAGTCTCATACACCAATTTGATGTCTAGCTTGGTCATGACCTTGAAAATAATAATAATAATAATAATAATAATAATAATGATAATAATAATAATAATAATAATAATAATTATTATTATTATTATTATTATTATTATTATTATTATTATTATTATTATTATTATTATTATAATAATAATAATAATAATAATAATAATAATAATTATTATTATTATTATTATTATTATTATTATTATTATTATTATTATTATAATAATTATTATTATAATAATTATTATTATTATTATTATTATTATTATTATTATTATTATTATTATTATTATTATTATTATTATTATTATTATTATTATTATTATTATTATTATTATTATTATTATTATTATTATTATTATTATTATTATTATTATTATTATTAAATGGAGCAAGTAAATCCAAAGGATACATGGGCTAAGAAAGAAAAAAAACCATCATACAACTAACAAATATAAAGATACAAAATATAATGTAACATAATAATTTGGATTATTTCAACGCCTTTGGAAACCATTCATCAAGAAGTATGCATCATTTTTTTTTTCATACAAAGGTCTAGGTGCTTGCTTGAGCCCATACAATTACTTATTTATTTTTCACACCAATTTTGATTTGTTAAAAGAAACAAAGATATGAGGTTGTTGCATATACATTTATCCATGATATCACCATTTAAGAACACGCTCTTACCATCCATTTGGTGAAGTTCCCAATTATAATGTGTAGCAAGAAAAATAAGCATTATGTATGGTGTTCATTTTGACAATTGGACTAAATGTTCAATGTAATCTACATTTTCTTTTTGGAAAAAACCTTTAACAACTAACCAAATAATTAATTTGGTTTTATAAATCCATTTACACCAGTCTCTTACAATGAGGAAGAGGAATAATATGTCAAGTATGATTTTTCATTAAATAATTATATTCAAAAGTCTTAGCATGCTCCCATTTAGGGTTCTCCTTTGCTTTTTCATAGGAAAAGGGATCATTTGTGTCCAAAAGTTTAGACATAAGAGAAAACTATGATCTAGTCCTTCTTGGATTGTTTAAGTCAACAATGATTAGATCCTAGAGTTTCAATGGTTTGTCTTATTCAAACATGAAGTGATATGTTAGTATTAGATCCTAGAGGTTCAATGGTCTGCCTTATTTAAACATGAAGTGATATATTAGTAATAGCCCCATCAATAACATTTCTGAAGAATTATATAATTTGACATGAATATCATAATTGCAAGTAGAAGTAGGAACTTCAATAGCCTCACCAACATTTAAAGTAACATTAGACACAATATTGGCTAAAGATTCACCATGAAAAACAGTACCTACTAAAGATTCACCATTATAAATAGGTGAAGTGAGATGAAAATTAAGGAGACCAAAAGAGATACAAGACTCATTAAACTAAATATCTCTACAAATAATTGCATCACCAACATATGCATCAAATAATCAACAATCCTCAGGGTTCCCATTGTAGCCAACAAAAATGCTTTTTTGAGACCAAGACGCAAGCTTTTTTCTTTTGTTTCCTTAGGTATATGAGCTCAATATTCACAACCAAACACTTTAAAATGGATAATTTCTTATTTTTTCTTCAAGAGTAACATTCAAAATTACTTTATGAGCAAACATGTTTAAGATTTAATTAGCACAAGCAATGGCTTTCACCCCAAAAAACAATTGTAGTAGAATATCATAGAATAAAATTTGGAATCATTAAACCAAACATCTATCCAATTCTAGCATATTTCTAATTTGTATTTCAACTACCCCATTTTGTTGAGGTTTATAAAAAATAGTTTCTAGTGTTTAATTCCATGTTTATTCATAAATGATGCAATTTTTTTCTCGATAAATTCACCCCATTATCAATGCATATAACTTTAATTTGTTTCTTTGATCAATTTCCATCAAAAATTTAAATTTTTGGAATGTGGCAAAATTTTGGCTATTATTTTTTAGGAAATACACCTAAGTTTGTTTACTAAAATTATCTATATTGTGAGAAAGTACATGTCACTAGAAACAAAAGGAGATTCAAGGGGACCCCATATATATCTTTGAATTAACGATGATTATTCCTTGACACACCAAGATTTACCCTTTTCAAATTTCTCCCTATGATGTTTACCAAACACACATCCATCACAAATACCTTTAATAGAAAAAGTAGAGGGAAAACTAGTGATCGGTTTAGACATCAAGTGTATTTTTCCAAAATTCAAGTCATGCAACCTTTCATGAGAAACTTTTCTTGCAACATTAGTGTGAGCAACATAAATATATAAGAGTTTGTTTTGAGGTAGAATAGAAACCATTAAAATTCTATAATCCAACATCATGATTAACATATTCAATAGAGACAACTTTAAACTCATCATTAATATCTTTAATTACATAATTATAAATCATCTTCAAATTCAAATCGATATCCACATTGACAAGTTTTGTAAATGGAAAAGAGATTGTAAGACATTTCATTTATATGAAAAACATATTTCAATAACCAGATCCTAAAACTAAAAGTCAACATCCATCACAAATGGAAATTTTCTAATCTACATGATTATCTTTCTCATATAAAGTGAATAGAGAAATATTAGCAATCTTATGATGTGAAACACCAAAATCCAAAATATATTCACTATGAAGAGGAGATGATTCCTATATTCACTATGAAGAGGAGATGATTCCTTGCAAGTTTGAGTTGACTATGTAGCAAGAGAAATTTCCTCACGTTTACCTTTGGATTCTTCAAGATCCTTTTTGTTTGTCTTTAGCAAAGGATTTTTTCTTCTTGAAACATGTATACTCATGATTGTTATCCCTAACTAAATTATTACAAAGTCTCATGTTTTTTCTTCGCTGGATTAATTACATTATGGGATGGCTTTTTGGACCTAACTAAATCATTGGTGCCTTCATGGTCATTTTTAGGTTTTTTCTACTAAAACTTCTTCTTACTTCCATCAGTGACATGAACATTACCTACAACAATTTTCCCTAAAGGAACAATTCTTTCTCACTCATTAATAATATTCTTATATAAAAATCATTAAATTTTGGTTTAATTGTACCATTAGAAAATTCAAAATATCTATTTCTAAATTGAATATATAAATCATAAGGAAGCGATAACTTCATTTGCACTAAAAAACTAAAAGACATCACTTTTCGTGTACTCAATACCACAAGCATTAAGATTTTCATTATGTCTCTTAATTCTAGTGAGAAAAACCTCTATCCATGCAAAGTCACTTAGATCTAAATCATGTATCCTTCTATCTAAAAAACTAGGTGACTCAACATCAAGTTTATCATATGGTAAAGTAAGAACTTTACATACCTTTACAAGATGGTTTGTACACTCTATATATATCTACAAATTGTGAGCAATTGTGTTCCCAATTATCCTAGAACTTCCTCACACTCGGCTTCCCATGAAGCCAATTCTTTTGGATAGGTTGATTTTGTGGATTCTCATTTAACAATCTTTAAGATATTTCTATTCTTGAACTCTTTAAGAATTTTGTTTTTCCATTTATTTTATTTATAACCAATTAAGAATATTAACCAAATTACTAGTTATTTTTGGGCACCAAATCAGTTGACTATAAATCTAGATAGATCTAAACAAATAGCAAACTTCAAAAAACAATTCACCCAAAAAAACTAAAAATTGGGTGAGTTGTGCCCTTTTGAAGTTGTGAAAATCAAGTCAATAACTAGGATATTAGAAATTTTGAAATATTTGAATATATTACCAGCAAAATTATTAGAGATGATGTGTACCACTAAAAACTAGACTCAAAGGCAAACCTTCTATAAAAAAATATGGCAGTAAAAATGGAGCTTGTATTAAAAAGTTATAGCGTTTTCAATATGCCCTTCAAATTATGTGTTGCAATTACTATAAGATGCTCACTAAACTACCAAAATAAGAAAATTTTCAGAAATAGAAAATTGCATAAACAAAATCTATCAAAACAAAGTATTTTAGAAACAAACTCATTCCAAAAATAGTAATTGGTGAAAACAAAAATTTACAAAAATGGTAACTGCGAAAAGTACAAACTTCTATAAATAAAAACTTTCTAGAAATAGTAGCTATTGAAAACAAAAACAAAAAAATCATAAATGTTAACTACTGAAAACAAAAATCTCCAAAAATAAAAATGATCTTCAAACTCGAGTGGAGTTTTTATCATATCTTGAGAAACTAAAGTCCAAATATAATGAAACGAAGGACCCTTAAGCTAATCTTTTCATTCTAGATGCAATGATAGAAACATATTTGAATAAAAATAACCTTAATATCTCAACTGATAAGAGTACCCAAAAACATCAACACCATGTAACTTAAATGGGACAAAATTACAAATAAATGTTAAGATAAGATGTTAAATATCTTTAGCAACAACATAACCAATCAAAATATTGAAACTTTTATGGAGCTAGATATCACCTACAATAACCACTCAAAAAAACCCTTAAACTAAAGTGATATCATAATAGTTCTAATACCATATTAAGAAATAAAAAAATATTCAAAAACATAATTAACACTACGTCCCAAGAACATTAACAACTAATAATATCATCCATACAAAGCATCACAAGACATTATGGCCCCATATCTAATACTCGAGTCACCTTCATTGCATACCGCCTTCAACAGCACACCCATACCCGAAGGAGAAGTCCCCATCCATGGCCAAGAGGATATATCCCCGTGAAAACAGAACCCATTCAATAAATACCTTAGAGAGGAGAGAGTCCATGCCCCTATGAAACTTATCATACTATATGGAACAATGGAAATATACTTGGAATGCACGCAATTACGATGTGTTATACTATGATAAACAAACAAGTGATTTATATGCATCACAAGACATTAATATACTATAATAAACAAACAAGTGATTTATATGCTAAAACCCTTGTTAAATAAATTATTTCCATTCCATATCATAGAGAGATAGATTTCAATATTGAGAAACAAAAAGAAAAGAAAGGGTAATCACTAGTCAATATCAACACTAACAATAATTGTTGTCTCCATTTCCAATTCTTTTGTTCCTTTCATGTTTTTAATTCATGTCATAAAACACCATCCCTTTTACGTGTGTCATAGAACACCTTCCCTTCATAGAACACCATCCCTTTAATGGTGTTCTATGGCATGGTGGCATAGAACACCATGTCATAGAACATGTTTTTAATTCTTCCTTAATGCATGCCATAGAACACCATCCCTTTACGCTTCCATGTCTTAAAATTTTAATTCTACCCATGTTTTAACTACTTCTTCGTTAAATATAAATTCTCACCATGTGTGTAGAAGAGCATTTTGAATATTTTTTAGAAATGGTATACATGGACAAATTTTCACTAACTAAAAATCTAGTGTTTTATGTCATGCTAGATCTTGAAGATGAATTTTTGAGATGGCTTGGGTTAAACCATGTTGCTCATTGTTATTAAGAAGAATTTCATCATTATCACTTGTTGGTTGGTCTTGTTTTCAAGGTGCTTGCGTATTTATAAAAAATCATGTGAATATCCTCTTTTACCAAATCAATTTTGAGCTTATCTTTTTAAATAGTCAGTAGTATATATGATACCTATAAGTATGAACTACTACCTCATTTTATGGTGTTGATATCAAACATATTCAGGTTTACCTCAACTTTTGTTTTTATTGTGTCAATGGACTTTTCTAACACTTATTGCACAAGTAGGTGATTAGAACACTTGATCCCCATTATTTATTGTGAGTTCACCACCTCTTATTTAGTGCCTTGTATTTGTATCCCTCCATTTGTTGTAGTTTTTCTTGTAGGGTGGCTAATTTTGTGAGCCTTGCTTCCATATTTGTTATGATTGGTTCGAAATGTGCTTCCCTATGACTTTCAATCTCAAATTATACCATGTTCCTACTCAACTATGATATCTCTTACATACCCCTCCCTAGTGTTGTTATTATGTGCTTCATTTTTGTTTTTATGTCATTTGGTTGTGCATACTATCCTTGAGCTCCTACATTCCCTTGTAGAGTTTGGACATCACTTTTGTCAAGTTGTTGTGAATTGTCTTTGTTATTTATCTTTTTTTTTTCTACCCTTTCTAAGTAAATCCTTTATATTACTACTTCCAATCTTAATTGGATTTCCTCATCCTTTGTGTGACCCTGTGGAACTTACAATTCAAGAAATATGTATATTGATATTTGCAATGAATTTTTGTTTGTCCTTGTAATGAATGTATCTCCTTGTCTTTAACATTTATCTCCTTCTGCATATATGTGTAGCTTTTGGTCATCATCTCATGTCCCACCTGATCAAATTGCGGTTTTTCGTCTCTTGAAATCTATGCTTGCACTTCATGTATCATGTAATCTAATGCTTGCATTAAAACTCTAGTTTTATCATATACCTATGAAATTATGATAGTTTCTTGCATTATCCAAGTGACTTTGTCATATGATAGTTGTGTGTGTTTTCTATCCCCCAACTCTTTGTCTTTCCCTTATATTGTCAAATTAGTTTACAAGTTGACTTGTTTCTTGTTAGCTTGTTGCTATAGCTTTTGTATTTCTTTCCTTTTTCAGAGGAATCTCCATTTTTCGTGATCCAGTTTTGGTTTTGGAATTATCTGAGAAAATGGATGAACTACTAGGGTTAACTATGTCCCCAAGATTTGGTAATATACTTTAGTTCTTATTAAGACTTGTGTTATCTAGATTTCATCCCCGAGAGTTGTTTCTACACTCATTTCCTTCTATTGCTACTTTTTCTTCTTATTTTTCTCATTCTTTTCCTCTTCCTCTTTATTTCCTTCCTCCATTTTCTTCCCTTCTTCTTTCTTTCTCCTTATTTATTTCGTCTTCTTCCTCCTTTCTTCCTCTTTCTTCATTTATTCTTCCTTCTTCATTTCTTCTTCCTTCTTTCTTCTTCTTTATTTGTTTCTTTCTCTTTATTCCAAACTTTAATATATGAATTCTATATCATTTCAAACTAGTCTATGATGGCTTCTACCCCTAGCCCACCTCTTGTCTCAAATTTTTGGGTTTCTCATCTTCCTTCCTTTCCAATACCAAACACCATCTTAGGAAATCATCTTCCACATATATATAATTTATGGAGGCATCATTGTTACGGAGTATTTCCCCTTTGGACAGGTGAAATCTCCCTTGGATTATAGACCCCTAATACCAAGACAGAAAAATGCAGGGGGACACTAACATCCCTTTGAATTCAATCCAACCAATCAAAAAGAGAGAAGGAGAAAGAGTGTGATGCACCTTGTTTCGAAATTTGTCCTCGTTGCTTCCAATCCGAACTTGATCTCCAAAATCCTTAGTGAAACTTTATACCTGCAATAGGAAGCAAAGAGAAACAAAGAACTCCTACTCTACAAGATTAGATCAAACAAATTCATCTACAAAAATCGAAGGAACAGTAGACAACCACATGAAAGAATACACAAGCTTGAAGGAAATAGGCCAAGTATATTCAAATGAGAACCCAAAGAGAATACTTACAGACCATGATTGATGCAGTTGCAGGAACCTCCCCAAGCTCCCCTCATCCAACCCTTGCATGACTCTACCAAGATCATAAGTTTGATATCTGAAAGCTTCCTCCATTTTCATCTTGGAAATTCCTCAATATATAGGATTTAGAGGCACAACAACCATTATAAAATGAGGGGTATGGTTGAGGATATGGATCCTTGAGGCTTGCATCATGCTCTAAATTGAAGCCCAAGCATGAGGTTTGAACACAACTAACCCCATCTCAAAGAGTTGGACCATAGATAAAGGTGGAGGGGATCCCCTATTTTCTCAACAAGAATGGTGCTCCCCCTCAGTGAGAGATAAGGAACCACCCTAGGAATGGTTCTCCCCTATAGTGGTATATGGATTTCCATGTGTGCACCCTCAATATGGATAGGGAGGCGCCACCCTTCATAAATGCTCAAAAAAGGGTCAAATTTTCCAAGAAAAAGGTGTGTGTTGACCTTGAAATGACGAGTTTTTCCCTCCAATATGACTTAGGGGTCATGGAAAATGTCTTTCATGGTTTCAAGGTGTTTTTACACTCAAAAAATTGAATGTGACACTAGGTAAGGTGCATACGACACTTGTGACAGTGAATGTGACACTTACCGAGGTGCATACATCACTTCGCGACACTTAGGGTGCGTAACTCCAGTGTGACATTTTGATGTGTAACTGATGCCCCCTAAAGTGTGAGATTAGAAGAGAAACTGATGGTCGAAACACTTTACAAATTATTTAATGCAAGGGTGTTGGAGTGGAAAAACCTAGCAGAAGCCACAAACAATCATCAAACAATATTAGTATATGCTCCATTTCCAAGGTAGGCATACCTATGCTCACAATACGAGATGATTCAAAGCACATCCACTGACCAATACACTATGGATCCATGGGAATATTGACTAAGGATATGGCCACCAAATATACAATGTGGATCCATACCTCCATGACATGAACTGATCGCAACCACGAAAAATACAAAGTGGAGCTACGAAATGAAAAAGCATAGCCACGAATCAATACAATGTGGATCTATGTGACAGTATATATATCAGTAAGATCGCCAGCATGGTGATTATACTGAAATATTTTACATGATCAAATGATCTCCAGAGAAACCTGGGAAAATTAAATAACAGAGTCAACTCCCAACCCAGGGTCTTCGTTCTAATCTCGATGTGGTATGAATCTAACCATGTGAATAGATGATTTTATGTCGAACATGGTAGAAACCACTTGATTACCGGTCATTGATGTAATCCGTTAACAAGTGCAAGGGAAATCACCAATGATGTCAATGAATCCCAAGGTACTTTAGTACATTCCAACAAATGCGAATAAATGAGCTGAGGTCAAACATTTGTGGAATCATCTGATCAAAGTTCAATGATATAAACCTACTGTCGGAAGCGAGGAGGCCTACCATTAAGGCATGTAGGTCCCAAGGTACTAACTTGTTTCTAAGTCTAATTCCCAGATAATGTGTTAAAGTCGACAAGAAAAGACTCATCAAAGGAGGGCCTTGATGTATCCCCCATCATCGACACTAAACTGACACAGGAAAGTGATGTAATATGGTGAATCGAATGAGTATGGAATGACATAGGAAATGGAAATTGGCAGTACTTCAAATGGATGGTTTGAAGTGAAACTTCCCTTGAAAATGATGAGGCACGAAAACTGACTTGGCAGCATTGACTCAATGAGTACCAATAATGTAACATAACGGCAATAAGAGCAATCTTTGACTGGACAAAAAAGTATGACGACACATGGAATGGATATGGTTCAAAGACAACCGGATTACCCAACTATAAGACGAGATGCAAACAGGTGCCATGTTCAAGGGTGACAATAGCTACCATAAAGGATTCCCCAAAAACATTGACCCACTTCCTTCAATTTTTCCCCCACCCAGATAGATGAGTACCTCTTTCTGTTTTAACAAGCTTGAGGAGGGTAACAGATGTTCGATATAGCTCATCCTTCAGATGATTCCCTCGACATATGTTTAACGAACCTAGGGAAGGAGGGGTTCGGTCCCAGATGGGTCCTTCAATGCATAGTTTTATGAGCCCAAAGAAGGTAAACTCGGTGGTTTTTCATGTTTAGAGAGTCTGAAAATAACTTAAAGGTGACTCCATGGATGATTTTTTTGTAAATTTAGTCTCCCAAGCCCGAAAAAAGTATAAAACAATACAGGGGAGAACTCTTCTAATCATGCTTGATTAGAGTAGTCATTTTTTGTAATTAGTCTCACGAGGCCAAAAAAGAGATAAAATACCACTCGAAAGACGCTCTTTCAAACCTTTCAACGAGTGTGAAAGGAAGCAAGATCACTCGATTATATTTTCATGTTTAGGGAGTCTAGAAAGAGCTTAAAGGAGACTCAAAAGAGTTCTTTTTTTGTATATCTTTTACGAGTCTGAAAAAGAGATAAAAGTGTACTTGGTAAACTATTCTCATGTTTTAATGAGCACAAGAAAGAACAAAGACTAAGCTAGGTAACCTATTCTCATGTACTTATGAGAACGATAAATAACAAATACTAAGCTTGTTTTAGAAAATACTACTACGTTACGAGGGGAACGAACCCCAAGCGAGGATGACTCCTAGCAGTGTGCTTCTCTAGAGGGAGTTTACCCCCAGCTTGTGTGATAGAAGCTAATGGTTTCACTCCAACATGATGTCCAGAGGTTGGAGACCTGCCCCCCAAATGACATTTCCTCTGGTGACTCTTCCTCTTTCCTCACTTAGGTGTTTGGTTACTAATGGGAACATTTTCACTAGGCGGAGGAAAAGAGGGTTTGAGTACTCGATCCAGAGTGAGACTTGATTCTAATGGAAGGGGGTTTGTTTTATTTTTTAACGAGCTTGACAGAGATGATGAACTATGATCGTTGAGACCAAGTACTACCAAAGGATCAGATAATTCTAAGGATTGTTGCACCTCAGTCAAAATCATGTTTAACATGGAAACTTGTGTGGTGGGAGGAGCAGGAAAAGGAAAAACCCCCATGAGCGAGGAATCCTTAAGAAAGCCTACACCTACACTCTCAAAACCATTATTTCCTAGAAAAGGGACATCATTCGCTTAAGCATTGTTGAGATCTGGAGTTGTATACTCAAGTTGGTCAATAGTGACAATTTTTCCTTGATGGGGAAATCGTAAGATACGAAACACCGAAAATGTGACAGCAGTCATCGCATAGAACCAACTACGACCAAGTAACAAATTATAATCCAAGGGTGCTTCGACCACTTTGATATCGACTGAAACAGTCTTTCCCTTCAATGTCACTATGAAATATTTCAAGAGTTCGTGAGGTTGGAAACCACGTCCATCAAACACTTTCAAGGTGGTAAGGGACTGGCTAAGTGTAGGAGAACCCAAGGCTCTCCAACAAGGCAAAGACATGACACAGGTGGAGGTTCCCTCATCCAAAACAGTGCAATGGATGTTTTTTTCCACCAATAAAAACTTGAATTTGGAATGCTAAGTGGTGGGAGACCCTCTCCTTAAAATAATCCATAGTAAATGTAATCAAGTTCGACTCCTTGGGATCCATGGCCCCTATGGCTAACAACAGAGTTCTACGTTGAATGGGACAGTGTTGTACAACTTTGATGGCTGACATAGATTAAGGCGCTTGTGCCAAATATTCAATGATGTTTTAGTTTTGGGAAACAGGAACATTGGGATTAAATGTTGCTTTTCTAATTATGCTCTTGGGCAGGTGTAATGTTGCATCAGAAACTTTCTTCTCAATCTAAAGAGGATTGGAAGATGGAGGAGGAGTGGAACTAGAGGGATGATCGACAGCCTTCCCTTTAGTCTGATCACCTGGAGGAGTGTCATAGGTATTTTCACGAGTCGTGACATTAACCATATTAAACATGTACAACTCATAGGCTCTTGTGGAAGCATCCCCATGGTGGGAATGAGGTGTGTTTCCCCCTTGCAGTGGGGCAGGGTTTTGTGCAACCAAATGTTGTTGCTGAACTAGTTGGGAGGTACCCTTCAAATATTTAGCGACAGCCTCACGATGAGGGAATTTTTTCATGTAGTGGTCTTCCTCACAAATCATACAAGGAGATTTAGGCTTCCTAGTAGGTTGAGTATCAGCAGTCTTAGGATTATCCTGCTTGTTAGAAGGTTTCTTTGATTTACCCATTGTTTTTCCTCTTACCTCCTAGTTGTTGAGATGAAGTGGATTAGAACACGTTCACCTCAGAGGTTTGAGTAGGAGTAGAATTAGTCATGGTGTTTTGAACGAAATTAGGTTCCAGAGAAGGTCTTGTTGGATCGTTCGACGGACAAGGAGCATGAGGGATCATATCTTAAAGTGTGTCAAACTGGGAGTAAACCAATACCAAATACTATGCATGGTTTATAGCTTGCTCCTTTGTTACTATGTTTCCCATAGCGACATCACAGGCGATGGGAGGAAAGAGCGAATTTGTAAACCAATCCACAAGGAGTTGGCTTGGAATAGGAGCCTTAATCAATCATCTTCATCGTCTCCACTCATGAATATGATCAGATATGTGGGTGGAAGAGGATTGTCGGAGTGAGGTCAAAATCTCGGTACCAATATCATATTGTATAGGAAATTGAAAATGTGTTAGTAAATCCATGGCAAGAGAATTAAAGTCGAAAAAGGATTTACGTGGCAGTTCAATGTACCGTTTCTCTACCACACCTATAAGTGTTTTCTGAAAAAAGTCTAAGATGAATGGAATCTTCCATAAAAGAGTTGGAAGAGAACCATAAATGGAAATTCATAACATGATTGTTAGGATCTTCCCTAGGTTTTCCATCAAATTTTAGGATGTCGGATGGTAATTTGGAAGGGATGGCGGGCCAAAACAGGGCATGAAGGATGGGATCGTTTGTTAAATGTGACAAATATGGAATATCTAACATAGCCAAGAACGATAATTGCCGGTTAGGTCGTTGAATCTAGTGATAACCTTATTGTGTGCGAACACCAGTAGGATCATATCCAGGTTGCGGCAAGATGATGAAATTAGATGGTCCTCCCATATACAGTGGTTGTCTGGGTTGTCCACCCATGTACTATGATGGAGTGGATGGGCCTCCTACATACTAGAATTGACCTGATGGTCCCCCCATGTATGGAATTGGAAGGGACTACTGCATTGGAATCGTGGGGTTTACGAATTGATAAGGCATAGTTCCTTGTAGAGGAATGCGCGCCGGATTGGGTTGAGCCCACAAAGGATTCGTAACTTCTGATATGGATGTCCAGGATACAAGCCAATGGTAATAGGGATAGAGGGAATTGCAAGAGAGGCTTTCCCCTAATATTTTTTATGTTGCAACCATGTAGGTTTCCCCCCAATAAAAAGTTGTCCTGCAACTAAAGGTTGCCCCCCAGTTGAAGGTTGACCTCCCATTGAAGATTGAACTCCAATGTAGGGTGTACTAATATGCAATGTGTGATATGGATGGGGAGTATCTTATGCAACCATGGTTGTGTGAATGACTTGATTTTCGACCATTTGACCGATGGAACGACCAAGTAAATCACTTGGTGTGTGGATGTGCGGAAATAGTGAAGCAGGAATATTACCATACTCATGTGCGAAAGGAGATGAATGCGCAAGTGGTTGATTCGGGGTTGCTTGAGTCAATTATATTTCTAGTAAGGATGAAGCACCAGCAGCATCAACTACATGAGTTGTGGAAAAACATGAATTCCAAAGTCCTACAGGAAAAAAAATGATGATGGGTTTGTGCCAAAAGATGGTGTAGTGGTGGAACTGGGTGGTAGTATATAAGAAGAATAAGAATCAATGTATCTTGTGGATGGTGTATCAAAGAGTGGTTGTCAAAGTGGATCAGTAAGCGAAGGATTCATATAATATGAAAATATTTCTACAAAGTTTGGGACCAGTTCTTTGACGTGATGGTCACTCCCAGGAGCAACGTTCCCAGTTTGAGAAGTGTGATCTGTGATCATAGCTTCGTAAGAAATATTATGTTGAGGTTCCTGAGTGTTAGGTTCTACACTGTGAAATATTCAATCCTAAGGTCGACTACGAAATTCAAATAAACACACTCCTATGAAAACTAAAAGCAATCAACCAAGAAATAGTAGGCTCAAGGATCTTTCGAAGACGAGATATCAAGCTGCCATCGAAGAAGTGAGAAGCAGTTACCACGACCTCTGCATAACATCCCTTATCGGTGCAAGCAACCCTCGCTTTCATGGGATCACCCTCCAAGGGTACTGAGAATGTGATACGATGTATGCCTCGGTACTGTAGGAATCCCCCCACAGTCACCTCTGTAGGTACCTAAGAAGGGCCACTAAGGTTACCAACTCGCAGTTAGCCTCCAGGTGGGTACAGTCGACATTCAGGATCAAACGTATGGGTAGGATATCAAAGTCTGAATCTCTTCAAGAGAACTGAAGACAAGTGGACCAGTAGACTTTAGAGAACCCTGAATGGATTATGAGTTCACAAAGCACCGAAACCAAATGAAACCAATGGTTTCTCAAGAACAACCCCCAATATATGATTTTTCCACTATGATTGGTTAAGCTTTGGAGGGGTAATCTCTGTTGCTCTCATGCATGCAACCTCATGTTTAGCCCCTGTGTGAGAGGGGGTTCCCTGCTATGCTTATACGAAAGTTGGATTTGTACACTCTTTAATGCTCTACAACCTATTTAGTAGTCATGGAAATTTTACTCACTTCACCTATTCCAAAGACCCTAATCTTGTGTTATTATTGGTGTGTTAAAACCAAAAAATGTTCTTTTTTATTTTATTAGCGCGTGGTTGATTTTAATGGATTTTAACTCAAATGATTCATGGAGATGAAATCGATGATGTGTAAGAGACTTGACTCCAATAGAATGCAAAATGATTATATGTAGTTCTTTCTTTCGATGAATTCTATGTATGGGAAGGAGAAGAGTTCTATTCTTATTAACACAAGCAAGCACTCAAAACAATGCAACTTTCAATTTCTGGGATCAGTATGCTGCCAAACTACCAAGAAAATGTTTTTGACAATCGAAATGCTTATGCAAAACTAGCTCTTTATCCAAACATATACCAAAATAGATTTCCTAATGAATGCAAAAGTTCTTCGTTTGATATGAAAACTTTTCGCTTCTTAACTTTCAGATGAAAGAGATCTATGTTTGATACAAAGAACTACGAGGCAAAAATAAATCAAACAAAGCACACTCAAAGTGATGATAACTGAAAGAAAACAAGTAGGGGATAACATGTTCAATCAAGACCTCAACGATGAAAAAGATAAAGAAGACAAACACTCACGAAAAACCTCAAGCAATGAGCAACAAGAAATTGAAATCAAGTTGGGTTGTGGTAAGCATAAGATTCCTAATCATCTAGAAAGGTGAGATGTTTCAATGAATATAATAAGTCTCAATACCAAACAACATTTGCAAACCCAAGTTGATGAACAATCCTACACATCCAAGCAATCCGAAATCTTTTCGAGATGAAGATTAGACAATCTAAAAGGCAACAAGAACCAAGGGATCATGTTAACCCTAAGGGATCACAACTATGAGAAAATATGCAAACTCAACGGAGAAACATAAATGAGTGATAATTGTCAAATTACCAGGAAAACAAAGTCAAATATAGTCTAGGAGTCTCTGGGAAAAAATCCCTTCACAATCAGACTGAAAAAAAAAAAGTAAGCAGAAAGGAGGCAAAAAGGCCTAATTAGGAGGAATGGTTCCCCTATTCTCAAGAATATAGGGCACCAATTAAGGGAATGGTGCTCTGTAGGAGGCTCTGGGGGGCACCAGTTAGCTAATGGCACCCTCTAGAAGGATTTTGGGGGTCGCCAATGAGGTAAATGGCGCCCTGGTATGAACTGGAGGGGAGTGCCACCCTTCTGAAAAGTTCAAAAAATTGCTCAAAAAGGCTAGAAACTCAGAAAATTCAATCAATGACTCTGTGATATATTCAGTGAATAAGAGGGAAGGGGAAGTAGATCAAAATTAAACATCAAGCAATACCTAAAGGTAGGAAAAGGATTAAGACGATCCAAGGAAACACTAGTCAAAGTCCTTCCCCGGCGGAGTCGCAAAATTTATGTTTACGGAGTATTGCCCCTGTGGACAGGTGAAATATCCCTTGGATTAAAGACCCCTAATACCAAGACAAAAAAATATAGGTGGACACTAACATCCCTTTGAATTTAGTTCAACCAATCAAAAAGACAGAAGGAGAAAGAGTGTGATGCACCTTGTTTCAAATTTTTTCCTCGTTGCTTCCAATCCGAGCTTGATCTCCAAACTCCTTAGCACAACTTGATACCTACAATAGGCATCAAAGAGAAACAAAAAACTCATACTCTACAAGATTAGATCAAACAAATTCATCTACAAAGATCGAAGGAACAATATACAAGCACATGAAAGAATACACAAGCTTGAAGGAAATAGGCCAAGTATATTCAAATGAGAACCAAAAGAGAATAATTACAGACCATGATTGATGCAGTTGTAGCAGCCTCCCCAAGCTTCCCTTTTCCATCCCTTACATGACTCTACCAAGATCATAAGTTTGATATCTGAAAGATTCCTCCATTTTCATCTTGGAAAACCCTCAATATATAGGCTTGAGAGGCACAACAACCATGATCAAATGAGGGGTATGGTTGAGGATATGGCTCCTTGAGGCTTGGATCAGATCCTAAATTGAATCCCAAGCATGAGAGTCGAACACAACTAACCCCATCTCAAAGAGATGGCCCATAGATAAAGGTGGAGGGGATCCCCGTCTTTGCTCAAAACGAATAGTGCTCCCCCTCAGTGAGAGATAGGGTACCACCCTAGAAATGGTGCTCCCCTATAGTGGTCGAGGGAGTGCCATGTGTGTACCTTCAGTATGGACAAGGGGGAGCCACCCTTCATAAATGCTCAAAAAATGGTCGAATTTTCCAAGAAAAAGGTGTGCTTTGACCTTGAAATGATGGGTTTCTTCCTCCAATATGACTTAGGGGTCATGGAAAATGTCTTTCATGATGTCAAGGGGTTTTTACACTCAACAAAGTGAATGTGACACTAGGTAAGGTGCATACGAAACTTGTGACAGTGAATGTGACACTTACCGAGGTGCATACGTCACTTTGCGACACTTGCGACACTTAGGGTGCATAACTCAAGTGTGACATTTTGATGTGTAACAATCATGTCCAAATTCTTTTGTAGTGGTACAGGATTGAGAGAAGTGCAATTTTCACATGTTTCCTAACCCTCTAAGGTTTGAGTAGTGTTTTTATTAATTAAAAATATAGTTGTACATATAAAAATCAAATTGTACATCATATTTTACCTTTACTAGCTAGTGGTGAAGTTCATCCTTGATGATTTGCATCCATTTGATTTGGTTCCCACCTTGAGTGGTTCTACATAACATGTACAGTCACTCCCTTGACCAAATGTCACCATCATTATGCCCATAAATTCAGCTAAATAGTTGGACATGGCACCTCTGATGTTCCAAATTAAGCTCCTACATGGTGTACAAATTGTTTTACTTTGTCTGTGTCCATGTCTTTAACTTGCCTCCAAGCCAAATTGGGTATGTTTTGGCTCAGTTTGCATGCATCTTATGACTCTATAGTTTCGTTCCTTGTGGGATTTTGAATGATTCTCTTATAGTTTCCATTGTGATGGGAATTATTGTCCTTAATTGTGATGTCTATATCATTTTTTTCTTGTGGATCATTTTCTTTTGTAAATGTGTGCACTAATTTTGGTATTACTACAACCCCAAGGATGCAGCCTACTTGATAGAATTTTGAGATTAGCATGGGATCCTCTTGTCTTTTTCATTTTTCCTCAATTATACCCCTGATATATTCTCATCTTGGCCTTGATTATCAGTATCAGAAATCACCATTCTCAGTCCTTGTTTGTTGAACAATATTCACTCTAGTATTTTCCTTCCTACTAGGTATCATGTTTCTATTAGTGTGGTTATGTCAAATTTTGTGTAAGTACCCCATATTTTGGTATGTTTATGTGCATTTATTGTGCTTCATTACTATTTTTATCTCTATAGATTTGATTCCCTTATTTTTCTTTATTTTTTATCTTTTCTTCCTATTGCACCATCTTTTCTTGGTTTGTGAGCCCTAATCATAAATACCTATCACTTATTTCTCCCCATAAAATTTATTGAGGTGATCAAGTTTCCTTGCATCGGTTTTTTTATACCGTGGAGTTTGAACTTTTTCAATGGTTGTTTGCTCAATTATTTAATTTGTGGCTCATGTTGGGGTCATATTGATGTTCAGATGGAGGATCCATTATGGCCTCTCACCACCCTAGTTACAAGATCAGTAGTAGTTATGGATTCCTTTGTGAGTAACATAATTTTTTAGATTTTATCTCCCAATCAATATCTTTTTTATTCCTTAGCACTTCTTCTTGCATGATTTATTCTTTTCTTGTTGATGGATTTGTTTTTCAATAGAAACATTATGTACTTCGTTGATTTAGCCTTTAGCCTTTCCTGAGTGCATCCTAGCTTGATCACATTCATCAGGTTCCCTACCACCTTTTTCCAATATGTATTTATTTTTTTAATATCTTTTCCAAGATTTCATTGATTAACTCTAACCATAATATCACCTTCCATCAGAGTATCTTGGGCCTTTCCTTGTCCCTTTTCTATAATGGCTCTTAAAGTGTTATTTTCTATGTCCTTTTGGAGCTTTTTCTACTTTGGTTTTAACCACTGAATCACCTTCCATCGGAGTTTCTTAGACCTTTCCTTATCCTTCTATATCTAATGGATCTTCCAGGCCCATTTCTAATGTCCTTTCTAAGATTTATTTAATCTAATTTTTCCCATCGAATCACCTTCAATCGAAGTTTCTTAAACCTTTTCTTGTCCATTTTTCTATGATGGCTCTTCTAGGGTTTTTATCGAATGTCTTTCTTAAATTTATTTAATATAATTTTGACCTTTGAATCATCTTCCATCAAAGTTTATTGGACCTTTACTTATCCCTTTTTCTTAATTGTCTCTTCTAATCCTGCTCCCAATATCCTTACTCTTCGTTGAGTCCCCTACCATAGCACCAATGGCTTTTTGTAGGCCAATATCACCAATGATGACCTCATTCCCAAGTTGTCTCTTATGATTGAACGCATTCATCGAATCACCCTCCATCAAGGTTTCTTACCTCTAATGGCTCTTCCAAGCTTATCTATGATGACTATGATCTCAACCATTGGATAACCTATGACTGGTTTTAAAAAATTATGCTAGGAATTCACTTACCGTGAAATCTCGTCATCCCCATTCTTTGGGTGATTTCTCCCAATTCAAAAACTTTGACTCTCAAATATTAATAACAGAGTAAAAAAAATATCAATAAATAACAAATCTTATCTGCTAATGGTTATAGATTACACAATTAGGATGAATATATGCTAGTTATTGATCAAGTAAGACATGTATTTTGTTATAAAATGTTGAACTATTAAATTGTTTCATTCTTCTATGGCGACACAAATCCACATTTGGCTAAAGATAGCTATAAGCTAGGTTGAAAGGCAGTCTAGTATGTTTATCACCATAAGCACCAAAAGAATATAAATCCTTGTAAATCTTATCAATATCAGTGCTATAGTTTCAAAACTCAAAGAATTATTAAGATTGTTGTAACACTTGGTATTTAGTTTGCCCTCATTTGTGAAATAGATGGGGAAACACACTTGTGTTCATTCCAAATAAGTTTGGGCCTACAGGACATCTCTTCTCCCAGAACCTGACTCATCTTCTTTAATGTAACCCTTTTCCACTCAGATTACCAATTGCAAAGTATAACAAGATGATCTTGGTTGCTATCCCTTCTAACTAAGGAGAAATAATGTGACAAAGCCTCTTGAGTATGAAATACACCAAAATCATTCTCGACAAAGTTGTTAAAACACCAAAATTCTAAGTTGTGGTCAACTCTGAGAAAATGGAGGAAACATCTACAATAACCTGTGCTATAAATTATTTAAAATCATTTCAATAACTTCATCAAAACTAAAAAAGGTTCAAAATCTTGCCTTGGTAAGTAGAAATTTTTCAAAAAGAATATTGATCCAAAAATGGATCCAGAGAAGACTAAGGACAACTTAGAATTCGTAGAAGCAACTCAAGAAGCTTAGAATGGCCTCAGCAAACAGAGAAAGGGAAAAACTTCAAATTCCTCAAAACTCAGTGAAAGTGGCATCATCGTGAAGAGCACATCGCAAGCTTTCCAATGGTGTAAACGGATTTTCAAACGGAGTTACAGATCAAAATATATTCACGGTCAAAGTTTGGTCAACCTAGCCCAGTTAGCAGGGGATGAGTCAACATCTGTACTGCTAACATCAGCATCAGTACGGATGATGTCAGCATCAAAATAGCATGTGTGGCACATGCAGGAGGTGACACATGTCATGTTGATGTCATCATAGTGACATGTCTTCACCAAAGCCTGCCACGTGTCACTCGTTTTTGGCTTTTTCGGGTCAATCTGTGGACCAATGAAAAAGCACCTCGTGGAAATCCGTGTAGCCACGTGGTAGACCGTACGGTGACATGGCAGGTTGGTGTGGTAGTTGATGTGGCAGGTGACATGGTAGGTGACTATGCAGGTGGTTGGCATGGCCCAATGGTTGGTTTCCACGTGGTAGTGAGAAAATCCCTAATGAGGGCCCAAGAACCGAATTTCAAAAATAAAAAAAGGCAGGTCTGCTAAATCTAGAGAAGCCCCGCCAAATCTGGTGGCCAAACGGAATCCTCCAACAAATCGAAACCACCTCCAAAGTTGGTGAACTACCACTCACATATATATATATATATATATATATATATATATATATATATATATATATATATATAACAACAACAACCCAAAAGGGGAGGCTCGCGAGCTCGACCCCGGGACCTCCCCCTATGCAAATGCCTTAACTGTAGCTCTGCCATCGTTGGGCCAATGGACTACCTTGTGTAGTCCACCCCATATTTTTTTTATAAGCGGAGTCTGCCCATGGACAGGGAAAGGGCACGCGACGGTACGGATGGGAATGGGCAATGAGACATCAATATAGAGAATTAAATGCATGGAGTAAGCACGAAAACCAAGATGACATTTCTCTAGGGCCTCAGAGTGCCAGAGTTGGATTGAGGCATGGAGACAGTCATTTTTGGGTAAATCGACACCAAGAATTCAATGGTGTTGTCTGTTTTTGGATCTGAACAAAGCTTCTACATCTTAATTCCAGAATGAGGTATACTTATGTATTTTTCCAAATTCTTTTGTTGAGTTAATAAAAAGGCCTACCCATTTGAGAGCAAGACCCGGAGACATAGTCCACCAGGGAAGAACTTCATTATCAAGTTTTTGTGTTCAGATTTGATTCTTGTGTCTCTTCATTGTTGAGATTTTCCTTCTTTAATGGTGCACTTTAATTTATGTCCATTTAATACAATTCTTTATAAGTCACTTCGATGAAAAGATCCTGGATCATGTTGGTATCAGAGCAGTAATATTTGACGTGAATTGTTGAGTGTGAATGATTACTAGGGAAAGGAATAAGCAGGGTGAAGGAACTCTTAATACTTTCAATCCCGAAGTTGGTCATGCATCCCGAAGGAAGAAAATGGCAGAAGAGGACAAGCGTGATGAACAAGAGAAAAACTTCCATATGGTCTTTTATCGCATGTCAGAAATGGTCGAACGAATGTATGGAGACTACGAGAAGAGGATGAAGAAGAAAGGGAAGAAAAAGGAATCACAAGATGATGATGATGCTTCAGTAAATCAAGGGGTTGGAGGAGACCCTCCTGATCCTCCATCTTCACCATCAAGTTCTAGTTCTTCTTCCTCTGAGCATTCTCGTCATTCTCATCATTCTAGCCATAAAGCTTATATTAAGAAACCATTATTAAAGCTTGATGTAAAATTTTCTTTACCTATGTTTAATGGAGATGTTAATCCTGAAAAGATAGATAATTGGATCCGATAGGTTGAAGTATATTTATGTGTTCAACATATTGATAAAGAGGAAATTAAGGTGCAACTGGCTTCTCTTTGGTTGGAAGGCATCGCTCTCACATGGTGAGAGAGCAAGCTTCAGGATAGAATTAAGTGTGTTAATCTTCTTTCCTCATGGTCGGAATTTAAATCAATGATAAGGAAGCAATTTTATCCATTGGGTTATTTAAAAAAAGAAATAATGGAATGGAAAAATTTAAGACATAGTAAAGGTCAAACCGTACAAAGTTTCACGAAAGAATTTAGGAAGAAATCTCTTGCATTAAACATTCCTTTAGATTCTTATGAAACTTTAATGAAGTATATTGATGCACTTGACAGTTATATTCATCATACTTTTCTATTGTTTAACCCCACCAGTCTTGACAAAGTTTGTGTGCAAGCAACTCACCTTGAGAACAGGGGAAAGCATGTTCAAGAAGATCCCACAAAGAAACCTTACAATCTCCCACCTAAGCCATTTAAGAAGTTTAAAAGGAAGGACAGAAGAACGCCACGATAAAGAGAAAATAAGGAAAGCCATCTTGCACTCATTGCAATAAAACTGGTCACGATGATGAACATTGTTGGAAACTACATCCAGAGAAGAGACCGAAACAGTTCGGTGGAAAGGGGAAGATAAAAAGTGTTGCTACAGTGCAACAAGATCTTGGCTCTGATTCAGGAGACGAAGGAAAGATCACGTCAGTTGGAGTACAAGGTAAATATTCCCTTCATGCTAGTTCAAATTCTAATAATGAATCTCATGATGATGAATGAAGGAGGAATGAATTATTTCATATAAGAGTTGTATCTAAACACACTAAGATAGATACATTATTTGATCTGGGTTCCCAAGTAAACTTGATATCTGAAGCACTTGTCAAAAAGATGGGTCTTGAAATGAAACCACATCCAAAGCCTTATCCTCTTGGTTGGGTATGTGATAAAGAAAAACTTAATGTCACCAAACAATGTAGGGTCATGTTTTTTATTGCTTCAAAGTTGATTGATGAAGTGGATTTGGATGTTGTATCACTTGATATATGTGGCATAGTGTTGGGGAGTCCTTATATTTATGATAGAAAAGCAGTCTTCTTTCGTCGTGAGAACAAATACCACCTTACTAAGGGGGGAGTGGAATATATTTTTAGATCCCATAACATGAGGGTAAACACAACACGTGTTAGTTCAAGACAAATGAAGAGACTCATAAACACTAATAAAAGATATGTACTCATGGTCGTAAGGCAGAAAGATGTCAGAACATTCGATGTTTTCCAAGGATGTGATCATTCTCATAAGAAAGAATTAATTGATATTGTTTCTAAGTATGATGATATTTTCCAGGAACCAGATGGATTACCTCCTGAGAGGGAAATCCAACATGAAATACATCTTCAGCAGGATTCTCCTCTTCCTAATGTGGGCATGTACAAGATGTCAGTTGTAGAGATGACAGATATCAAGAAGCATGTTGAAGGCTTATTAGAACAAGGGGTCATCGGGCCCAACTCATCTCCTTGTGGTTCTTCACTCATGATGGTGCTAAAGAAAGATGGCACATGGATAATGTGTGTTGATTACCAGGGCTTAAATAAAATCACAGTGAAAAATTGATACCCTCTTCCTCGTATAGATTATTTACTTGATCAATTAAAGAATGTTGTTTATTTCACTAAGTTGGATTTGCGTAGTGGATACCATCAAATCAGGGTTGCAGAACATGATGCATGGAAGACTGCCTTTAAAACCAAACAGGGATTGTTTGAGTGGTTAGTTATGTTGTTTTGGCTTTGTAATGCTCTGGCAACCTTCATGCATGTGATGAATGATGTATTCGGGCCTTTTATAGATGTTTTTGTGATTGTATATTTAGACTACATTCTTATATTTAGTGGGACTTAGGATGAACATGTGGGGCATGTAAAGCAAGTATTGGATACTTTGCAAAGGGAAAATTTGTATGTAAAATTGTCCAAATGTGAATTTGGTAAGACTGCACTTGTATTTAGGTCATATTGTAGGAGGATGACAATTAAAAATTGATCCTTCCAAGATTGATGTAATTGTAAGTTGTCTTGAGCCCAAAAGTGTAACCAAGATACGGAGCTTCTTAGGTGAAGTTCAGTATTGGAGGAGGTTCATTTCAAATTTCTCCTTTATAGCAGCTCCTTTGCATGCCTTAACCAGTGTGAAAACCACTTTTCAGTGGGGAGGAAAGAAACAAAACACATTCGACACTTTAAAGGAAAAGATCAGTACCGCACCAGTATTAGCACTGTCAAATCTTCAATAGCCATTGGAGATTGAGACAGATCCTAGAAGATATGCCATGGGTGTAGTATTGATGCAATATCGTAAGCCTATCTGTTACCACTCTGAAACTTTTAACCAAGTTGATGTTAACTATCCTACATATGATAAGGAGTTGTATGAATTAGTTCAAAGCGTAAATAAATGGAAGCACTACTTGTTAGGGAAGGAAACAATCATACATACAGATCATCAACCCTTACAGTATCTCCAAGCACAAACCAAACTGAAACAATCTCGACATTACATATGGATGGGTTTCCTACAACAATTTCATTTGGTAATCAAGTACAAAAGGGGTACAAGTAACAAGGTAGTTGATATGCTTTCTAGACCTCCTATTGATGCATCTATTATTTTGAAGAATGCTTTTTTATCTCATGATAACTATGTGGAAAAATATGTCATTGATGAAGATTTTAAAGAAGTATATGAGAAGCTAACCCATGGTGCACAGGTAGAGAACTATTTTTTGTACGGAAAACTACTCTAGCATCTTGGAAAGCTATGTATTCCTACAAGTGAACGAGTCCATGTAATACAAGAAGCTCACACTTCTCTTGTGTCTGGGAATTTTGGGGTAGGAAAAATTATGTCTCATTTGTAGAGGTTTTGTTACTTGCCTCAAATGAAATCAATTGTGACTAAATATGTAAAGGGGTGTGTGATGTGTTCTACTTGTAATCCCACTAATAGAAAATTGGTCCTATACTCACCACTACATGTTCCATCCCATCTATGGGAAAGTATCTCCATGGATTTTGTAGGGGGTTTACCAATGTCGAAAAGGGGTCATGACTATTTGTATGTTGTAGTGGATAGGTTCAGCAAGATGTGTATCTTAATTCCATGTAAAAAGTAGATCATTGTTGAGTAGACTGCTAATCTCTTATTTCAATATGTTTGGGTTCACTTTGGGTTACCCACATCCATTATCTCGGATCGAGATACTCGATTCCTTGGGGATTTTTGGACAAGCTTGTGGAGAATGATGGACACCAAGTTGAAGAGGAGCATTGCTTTTCATCCACAGACCGACAGACAGATAGAGGTTGTTAACTAAACAGTGGTACTTTTTCTTTGAGACTACTACAGCAAGCATCCCAAATTATGGGATGAAAAGATACCAAATGTACATCATGCTTACAATCGAGCCTTACATTCCTCCACTCGGTGTTCACCTTTTGAGACATGTTTTGGGTATCTACCTAAAGTTCCTTTGTACTTGATGTATGGGAGAGATGTTGATTCAAATGAAGAAAGAGCCCGCGAGTTCATCCAAAGTATCCAGCAGGTGCACCAAGTTGTTAGGGAACAGTTGGAGAAAATTCAAGCACAGTATAAAGCTCGGCATGACAAACACAGGGTTGATCATCAGTTTTAGGTTGGAGACCAGGTATGGCTTCACATCAGCAAGGAAATATTGAAGGGTGAAGGAAAGAAACTCAAGCCCATTCATTATGGACCCTTCACTATTTTGGAGAAAAGTGGTACCAATTCTTTTTGTCTAGATCTTCCACCTTATATGCATATATAATCAGTTGTAAATGTAGAGAACTTGAAACTTTTTGAGCCTCCCATGATCATGTATCAGGATGAGGAAGTTTCAATACCTTCAGTTAATGAGTTTTCTCCTAAGTATTTAGATGAGATAAAGGAAGATATCATCCTGGACAGAAGGACGAGGACTTCACGCAGGGGTGATGTTGATTATCTTCGAGTAGGTTTAAAGGGCACACATCCAAGAAAGGAAAAGTGGCTTGAGAAGGACAAGGTGAGAGAACTCTTCCCTCACTTATATGTTAATTGATGAAATATTTTGGTGGTTCAAAAAGATCTCAGTGGGAAGGCATGATCCAAAAAGGGATCCAGAGAAGACTAAGGATAGCTCGAAATTCGCAGAAGCAACTCAGGAAGCTCAAAATGGCCTCAGCAGACAAAGAAAGGGAAAAAATTCAAAGTCCTAAAAACTCAGTGAAAGTGGCATCATCGTGAATAGCGTGTCACAATATTTCCAAAGACATAAATGGCTCGTCAAATGGAGTTACGGATCGAAAGATATCAGTGGTCAAAGTTTGGTCAACCTAGCCCAGTCAGCAGGGGATGAATCAGCATTTGTACTACTGACATCAGCATCAATGCGGATGACGTCAACATATGTACAGTGTACATGGCACATGCAGGAGGTGACACATGTCATTCTTACTTCGGCATGGTGACGTGGCAGCATGAGAGGTTGCCACGTGTCACTCATTTTTGGCTTTTTTGGGTCAATCCATGGACCAATGAAAAAACACCATGTGGCAGTCCGTACAGCGACGTGGCAGACTGTACGGTGATGTGGCAGGATGATGTGGAATCCGATGTGGTAGGTAATGTGGTAGATTATTGTGCAGGTGGTTGGCGTGGCCTAATGGTTGGATGCCACATTGCCCATTCATGGGCTGCCACATGGCAGTGGGAATTTTCCCAATAAGGGCCCGAGAACCAAATTTCAAAAATAAAAAAAGGTGGGTCTGCAAATTGTGGCGAAGCCCCACCAAATCTGGTGGTCAAACGGAATCCTCCGAAAAATCTGAACCACCTCTAAAGTTGGTGAACTACAACTCACAAATATATATATATATATAACAACAATCCAAAAGGGGAGGCCTGCGGGCTCGACCACGGGACCTCCCCCTATGCAAACGCCTTAACTATAGCTCTGCCACCATTGTATATATATATATATAAGTTATAACAACAACCCAAAAGGGGAGGCCTGCGGGCTCGACCACGGGACCTCCCCCTATGCAAACGCCTTAACTATAGCTCTGTCACCATTGTGTATATATATATATATATATAAGTTATAACAACAACCCAAAAGGGGAGGCCTGCGGGCTCGACCACAGGACCTCCCCCTATGCAAACGCCTTAACTATAGCTCTGCCACCGTTGTGCCAACAAACTACCTTATGTAGTTCGCCCCATTTTTTTGTTATAAGATGAGTCTGCCCATGAATGGGGGAAGGGCGTGCGACGGTATGTTTAGGCACGGGAACCGATACATCAGTACAGAGAATTAAATGCAGGGAGTAGGCACAAAAACCGAGACAAGATTTCTCAAGGGCCTGGGAGTGCCAAAGCCTTGGAGATAGTCATTTTTGGGCAATTCAACGCCATGAATTCAATGGTGTTGTCTGTTTTCTGATCTGAGCAAAGCTTCTGCAGGTTAATTCTAGAATGAGGTATACTTATGCATTTTTCCAAATTCTTTTGTTGAGCTAATAAAAAGGCCTACTCATTTGAGAGCAGGACTCGGAGACATAGTCCACCAAGGACGAACTTCGTTATCAAGTTTTCGTGTTCAGATTTGATGCTTATGTCTCTTCATTATTGAGCTTTTCCTTCTTTAATGGTGCACTTTAATTTATGCTCATTTAATACAATTATTTATAAGTCACTTCGATGAAAAGATCTTGGATCAAATACACAAACAGATACTTTTAAGTCAAAACTTTCCATCGACACTAAGTAAACAGAATATAGACCAACAAAATGCACAAAAAATGCTCAAAACTTCCTCACATAAAGTACTAAATGAAGCTTTCATCATTTTCAGCATAAATAGAATGAAATTCACAAGTATATGACACCATAAAGGATAAGTTATGATAGAAAACCTCAAATGTGCACAATAATGACCAAGATTTTTGTCACTTCTTCATATAAGAGTACACCAAGCATAGACATCAAAAGGCTTGGACAGGCTAAAGTACACCTAGCTCTGGATCAAAATTGGACCACCAAGGATCATCTAGAACCAAAAAAACTTGAACTTACCGCCAATGTAATCAAATTTTCTCAAAAATTGGTGAAGTAGTTTAAGATGTTGGAATTGTGACAACATTCAAAACCAGTGAACGGTGGTGGTCCATGTAATGGTGGTGGCCCATGTAACGGTGGTAGTTCTTGAACTAATGGTAGTTCATGTAATGGTGGTAGTTATGTTGAAGAAAATATATATATATTTGCATATCCCTAAGAGGCATTTGGAAAGATTTTCCTAAGGGAAAAACGGGCAAGCTTTGTACGCTCGTTGTTGTAATATTTATCTCTAAGCAATAATAATATTGATACCTTGTCTCATGGATGTTTCCTTAGCACATTGTCATGGTTTTACCACATAAAATTTGTGTTCTCTTGAATTGTTATCTTGTTTTTTATATTTTCTGCAATTATTTTGTGTTGGAATTTATATAATTCTCTATGGGGTCACATTTCCAACAAGTGGTATCAAATATACAGCACATTCATTGGACACGGTAGTTGGATGGAACCCTTTACTAGAGGTTATTGATTAGCTAGAGGATGAAGGCTTCTAGGAGAAGCGATACCCACGGTCACTCTGCTGAAGATTGATGCTCGTAACTTCATTCAAATGGAAATTTTCCTTTGAGGTGTCTTTGGCACTTAGAGTAGCACAGATGAGGAGTTGTTGGAACCAGTTGAACACATGATCTCAGTGTAGTATTGGAAGGTAAGCAAAGGAGCTCCATACGTGGTTGCAGGGGGTGGTTTGAAGTTGAAAGGATTCGGCATAGATGTGCTTTGTATGTCGAATAAGAAGATTCAGGTTGTGTTGGCATGGTGTAGCACGTCTTGGGAGGTGGAAATCACAGGCACCCACATCATTAATGAGGTGCACACCGTGGTCACCAACAGTGAGTGGCCTAATCCACCATTTTTCAACGTATTTTATCCATCGTGGATGTGGATGCAACCAGATGGAGGGTTGGCTAAGCTCTGAGCCATCAAAACATCTTGGGCAAAGGGAATCTCTAGCTAGTACAACCTAGATAGATGGTGGGTCATGTTTGCAGTAGATTTGTGTGACCCGTACAACTACCAAGCCCTAGGTATGACCAAAATGGTGATACCACCCTCGATGACTAGTGTTTTGAAGCCATGGAAAGCGTTGGGGACACATGAAGGCCGCAAGGGATGTTGGATGTTGCATTGGTTTAGGTGACACTGGGGATAATGAGGAAGGTGTTGGAGCTCGATTTCATGCAAGAAGCGACTCTAGTTACAACATCAGTAGTGCTCACGGGTGTTCAAAATTTGGATAAGAATGTGGTGTTGGTGTTGGATCTAGAACTAGGTATTCCTCTAGTGGTGGTTATGGCTCCATTGTCGTGGTTACAGTGTTGGATAAGGATCCCTTTGTAGACCTTGTAGATTTGTATTCCTTTGCATACCTTGATTGCTCCGATGGGGTACCTTTGATTGATGGCTGATATTGCTCACCGAGTTTTGATCTGATGGTCACTGAGTCGCGCGATCTCTCCATTGTATTTTCATTTTTTTGTAGAAGAAATGATTAGATAGATCTCTTCAAGAGCCGAACGCGATGTATATCTTAGCTTGCAAGTTTCCATCCACCCCATGATCTCTCTTTAACATAATTTAACCTAGGTTAAGGTAAGCCAAATTTTACGAGGAGGAAAACCACTCAAGAATTGAGAAGCTAGAAACAGTTTCAAGAAGAAAGAAGTGGTTTCAAGAAGTAGTTTAGGGTATGAGTGAGAGGAATAAAAGAGAAAGTAGGCACCCATTGTCAAGGTAGACACTTTGGGGAGTTAAAGAGTTTATTGTAACCAGAGTTGTTTGACCATAGAAACCTTGAGCACGGTCAGTTAATAAATGCAGCAGGCACCAGAGATTCATTGCATGCATTTAAGTTTCAGTCTGCAATTCCTTCCTTACAGTATTTGTGCTCTTCTAAAGAATATCCTTCCACTTTTTCTTTTCTTATATCAGATCTGATTTATAAAATCTCAAGACACAAGCCATTCACCATGTTCAGTGTTATTGTATGATGTCTGGTAATGACACAGAAGTAATTTCCTCTGAATGTATGACCATTTCTTGTCATTTTATTTGTGCATGTAAATGATATGCAAACGGTACCTCCATGTATTTTAATGTGTGAAGATGTTAATTGTTTTAAGCATGTTTTTATTGATATGTGTGCATATGTTAAAGTTGTTGAACTCTTGATTGCTCAGCACGTTGTTCTTTTCCATAGGCTATAGGATTCATTCTTAGTAGTGCCATGTATGTTAATTTTTTCTTCCTCTAATTCACCATTTCATCTCTCTTTAAAGATTGTATGTCTAAAACACTCGCAGACATATGCCTCTTATACTTGAGAGAATTTGTCAGCTGAACTAAGAATTGTTTGAGGTCCTTTAGTTTTAAAAAAGAGAGAGGGAAAAACTTCCCAAAATTGCACAATTATTTTACTGAAAATATGGCCTTAAGATTCATCCCAAGTCTTGGCCCCTGGGGTGCCTCAGCATCATTACAACAATAGCATGGAACATCTCAAGGGATAATATTCGTCGGGTATATAGCAAGGGTAACATCCACATATTCTCCCCCTCAAACATTGTCGATGACAACATCCTAAATAGGACAAGTCATCTTTTGATACATACATGCCAAGGATGGATGAACCCTTACACACTTTCCAAAGATAAATATTGCACAAGGAATTTAATAACTCCTAATACAACAATACGTTGTAATGCGATCAAACCTTTTAGGTTGTACATGATATATGCAATGTGGTGTTACTTCATTGGTTCGCTAAACACCTTTTCATCATCGGGAGAAGTCATAAGACTACCCTTTACACTATTTTTAATATCCTCCAATGACAACACTACCCAAGACATCGTCATCGGGAATCAACCTCCCATACCATGACCCATCTCGAACATATTTCGATGACGACGCCTCGTAAACTTAAACATCCACTTAAAAAACATGTAATGACCCATTTAATTTAATATTTAGAACACCTTTCAAGGATAAATGATTATCATATTAGGTTATCATTGTCGGAAGATGACCTTACGTCCAATTGTTTTGAAATGAACATACTTATTTTTTATGATGACGACACAATATATAATCATTTATCCCCATTTTCTATGTTCCTCCGAAGATACACCAACAATAACGAACATAGAATTGTATTTGAGAAAATTAATGGAGGAAAGTACAACTCTAACCCATTTGAGGCTGTAACGCACTTAATATTAGTGACACATGGTTTGGAAAAATTGGGAAAAATACAACAAATTTATTAAGTCTTAATCAACACACTACTTTGTGTGTAAAACCTATGAAAGTGTAAACATTGATACGGTAAAAAAGTTGAGTAAATACCATTGTGTGTCGTAGATCTAGAGCCAACGGGTATGTATTTTTTGTGTTTCAAAGTTACTGTGTTCTATTGTAAATTCAAAGGTAAATTAATTATTTTCTTTGCATAACGATCTATATAGGCGACATCATGTCCAGAGTCATGACTAGAAAAGTAAAGAACCAAGCAGTTGTCAGACCTATCCATGTTTTAGGTCCAGATTCTCTCACTATTACAAACACTAGCAACTACGATGAAAGGGAGCATTATACGAGATACCATGAGATATCAAACATGTTCCAAAATTAAGAGTATCCTTTTGACAATGAGGACATTAACGAATACAATAATATCGGTAAAAGTGGGCATTCACACTATAGTCGCTCGCCCAACACTTTTCCCTTATAATGATGATGAAAGATGGTGTTTCACCAACTTGCAAAAGGAGATAGTCATGATAGTTAATGCATTGATTGTTCCTATTGCATCTCTCAAGGATGAAGACATAAAAATTTGGTCCAAAACCCTAGATCCCATTGTATCGCTAGATGAATCATTTCTAGATAAATTCAGAGTCGGGCACAAGGACTTCGAAATTTTGATGGAGGATTGGTTCATAGATGAAGAATGGTCGGTAAAGGAAGGGGAAACATATATTCCTGCAAAGTACTTGAAGGATCCATACAGAATCCTAAAAATGATGATATGTAGGCTCTATGGTGAGGAAACCAACACTCGTTTCAGGATGGAGTGGTTTCTGATGGCTTACATAGTAGCCAAAACTAGAAAATATTTTAATTGGGCCAACATTTTGTCCTTCAACATCATCAATCAAGCTTGGGAAGCCTAAGGTATGAAAACCCTGGCTTCTACATGACATCATACTTTAGTGATGTAATTTGTGTTGCACATAAATTTCATGCTTTCAATTGGTATTGGAACCCAAACCATCCCCCAATTCATGTCTATTGTTCAAAATTGTGGGAGGTGAATTGTAAAGAAAACTTGTACAATGCTTGTGATTACTTCCTGGCTCCATTATACAAATATATTTTCAGGTTTTACACACATAGAATATCTCCAAGAACCATCAAATCCTTACAAGAAATAGGAGATTGGTATATGAAGAAGTACTACACCTATGTCAAGATATATGGAGCCACAAGGCCACCACATCTATTGATCAAATATGTGCCCAATAAATTGTTAGCCATAGAAATATCCTATCAGACAATGGATAAAGGGGTCACTACTTACTTTTCGGAGAAGAAAAAAACATATTGGCCAATTTTTCCACTCCACATAGGCAAATATTCCCTATCAAGTAAACCACGTGCTGAGAAAGAAGTGCAAGATCTAAGAGATTTTTGTTTGTGTACTGGAAGCAAGAAAAGACATGACCCCAAAAATATAATATATGAGCATAAAAAGGTTATCAATTGAGCACAATGGGTCATTCATCAGGTTAATTGTTTTGAGGATCTCTTCCGAACAACCCTTTATTTTGAGGAAGTTCTAGAAAGGCTACCAAATGAAATGGCTAGAGAGAAAATCCAAAAAGAAGAAGATGAAGATAGGATTTAGGTACAAGAACAATTTAAAACACTAATTCAATAGGATAATGAGGAACACGAATCCAAAGAAAGGGATAAGAGGCAGAAAGATGCAGAGAGGTAAAGAAAATTTGATGAAGCTAAAGAGAAGCATCAACAAAGGAAGAAGGCAGAGGCTGAAAAGAAACAAGACGAAATGAACAAGATCAAAGGAAAATGACAAATTTCAAAGAATAATAATGGAAGGAAGACAAACAACACATAAATAGAGGCCAAATCTCAAGCATATAAAGATCTTGAGATGAAGATAAAGGAAGATGAAGAACAAGCCTCATTGGCGACTCAAGAGGTGGAAAGAAAAAAGAAAGACGAAGAGGAGAAAAGAAACGCAGCCAAGTCACATGAAAAGGAACCATAACAATTGGACCAGGCTGTAGTGACAAATATTATCACAAGCATGGTCACAATTGCATTAGAAGAATGTACTCCTTTGGCACCAATTTCAGGTAGTCTTTCATTCACATCTCCAGGACTTGGGATAAAATGTGTTGTTGTAGTCGTAGGTGATTATTATTATAGCCACAAGACCAATGCCATTGAGAGAATAACAACAAAGAGAAAAAGAGAAGGATCGGGAATAATCCAAGACACATCTAAAATAAACGTTAGGTGGAAAGCGTGCCTAGATCCTAAAGAGAATGTAATACAGGCAGCATCAACCCTTAATGTTTTTGTTGGTGCAAATGTAATACCAGTCTATGAAGTAGTATAAGAATTGGACATGTCAAAGTAAGGGTATATGAGCTAGAGGATTCCATGGATACCATCAAATATAATGTGGCCAATGGGTTCAAGAAAGATCCCATGAAAACATAACATTTGCACATAAAAGAATTGCATAAGCAATTTCAACTTCAAGAAAGAGAACTGAGTGTAGAATTTGAGAAGAAGGTTAGCTTGAACAAGAAGCTACATCAAGAAGAAATAGAGAATTTGAAAGCCACACATGCTCAAGAAGTGACAAGGCTCGAAGGTAACAATTGGAGATAAGGACATATAATGAGAAGATTGAAGGCTAGATTCGGAAATTGCAACAAGATAATGATCTCCTAGAGAATACTTTAGAAGAAAGTAAGAAAAGAAATGTTGTCTTGGAGATAATTAAAGAAGAATCCACTAGAGCCAATGAAGAACTCAGGAGTTTGTAGAAGAAATCCTTTTGTTTATTACACAGAATTCAGAAGAACGGGTCGAATCACCTCAAGCTAGGTCTATAGATGATCAATGTGAAGGAAAACTAACATAAGGTACAGAGTGCCTATGACCACATCGTTGACTGGAAAGATGTTTTTCATAACCCTCCTAACATCCTACCAGTATATATAGCCAAACAAAGGATCAAAGACTAGGTACTCCTCAACATTGGGAAATCTATCCTCAATAATATCAAAAACACTCAAAAAATAGTTGAACAAGCTTGCAAAATATTGTGGAGGACATTAGATGACCTGCTAAAACAATTTAGGATGGAAACTTTGGCATATTTGGAAAAATCGGGACTAGCTCAGATGATAATAGAGGATGTGGAGACCAAAAGGAACCTTGGGATGAAGTCCATTGAATCAATAGAGGAGGTTGATATAGAAGTGTTAGAAACAAGAATAATAAGGCCAAATCAACTCATCCTTTCAACCAAACACTTTATACAGCAAATAGAAGAAGCCCTAAAGACAAAAGTGGTAGCCCCTATCTTTGATTGTGAAATAGATCTCGAGAATATAGAGACCATATTGGAAGACTTCAAATTGTGGAAAAACTTTCGAGACAAAATGCAAATGCCAAAAACTACTTGATTGTTTGTAACAAATTTTCTACATTTTGATTTTTTTTGTAATTATTATGAATTCCTAATCAAGAATGTGAAATGAAGCATTGTAACTGTCATATGATAGGATGACAGTTGATAAATATGAAAAGCCTCTCCCCGTGTTCTTTAAAAAATATGGTTGTAATGAGTTAAGGACTTTTTCCCTTTGTAATGACAGATAGTACTCTTAATTCCAGATTAATAAAGAGCAAGAGACATTCCAAGAACTTGTGGTTGTGGTGAAGTATTCAAGACTTTTCTTAATACACGTGTTCTTCATTTGAGTATTAAAAGTCTTATTGTATGGATTATTTCTGCAATTTTCATGTATTCTTGGGTTATCACAATGTTCTCCATTGAATGTAGTTGTAATATTATTAAAAGAAGAGTACAACTAATTGTTATTGTTTTTTGAAACATTATCGCGATCACTTACCATTTGAATGTATGAAGTCTTTCTAATTCAAAAGGTATTATATTTAACTATATTCAATCTTATCTAGTTTCCTCCTGATTAGGATAGGATTAGTTTAGTTTAGGATTGCATCTTAGAATAGCAGTAGGAAACATAGTTTAATTTAGTTTTCAGATTTTAATTCATCTGAGAACCTTTGGTTCTCATATTCATATTTATATAGCAAATATAGAGTGGCAATGAGGCCCACATACTCTTCAGAAACACCATCCCAAACGAGAGCAAGTCTAATTGGGACATGCCACTGGGAAATCTCCCTTACCTGCTTGACAAGACTTTTGGACCCATCAATAGTGATTTCATCTTATCATCGCCAAGCAAATGCCCATGTGATGCAACATCATCCTCTAGATAACAACTGAATTCGGATCTCCATTCTATCGAAAATTTTAATTTTATCCAATTAATAATTTTTTCAATACTAGGATCACCATCTTTGTCATTAAAATACATCTTGCCAAAAATAGAACTAGGGTTTCAAAGAGAATCACTTACTTTTCAGTGGAGATCCTTTATGTAGTTAAGTTTTGAGGCGGAAAATGTAAAATTATCACAACTTTTGTTATACTTCTCTGATTAGATATTATGACCCCAATTATGAAATGCGTGAGATTCTTTGGATCTAGTGACACTAGTTTCACTAAAATCTGTGTTGTAACAAAAGATATCCAATATGTGAAATTTGTGACCATCATCGGAAAAACCCTAAAAAATTATTGATTTAAATTGTCAATAACTTCACTTCCTAGACTTCATTTTGGATGATTTTTTTTAATTGGGTGCTTTCAAGAGGAACTCAAATTTATGGCTCTTTTCTTCAAATTTTGCATAGAAAGTTTCAGAAATCAATCTAAATTCTCTTTTCCTCTTTTTTCCATCAAAAATTTGTAAAAATGAAAGAAAAAAATTCAAGAGGAACTCATATTTGTGGCTCTTTTCTTCAAATTTTGCACATAAAGTTTCAAAAAATGATATGAATTATGTCGTCCTCCTTTTTTGTCAAAAATATGCAAAAAGATAAAGAAATAATTCCCAGTTCGTGCCCAAGAAAGAGATCGGACACCACTTGTAGTAAAACTCAAAATATATAAGAGAGAATCCACCATAAATATTTAGAAATAAACCCTTGAACATCTAAGATACCAAAAAATTCACCATGAACAACACCAAGAATATAGAGATAAGAACCCTTAAGGTGGGGTAAGACCATTAACTACTCTTTATGGAAGAAATCACTCCACAAACCATGTCTTCTACATAACAATACAATCCAACTCATATACAATACATTGATACTCGTGTATTTATATGTTCTCATGAGTATTCCTAGGGGTCTTATGCTAAATACCTTGTATTCTTATGTTATTTAATTTTAATTACATAGTGGGCCCATTCCATTGTTATGGCCATATTACATTCATTATCCCCTTGGGTACCTCCCTAGGTACATTACATTGTATGAAGAAAAAAATATTGAATTGGGTACCAATAAAGCTTGTTAAATGATAGACAAATAAAAATTAAATAATTACAATAATGAAAACTCATATAAATTATTAAATATTTCTACCATCTCACCTTTCACTTTCCTCATTCTACCTTTCCCTATTAAAACCTATCCTTCAAATTGGTTGATGGAATCAACATCAAAATGTGAGGCACATTGGTATCCACTACTACTTTAGGAAGCTACTCACTTTGATACACAAAGGATTGATACACCATAAAGCACTCAAGATATGATCTTTGCCTAACAAAATCCTTTAATGCATTTAAGTTCCTCTTCATCATCCACATTGACCTTATGCATATAGGTCCATATATTTCAATCTCCTCCACTTGATGTATGAGGTATTATTCTTGTGCATTGAAAAAGGTTGGAGGTAACGTTTGCAATCCACACATTAGCTAAGGAATTTCTCTTTTCTAATACTTTATATCTTCTTTAGGGATTTCTTTAGATGAGAACCACCTAGACATAATACAAGGAAATCACGTGATTTGAACTAATAATAATAATAATATGTACAATGGAAGTAAATCACATGTATGCAAGTTCTGCAACTAACCTTTTGATTATAAATAGTGACTTACCTCATTACTTGTTGAGATCGTATATAACATATGTTATGTTGTTACCAAAGTTGTCTAGGAGAGATAGAGGTACAACATATTATAACACAAAAGGAATTAGTATTTTTTCCAAAATTAAAACAATACCCAATTTTTTACAAAAAAAGAATAACAATACAAGAAATTACCCAAAATACCTTAATAAAGTTATGTAAATCATGAGTTCTTACCCCACCAAATTCTCCTTTATTCATTAATATATTATTTATGTTTGAATCAAAACTAGTGGAATATTTAATTTTTTGAATGACATATTCTACATCATTGCTTTCCTTCTCTGAAAATAACCATGGAAAATTGTCTGGTTATCCATCACTAGAAGAATGAATCTAATTTCACATTACATGATTGACTTTATAAATGTCACTGCAAAATTTAGCAATTTTATATTTGTTACTCCCTCCATCTAAGATTCTTCGTAATGTTATTGTAATATTCTTCCCAATATGCATTGTATCAAACAAATGAGCTACTTGTAGGTGCTCATAGTAGGGAAACTTACTAAAATCAATGGAGTATCTTTTCATTCCTTGTGGGAATCTTGCATTGTTCATGTAAGTATTTTATGGAATTGAAATTGTTTTTCCATACTAGTTTGGAGATGTTGTACATAGTGATGCCAGCCCATAACTTTATAGTTTCATCAATAGGAGGCTTAATATATACATCCATATCTTTAACTTGGTACCTACCTAATTATTTGAAAATATGCATTTCATTACCTTGTACATATAATAAATTATGTAACAAACAACTAGAAAAATGAAATAATATATTGAAAACATTATTGTAAACAAATACCTAGACAAATCATAGCCAACATAGTGTGTTCTCTCCCCCGGATCGCACGATAGAGGAGAGAATGGGTGGGGGAACTACACTTGGGGGGCGTCCACAACTATCCTCACCACTACCCTCATTGACACACATGGTCATCCCTCCTCATAATCACACGAGCATGTATTCATTGTTGGAAGTTGACCTATATTCGACAGCATAGCCCCTCTTGCAGCATTTATTTCCCCTTTCCTTCTCTATGTTTTCTAGTTTTGGATGGTGTCCTTGCCAGTTATAGAAATGAACATGCTTATCATTTGAAATTTATGGTCCCAACACGTCTTTGTTTTCTCTCTTGGTCTTAGACAACCCCCCCCCCCCTCATGGTCGAATCCTCGACCTCCTGTGACTCTATATTCTGACTCCCTTCTTCTTTCAGCCTGTCTCCTATCCTCGCCAACTCCCTTAGGTCACCTTGTTTATCTCTGGTTCTCCCACTTGGTTTGTTTTCTTCTCTGGTTTTTCCTCGTCGCGAGGGGGCTCCCACCATAACTCACATGGAAGATGGGGAAATTGGTGGTTTCCAGGGTGAAATTAGAAGAAGAAGATTCGGAAGCAAACTACCAAGCCCATATGCCCCCTGAAATTCAAGCAAAAATTGATTTAGGTGAAGTCGATTCTCAGGTTCTAATGCATTTCATTAAGGATGAAGCAGTAAATGAAGAAATATGTGCATGGATTCCTCACACATGTTCCTCTCACGCCATAGAATCTAAGTATTAAAAAACTATAGGCTTATATTGGCACATGGAAACTCTTATGGGAAAGGTGTTGGTTGAGTGCAATGAGACCCATCAGGGGATTCTCCTTAAATTCGATGATGTGTATATTCAAAATAGTCTTGTAGAACATAAAATCAACCTGCTTTTCGAGAAGCTCGTTGGCATGGACTTCACCAAGCTCACATTTTCTCAACCCAGGTTCACGTTGTCGATGATCATGCTCCATTGGTTTAATTTTTCGTATGTTAGGACTGTTGATTTTTATTCTTTTTAGTTTTAGAGGAAGCAAGGCTCTAGCCCCTCCTCATCCTAGTTGTCAGTATGTTAACCAGACTATTCTTATGCTTCATTAACTTACCTTCAGTTTTTGGCATTTTATGATATGTAGTTTAAAGTCTTATCTACACCTCAATACATTTAATATAGACAAGTTGTTTTTTTTTGTTGGTCTGGTTTGTTAGAAAAACAAGACCGTGGAGCAATAAAATAAAACAAATGCAGAAAAAACACAGAAGATACACAATACAATAGAGACACAGATTTACGTGGTTCACCCAGTGTGGGCTACGTCCACTAGAGAAATTGTCAGGTCCTTCCTTTATTATTATCCAGCATATGAAGGGATACAACCTACAACAAACCCGATGTAACTTCCTCTTCTTTTTCTCACAGTCTCCTATCTCAGAATACAATATTCACCATCAACCATAGCCGCAATACATTTCCCTCATAAAAGAGGGTTGCCTTCTAGGGAAAAAAAAACCTAACATAATCTCTACCGTTAGATCTGTGACCTTATAATGAACGGTCCATATTTACAATGAAATTACAATATACATCTACAAGGCAATTTTTCTTTCGGGGGATTTGCCCCTGAACCCTTGCTGGGGGCCTTCTTTCCCCCAGACCCCCCAGCTGGGGGGATATCCCCCCGGGACCCCGCAGAGGGGGTACCCCCCTCTGCACTCCCTTGCGTAGAAGAGTGTACATACTTCTAGGGTGTAAATACTTCATGGGGTATAAACACGACTGAAAGCAAGGACCTTTGAATCAGAAAGATAATCAGGCTCCACAACCAACAATCTCCCACTTGGAGACTGATCTCAACAACTCCACCGCTGCTATATATGCTGGACTCTGAACCTTCTTGGACCTGGAAAATTTATCATCTTCATCTTCATTCTTGAAGACCAATTGAAAATGAGCAGGAACTCAGTTTCTCCCTGGTTACTCCCTTTGTTAACATGTCTGCAGGATTATGGCTAGTGTGTATCTTTTCCAACTTCAAATGTCCATCTTCCAAGGCGGATCGTATGAAGTGGTACCTCAATTGTATATACTTAGTCTTCAAATGGAAGGTTGAGTTCTTTGCAAGGTGAATGGCACTCTGACTGTCATAGTACAACCTGATGTTCACCTGCTTCTTTCCCAATTCCTCCATAAACTTTTGTAACCAAATCATCTCTTTACTAGCCTCTGTAGCAGCAACATACTCTGCCTCTGTTGTTGAAAGTGAAACAACCTTTTGCAGTTTCGAAATCCAACTTACTGTTGTTCCACCTATAGTAAAAACATACCCTGTGGTGCTC
>ML776801.1:519570-560222 GCA_009831015.1 Picea engelmannii
TCCTGATTTCTCTCCTGTTGTCCATCTCTTTGTTTCTTTGGAGCTCTGCAGTCTTTCTTCATATGTCCTTTCTTCCCACAATTCCAACACTCTATCTTTCCAAGTCTGGATTTGGATCTGCCCTTCCTAGAATTTCCATGGTTCCCTGAGCCCTTTCCTCTATCCTTTTGTCTTCCCTTGTTCTCCATGTTCAACGCATTACCTAATGTCTCACCTGTGCTTTTTTGTCGCATTTCCTCACTAAGGATAACACCAACAACATCATCAAATTTTAAAGTATTTGAACCAGAGACAGAGTTACTTACAGCCATGACCAAGTTGTTCCAGCTTTATGGAAATGAGCACAAGATTAGAAGAGCGTTGACCTCATTATCAAAGTCCACTTTTACAGAACTTAGTTGATTAGTAACCATATTAAATTCATTTAAATGATCTGCCACATACCCACCTTCCGACATCTTCATATTAAATAATCTCTTCGTTAGAAATACCTTATTGGACGCCGAGGGTTTTTCATACAATTTGGCCAATGCGTCTATCAAACCCTTTGTTGTCTTTTCTTTGGAAATATTGAAATCCACCAACGCTGTCAGGCTCAGCCGTATCATTCCTAGAGCCTTTCTATCAAGAATCTCCCATTCTTCGTCCTTCATGGCCATCATCTTCTTTGCTACTCCACCCAATGGTAGTAATAGATCCTTCTGATATAAATAATCTTCCATATGCATCTTCCATAACTGGTAGTTTTGGCCATTAAATTTCTCGACCCTAAACTTTCCATCTTCCGACATTGCTCCCACTCGAACTAGGAACCCTCTTTTCCTGCGAGTTACCTTTCGCTCTGATACCAGTTGTTAGAAAAACAGGACCGTGGAGCAATAAAATAAAACAAATGCGGAAAAAACACAGAAGATACACGATACAATAGAGACACAGATTTACGTGGTTCACCCAGTGTGAGCTACATCCACCAGAGAAATTGCCAGGTCCTTCATTTATTATTATCCAGCATATGAAGGGATACAACCTACAGCAAACCCATTGTAACTTCATCTTCTTTTTCTCACAGACTCCTATCTCAGAATACAATATTCACCATCAACCATAGTCGCAATACATTTCCCTCATAAAAGAGGGTTGCCTTCTAGGGCAAAAAAACCCTAACATAATCTCTACCGTTAGATCTGTGACCTTATAATGAACGGTCCATATTTACAATGAAATTACAATATACATTTACAAGGCAATTTTTCCTTCGGGGTCTTCGCCCCCGAACCCCCGCTTGCCCCCAAACCCCCCAGTCGGGGGGATAGCCCCCATGGACCCTGCAGAGGGGGTACCCCCCCTCTGCACTCCCCTGCGTGGAAGAGTGTACATACTTTTGGGGTGTAAATACTTCATGGGGTATAAACACGGCTGAAAGCAAGGACCTCTGAATCAGGAAGATAATCAGGCTCCACAACCAACATGGTTTCCCAAGTGCCATACCAACATCCTAGATCTTGTACAGTTTCTCTTTCAAGTTAATAAGAAACAGTTTGGATAGCTTAAAATAAAAACATCATGTGCTCCCTCTTTATTGACATATAAGGAGGAAGGCTATTATTTATTTATTTTTAAATAGGACACACTAAGTAAATGGACCTGAGTTCTCCAAATGGATTATCACCATCAGCTATGAACGAAATCCTAACATTACAAGGTTATTTTCTAAAAGAAGGCCATATTTCCTTGATGTCCCTAAATATGGACCATATGCATGCATTTGCATAACACGATCTTCACTTCTCTTTTGTGCATGGTAACCCATAAATTGTCCTATGTTTTTCCACCTAAACAATCATTAAAATGTGGAATTATGAGAATATGACAAAGAACCTTGCGAGGCTCCTTATTTTTTACTTAATTAGTTCAATATCTACTAATTCCATATCCATTCTAAATTTGTCACATGTTGTCCATAATATATAATATGATCATCAGGGCATGCATCAATTGTCTGATACTCCACTCCTATATATTTCATGACGAGAAACAATTCTCAATATACGCAAGGTAAAGTATTTGACAATGGTAGGAGAAAATCACCTAACAATATACAACATTCAAAAATAAATAACTATAATGAATCTTTATCAATATTGTATCATTTATACAACTAACACTAAAAAATTAAATAAATAATAACAACGGTATTCATTAATGAAGAATTATAGTGCATGACTTAGCATCTATGGGAGACAAATGTTTGACAAACAGTTCAACACTTCCAAGTTCTCCAACAACAAAATAGAAAAGAGTAATTTTCCTTGAACCTTCATATAAGGATTTTCAACCTTATCAACTAGAGGTACATCATGAACATCATCAAAGATATCATCCATTGGAGTAAATGTGTCATGGATTAATCTATTTATCTCATCATTCTCCGTTATAACAATATCATGATTTATCTTCAATGGGATTGACTTTATCTCCATCCACTCCATCTCCCTCAACTTCTTCATTGATATTTCTACTATAATTTGGATCATATTTCAACAATTCACACCTAAGATGCTTTGTCTTTTAATTATAAAACATCAAATATTTTTAATAGATATATCAAATATAAAACTGATAAAAATTGTTGCAAAAAATATAAAAAGGTGGAACAAACAACTTACCAATGGAAAATTCATTTGTCCCCCCTTCAAATTCCTATAATCCATACAATGGTTTTTAGTTGAATCCTTTAAAATTCTTCTCCTTTGTAATCCCTCGCACTTGTTACAAGAAAAAGAAAAAAAAATGACATCATCATATTTCTATTTTAACCTAGCAATGATCTTCAATTTTTTTTTCTTTTAGTGACATTGTTAACTACTACACCAAAATCCATTGAAGTAATATTAGTACAACATGATAATATATTTGAAGAATTCCACACATATAGAATTCAAATTTTGTTTTTAAATTGTTTACATAAAAAAAATTGATGTTGAAAGTATATATAAAAATGGTGTTACAATTGTTAAAAGTATGAAAGAAAGATGATACAACGTCGAATTAATCACATACTTGTCACCTTGTCTCTTGGGGTTTAAATAGTTTTTACAACTACATCGAAATTCTAACATGTGTTTGACATATTCATAGTTAACAAACTCAATTTTGTTGACTATATCAATAATTTCTCAATGATCATTTGGCTTCATGGACTAGTCATCATAACTACAACGTAGTGTCATCGGAATTCCAACACACAAGTAAATCATCACAATTTCGACATATGTTGGGGGAGGGAACAAAAAATTATTGTATTTTTCAAAAATTTCAATAGAATTCCAACATCATAAACCATTTTTGTCATCAATGTTGAAAAACAACGTTGGATTTTGCACCCTAAAAGTGTCTTATCACAATTTTTCTTTGTTTTAATGGTTCTTTACCTAGTTCTTCCCATAATATGGAGGAAATAAGGTTAATTTCTACCCCTAAGTCAACTACTACATTCAAAATTTATTTTTTATTTTTTATTTTCAAATGGAAAAAAAAACTTTGTATTTCAGAAAGGAAACACCATATGATTTGTCTCTTGGACTCATCAAAACTAGACTCAGTATACCACAAACTTGTACCACAAACTTGTGTGTTGAAGGAAATTAAAAGAGGATTTTGATAGCGTTGACCCTTCACCAAATAAACTAAGAAACTTGGTTACATTTAAACATTCCAATCACATAATAGAAGTGTTCATATAGTATCAAAATATTTAACACTTCGTAAAGACTTGAATTTACAACTTTTATTTTCCAAAGAAAAAAAGCGTAATTTTATTTCATCATATGTGAACAAAATTACATTTTGTAGATATACTATTTGAAATAGTGTATTGTTGAGTACTGAAATCAAAAATACATATGAGTTATCAGGTGGCTTTTTCTTCTATCTGTTAATTTCATTTATTGTTATGTCAATATATGATTGTAGTATGTTATATGCATCATTACATATGTTTCATATGATTACTGATAATAAAGTTGTTAACTGTAAAAAAAATTGATGCATCTGGATGGGTTCCAAAAAAATATTGTTGTCCTTTAGTCAATATAAGGTGGATGGAGATTTTTTTTATCTGCCCATTTTGTGTTTCGGTTATTTTCCATTGGCCCATAGCCAGATGTATCCCCTCTTTCAACCTCCAATCTGCTTCTTGGTTCCTTTCCCTGTAAACATGACAGCAAGTGAAAACATTAAAAGAGTTATATAGTGTCTTTATGTCATCCAGGATGTTCTCAAGTCTGATTTTGTAGCATATCTAAGTTCCTCTGGTCCAATTTATTACATCCATGGAATCACCAAAAACAGTAAGAGATAGACAACCTTTTTCGATGGCAAAGGCAATGAGTAGTTTGAGGCTTATTAATTCTGCAAAATTGTTTGTTCCATCTCCAAGCCCGAAATTCATGGAGAGAAAATGAGTTTCTGATATATAGAGGATCACTCCTTGCCCACACAGATTGTTTTGTGAGGATCCATCAAAGAATCCCCATGGTCTAGAGATATCAATTTCTTCCTCCTGAATTCTCCTTACTCTAACTATTCTCGACTCTTGGGGAAAGGAAGAGAGAATAGTTAAGCTTTGTGCTGCTGAAATCTCTGGCACCATAGGTTTTTCATTAAAAATGAGGGAGTTCCTAGCAAGCCAAACCACCCAAATTACCAGCAGGGGTAAGGCTTTGATGCCTTTTTATTCTCGGTGCGACAACCATGCATGACAAGCTCGTTGCATAGACTTCCCATTCCATTTACAATGAATACCTACTAGCCTAGAGCATTCAGCCCAAACTTCCTTTATAAACTTGTATTCGAGGAAAAGATGAGATATTGTTTCTTCTGTTGATTTGCAGAGATAACACCATCATGGTCCATGTTTGTTCCTTTTCTACAGATTATCCCATGTTGGTGCTTTATTTTCCAGCACACTCCACATGAAAAGCCTTGTCTTTGTCAGGCATTTTAATTTCCATAGTTTTTTCCACCACCAGACATGCTCTCTTTGATGGAGATCTATACTCAGTTGGTTATATCCTTTTTTTCAAGTGTAAATTCCAGACGGAGCTATATCCCAAATTAGTTCATCTTCCCGGTCTCTTAGTCTTATTTGGGATCTCTTAAAATATTGTGTGTGTGTGTGTGTGTGTGTGTGTGTGTGTGTGTGTGTGTGTCCATTTCCAGTAAATCCACTTCTGCCAGACCTAAGGATATCGTCAATCTCCAACCTTGTGACCATAGAGTAGTTTGGCATGGATCTGCAATTTGATTCAGTGTGTAGAAAGCCCTAATTCTCAGAGAATCTAAGATATGATCTGGTAGTAAGTGTTTTCGATCACATCCTGGCCAAGGGTACACCAACAACTTGACCCTATGGCCATTTCCTATCATCCATTCCAGACCTTCACCAATGACTGAAAATTATTTTGTGATTGCTTTCCAAATAACCAAGACACCCAACCTCTCCTTTGATGGATTTATGATCCATCCTTCCAACAAATACAGAGCAATATGATTTTGGTACACGACTCTTGTCCAAATACTAGTGGTCTTCAGTAGTCTCCAACCAAATTTTGTAGCTAGGGATTTGGAGAAAAGAAAGATATTTTTCAATCCCCATCCTCCCATAGCCTTTGGAATTGCTAGTTTTTCCCATCTGACCCACGAGGTAACATGAGAGTCTCCTTTACCACACCAGAGGAGCCTGAAACAAATTCTCCTAGATGCTTCCAAAGTTCCTTTTGGGATCTAGAATAAAGACATCTAGTAGACTGGGATTGCCTCCAAAACAGATTTGACCAAAATGAGTATGCCCACTCGAGAGAGCCATTTGTGGCTCCATATTTGCAGCCTTTTCTCTAGTTTTCCCAACAGCCAGAGCTAGTCCTCCTTTCTATAATTATTTGGATTTAGGTTGAAACCTAGATATTTTGGGCCTTCATCAAGGTCCTTGAAAACAAAGGGGAAGCTCTGCATCAAAAATTGTAGATCATATGTTGGGAGTAGATTTGTAGATAGAGTTGACTTCCTCTCATTGACTTGCATTCATGTATCTCTGGAAAAAAGTGAAAGTATGTCCTTCAGAGTCTATGCATCTCTCCTTGAGCCCGCACAAAATATAAGAACATAATCAACAAAGAGCAGGTGTGTAATATGGAGAGTCGAGGATATCTAGATCCCCAAGAAATATCTATGTCTTCTTTCTTCCCCAATTTCTCGACTGAGACCTTCAGCAACCAAGAGTAACAACAAAGGAGAGAGGGGATAGCCTTGTCTCAGTCCTCTTTCTGAATGGAAGAAAGGGGAGGCTGGCCCACTAATAAGGACTGAGAAACTTACCATTGAAATGCAGCTCATGACCCACATGATAAAAGCAACTTCAAATACAAGATGAGTTATAAGTAATCTTATGTAAAGCCAACTTACTATGTCATATGCTTTTGAGAGGTCTATTTTTAAAATTGTGCCCTTCAGCTTTATGTTTTTAAGAATGTGCATGCCTTCTTGAGCCACACCTATCGCTTCATGAATTTGCATACCTTCCAAGAAACCAAAGTGTTCACCTGATCTTTGGTTTCAGAGGATCAGCTTTAATATTCTAGCAATGATTTTGATCACAACTTTGTAAATACAATTACAAAGAGAGATGGGTGGAAACTCATCAAGGGGGGATGGATTATCAAATTTAGGTGTCAACGCAATGAAGGTATTGTTAAATCTTTCAGGAATTCATCCAGTAAGTCGAGTGTCCTCTACTACCTTCAGAATATCCTGTCCCAAAATCTCATATAGCCCCTAAAAGAATTCAAATGACCATCCATCTGGGCATGGGATTTTGTCATGTTGTAAATTGTACAATGCTTCTTTTAGCTCTTCCTCCTAAATTTCATCCATCGGGGACTGAATGTCTTCCTCCTCCATAAACCTCAGGAAAATTTGGGCCATCCTTACCACTTATGTTATTGTAGCCTTATTTCCTGCTCTAAAAATATTTTGAAAGTGGGACACTCTAGTTATATCCATCCCTTCAAAGGTGTTCTCTATAGCTCCACGTTGATCCTCCAAACTCCAGATGGTGTTATAACATCTCCTACCTTTTGTGTATGCTTGGAAGAAATTTGTGTTCTCATCTCCACTTTCCAACCAGATAGCTCTTCTTTTTAGTTTCCAGGTTTCCTCCTTCTCCTTGAGAAGATTGTTCATTTTTTCTTCCAGCCTAAGGAGGGATTCCTTTGAATCTTGAGTCGTTATAGCCCCCCAATCCTCCTCATAGATCCTATTAAGATAATCCTCAATCTTTTTTAGCTCATGTTCCTCTCTTTTCGTCTTCTGAAAATCCCAAGTCTTGAATTTTTCCTTTATCTTTTTTTAAATTTGCAGCAAATTGAAACGTAGCGGATTGAGGATTCCTTTGATTGAAGGGAATCCAATTTTCCTTGATCAAAGTGATGAAGGACTCATCTTTCAGCTAGGTCATGTTGAAATTGAGAGGGCTAGCAAGTTTTGGAGAACCCTTTCTGATTTCCAGGAAAACCGAGAAATGATCAGAAATCCGTCCGCTGCCAATCCATTGTCTCATCATAAACTATCTTTCCAATAAAGAATCTGCCACCAAGAAGTGATCTAATCTTTTAGCCACCCTGTCTTCTCCCACCCTGTTGTTCCTCCAAGTAGGCTTAAGACAGACTGGTTCCATGTCAATAAGGTTTTTTTTGGCCAATTTTTGTGTGAAGAAACCAGTGAGAGAATCAACTCACACATGAGGTCCCCAAACTTCTACCTGACCTAGAGAGACATTTAAATCACCTCCCAAAATCACCAAGTTATCTCTCAAAATGGATTTGTTGAACAAGTTCTCTCAGAAAGGATCTCTTTATTGATAGGGACCGTAGATGTTTAAAATATCAAGGTCCTCCCCTAGATCCAGAGCCGTGAAAGACATCCCAATGCCTGAATCCATACCCCAAAAATTAAGAGCCTTCACCATATGAGGGCTCTATCCCAGGGCCAAACCACCAGATTTGCCTCTTACATCCAAAGTCACAAACTTCCATTCTACAAAAATACCTTCCAACCGATATTTTACCTCCTCCCCTTCCCCTAAAGTCTCCTGAAGTAAAATTACATCTAGGTGTTCAAGATTGGCCACCCTTTTTAAATATGTTCTTGTTAGGGGACTGGTAAGACCCCTATAGTTGAAAGACATAAATCTCATACCCAACCCCTCTTATGGGCTAGCACTGCTCTAAGCACACGTTCAATAGATTGTTGTTTGTCTGCCAAAAGATCACTTTTCACCTTGGATTGTGATTTTGAAAGAAAATATTTCCTCCCCCTTCCTCCTCTATCATGGGCTCTATGAGTCTCCTTACCCAGACCACACGATGGTTTGGAGTTCAAATGTGAAGATACGAAGTATCTAGATGAAGAGTTTTCAAAGTTTGACGAGGAGGTCACTTCCTCAAAACGGCTAACCCTCGGGTCATAGGTACTCTCTGAAGGGGTAAATCCTCAGGTGGATAGATCATCCACTTGAACTAGGTTAATTTTGGGCTTTGGGGAGATGGAAAAATTGATAAGAGCCTCAATCCACTCATTTCCAGACAAAGTTACATTTTTGAGAAAAAAAAATTATGGAAGAGAAAGGAGTACTAAGGTTACCCAAAAAGAGGCTCGGAGAGTCTACAGGAGGAAACCTCATAGCACTTTGACTTCCATCCATGCCTCTGACGCTATAGGCTAGAGTTGAAACTATAACAAGATATTACTGCATGTGCCCCTCGATCTCCTAATACAAAGCTTGTTCTGGGTTCAATGCTTCTTGTACCGCCTCCCTATCAGATGTTAATTTCCCCTTATCCTTATCCCTGCAACCTTCCAAAACCACCGACTCCTTTTTCCCTCCCAAAGTCCTGAGTGGAAGATTACAGTTTGCCACCACATGACCATAAAGATGGCACCTTCGACGGCGAAAAGGAACATTTTCATAGTCTAGTTTCTGGGTATGAATATATTGACCCCATTTCAGATCTACTTCTTCTCCTAGTCCTTCTCTCACATTGATACAAACCAGAATTCTAGCTACTTTCCTTTGCTTAGATTCATGAAACAACATTTTGTCTTCCAAACAATATCCAAGGAAATTCCCAGTGTCCTTGAAATGTTCCAGAGTCCAGAATTGCATCGGCAAAGTAGGAAGTCTAACCCAAACTGGAATCTTTTCCATCCTTTCCCTTCTTGCATCGAACAGAGGAGTCCACAACCTCAGTAAAAATGGAGTGTTATTGAGACTCCAATTCTTTCCCAACACCAACAAAGCATGTTCTTGCTTCAAAAAGTTCAAAGTAAACCAGTTCCTTGTTAGTTCTATGATCTCTGGCACATATCCAAGATGTTCCCACCAGGCCGGTTGTTCCCAACCTACCACTGTTTTTAGAGCAAAGGACCTGCCACTTACTCTTCCCACTAACGTTTTATTTTACATATGGATAACTTGATGGAAACCTATGTCTTCTTCGAGAACCAATCTCCCAAGTTTTCCCCTAGACTTTAGACATTTTCGTTTTCTGATCTTACCTCCTCCAGACCTGAGCCCATTCCCTCCTTTCACTGTGCCTCTGAATATTTCACGATATCCCGGCCCATTAAGCGCCAATTCAGAAATAGTCTTTTGCCCACACCACCCCTGATTCTCATCTACATCAATAAAATCTTAGATAAAACTTGTATTCTCCGACTGAAGAGGCAAATGCTCAACCCTAGTCGGAGGCCAAGAAGAAAAACCAACTAGTGGCCCATCGGTTGTCTCGACCACAAGGAAATTGTACTCTACTCCTAGCCCACTATGGCTACAGGCTCCCACAGGATGGGGGCAGTCCCCCAGATAAATCTTGCAGTCTTGTGTCGTAAGACTCCACCCAGAACATCTTAGGCTAGTCGCTTACACAGACTGTGTTTGTTGAAACCCTGACGGTGAAGAAAAAGGGATCCCTTGATGGAAACCTGAAACTGACCCGATGTGAAAGAATTTACTGAATCAAGAGCAGAAGATGAAAGAGGAGGAAAGAGGGAAACTCTACTTGAAAAAACTTACCCTTCGCCTTCCAAACCATGGAGCTTTTGACTCACCCTTTTTGTCCCTTCATGATCAGGCACCCATCCCTAATCCTCCAAACTGCCTCCATCTGTCACCACCCATATGTCTCTTTCCTCTAGATGGTCAAAGGAATAATCCACATGTTCCTTTGACTCCATACTAAAAATGACATCTATCTCCCTGGGGTTTTTATTGGGGGGGGGGGGTTCTTTTTTCATCACCATAGGATTTTATTTGGAGCCACAATCCAGCTTATTTTTTGGGTCGGCTTCCTCTATCTAAAATCTTTGCAGTTTCCATCTCTAATATTATTTTACTCACTTGAATTTACAATCTACCAACTAATTACCTGATAAATCTCTTAAAAGTGAAATTCCATACTTTTAGTCTCTTGTCCGTCATGGAATTCTTGGACAACAAAAAACCCTACACATCATTCTAGTACTTCCTTCGAGAGTTGATCCTCTTTCTAGTTGAGATCTCGGTATATGTGTGTGAAGGATACCCAGTCAACTCCAATATGAGGTGTCGAGTATGAGCCAACAAATATTGGAGTAAAATGATCTCCACTGTTGATTTACCATTGGCCTAGTCAAAAACCACCTATGAGTCTCCTAAAACTTGTAGTCGTTTGATCCCATGGGAGTTTACAAAATAAAGTAAAGCATAAAGATTCGAGAATTTAACCTTAGTATTGGAGCCCGAACCGAGGCATAACGTATGTTAAATAAGTGAAACAAATTTACATGCAGGATGACCTCGACCCCACATCTAGGGGGGTGGCCTTGGTTGAATCCATCAAAATACCCCCAAGGGGTCTCATAATCTAGAGAGGGAATGAGTGGAACCCACATTTTCATGCGTTTAGTCTCACATTTGAATTCCTTAGTAGATTTTTCGATAAGACCTGCAACAAATTCTCCGGGGATTTGCTTCTCATGAAAGATACTTATGTTACGGTCCCACCAAATATAATATACAAAAAAACAAGGGAGAGCATTGAAACAAGTGATTGTAGTGTCCATCAACCACTCATGAACACAAAGTTTCAAAAATTATTCCAATTTGCTTTGGAATTTAAATTCATGGCAATGAGGCCCCGTACCTAAGATGCGAAGTGGAAAGATATGCAGAGATGGGAGATCGATTCTTCTACTTGTTTGCACAATGCAAATCTGTTGGGCCCAATCCATTATCTCTTAAGCCCATTGTCCCATGTTAACAACTTATTTCTTAGAGCAAGCCACAAGATGATTTTTTACTTCAGAGGACCATGAAGTTTCTAAACTTTATCCCACCACCACTACGAAGGCCCATTGGATTGTGCCTCCATTTGAGCTTTGTATCCAAGTTTGGCGGTGAAATCTCTAGACCTATAAAGATAATTGAGGTCTTCCTCGAATACATTTATATGAATAGAACATAACTTGCCAACATAATTGTGCCCTTCCTCTGCATGCTCACTGATCACACCCAAATATTCCTTTGACTTCCAACCCCATCGACCAACACAGTTGTGATCCTGCGATCTAGCCAACCAAAGAAAATAGGTTTCCTAATTATGGATAAAAGCTAGAAGATCCATGAAAATTTTAAAATCTTCATCCACTCCATCCCATGGATCTTCTCCTATTTTGACATTCTTTCCATTCCAAATCTTCCACACAGTCCATTTTTCGACAAGAGGGAAAGCATCTACAAGATCCTTACAAATGATTGAACTATTTTTAAAATGTTTCTCGAGGGATTGAAACCAATCTTCGAAGGATAAGTTGTCCAAATATTTAGATTTCATTACTCTACCCCGAAGAGCTAAGTTCTGTGATAGTCTCCAGAGGATCTTTCTAGGTAGTGCTTGGCTAAAAAGATAGGGATTCTTTATTCCCCATCCCCCACTTCTTTTAAGATAATCTATGGTGGACCATTTGACCAGCGAAATACCATCCTTATCTCAACTACCATACCATAGGAAGTGAAAATGTTTTTTTCTAATTTTCCTTAAAATACCTTTTGACACTTTGACAATTGAGGTCCATTAGACAGGGATACTTTGCAGAACTGATTTAATAAGTACCATATTTCCACCCCTAGACAACCACCTATTAACCCAAAGAGAGATGTGGGATTCAATCTTCTTGAATAGATGAATCTAGTCCTAGAAATCATATGCATTGGATTTAAGATTAAACCCTAGATATTTGAAACCTTCCTCCAAGATTTTTCGAGGGAAAGGGAGAGAATTTTCCAATAGAGGAGATAGGTTTTCATGGGGAAATAATAAGTGAATACAATCCTTCATCGAATTGATTTACATCCCTGTATTTATGTAGAAAATCTCCCAAATTAAATGGATGCATTGAAATTCCTAAAGAGCACCTACACCCAATAGGAGCATGTCATCAACGAAAAGAAAATGAGAAAGGATTTCTAAAGGGGTGAGTTTAAGGCCTTTCAAGTTTCCATGGATTATAGTGTTATTTATAAGTTTGTTGAGCCCTTCTGCCACCAGGAGAAAGAGGAAGGGTGAAATGGTCCACCCTTGAAGAATCCCCATCAAAGCTATAAAGAACTTAGAGGGAGAGACATTGATGAGGACAGTGAAGGAGGAAGATTGAATACATCCAAGGATCCAATTAATAGAGGCAATGTTCATCCCCATTTGAACTAGAACCAAATGAATAATGGTCCAACTTACTTTGTCATATGCTTTTGACGGATCTATATTTAGTAAAATAGATGGGATTTTAGAAGTTTTGATGGAGTGTATCACCTCCTAGGAAAGGGCCACTTCATCGTGAATTTGATGCTTAAATAGAAACCCAAATTGTTCCTCTGAGATGATTTCGTTCAGGATAGCATTAATCCTATACATGAAATTGCAACACGAAATGGGATGATAGTCTTTGAAAGAGATTTGTTCCTTCTTTTGGGGAATTAGGGCCAAGAACGTGGAATTCATCGCAACCAAAATCTTCCCACTACGTTTAGATTCTTGTACCACCTTCAGGAGGTCATCTTTAATGAGCTCATAGAAACCAATATAGAACTCCACTAACATCATGTCCGAACCATGGATTTTTCCTTTCTTCATGGTGAAGAGGGTCGACTCTACATCATTGATTGAAACATCTGCTTCCATTGCATCATTCATTTATTCTGGTATTACCCTTAGGAACAATCTTAGAAAATCTATCATCTCTTTGATAAGGAAACTAAGGGGCTCCTTAAATAGAGAGATGAAATGGAATCTATCCACTTCCTCCTACTCCTCAAAGGATTTTTCCACCTCGCCATCTTTATTGGTCACCTCCCAAATGGTATTTAAATTTTTTCAAAAATTAGCATAGTTGTTAAGAAAAATTATGTTGTTGTCACCATCTAAAATCCAAACTTCTCTACTCTTAAGCCTCCAGGTGGCTTATTCATTAACTCCTTCAGAGAAGAGGCCTCTTCGATGGAAAAAAATCTAGAGGAATTATCTTCATAAAGGGATTTAATCTTTAGCTCAATTTCCTTGAATCCCATACTTCACAAAGGGATAGAGTGAATTTAACATCACCCCTGAGGATTATATTCCCACCAGATAATGACCCAAACATTGCCAATCCTTCCCAAAATGTTTTATTGTCTATATAAGAGTCCTAGAGGTTTATTACTCATAATGGGGACAAGAAATATGGAACTTCTAGTTCGACCAGGATGCTTGATGACAGAAGAGAGGAGGAAATATATTTGAGTCGAGGGATCTAGGACATCATGAGTCCACTCGAAAGACCAAAATAGTCTAGAGAGGAGAACAACAAATTCTTTAGAATAGGAGACATGGCCCTCTCGGCCTTGAAGCCAACACACATTGTTTCTTGAAGAAAAACTACATCTAGAGAATAGACTTTTAACATTATTTTGATGGCTAGTAGCTTAGGGGCACCCTAGACCTCGCATACTTTTAGGGACATGCGGATCATTTCTTAACCCCTAAATGGGATTTCCCTTCTGTAAGGGCTCGAATAATAGTGGCTTGATTGCCACTTCAGATGTCTTTTTCAGCCTGTAATTAAGCCATCAAAATGTGGCATTTCCTACCCACTTGAGAACCTTAAGTTCACTCCAAATATAAACCATCAAAAATGTCCCCATCATCGCTTGGTTTTTCCCGAGGAAAAAGAAGATATCCCGAAGGATGAAGAATATTGTCTTGACTTTGCTTCTCATGAGATTTTGGAACAATGGGAATTTTCAACAAAAAAATCCGTATTATCATTGTCCATATTGGAGCAAGGAGACAAGGGCTTGGGAACAAGGAGTCTTTTTGACGAAATATCTCCAAGCAAGGGGAAAGATTCTGACATCGGCACCTTAGACTTGGGGTTGGAAGGGACTGGCAACGCCTTATTCAAAGTCAGTGGGAGGGAAAGAGCACTAGTAGTGGGTGATAGATCTTCTACATGTGTATATTCATTATAAGAAGAGTAATTGATAGAGGGAAAGAGATTCTTACCGTGAGGAGAATTTCTTCAACAATGTGGATTGTTGGAGTGAACCCTCTATGTTCGCTTATTCCAAATTTTCTTGAAGTAGATGGAAGATTAAGAAGAAATATCCCTAACTTATCCCTCCTTTGCCTCATACATGCTTATTTTATTTTTAGAGATGTCAAAAACACCATGCAATTAAAGAATAGGATTGAATACTAAATTTCAATCATATGGCTTTCAGCAATGAATTTTTAGGCCTTATGTAAAGAAAAAGATCCTAAAATTGGCATCTTCCTTAGCAATGATGACAAAAAGTGATGATCTACAACAATACTTGGGATTGACGGCCCAATATTTACCATAACCTAATTTAATTATCAACCTAGGGTCATAGGCTTTCAAAATTCCTACACTATATATCCAATTCTCTAGGCTTTTTAAATTGTGAGATTGCATTAAATTATAACTATTATTTTAAGGGGGGATTTATTTCTTAAGTCTTCTTTTATTCAAATGCTTATGAAAATCTATGTAGAAACTATGAAATCTAATTTAACTCATAAGTGATTCCTAATCCAATTGATTTCGTTCAATCAAATGTGATGCTACAATACTTTTCATCATAGAACTAACTTAGTTGATCAAACATTAATTTTGCAAAAGTAAAATGCATTAAAAGTAGGAGAGAAAATTTATCCTTCAAAATTCATTGAACCAATTGCATTGCTACGCTAATTGGTATTGCAAATGTTTTAGGTAGGTTACACATTGATTGCATAAAAGAAAGAGCTAACTAGTCACACATATTGCAGAACTTGTCCTCGAGGTTGTGGTAGGGACAAACATTTCACCCCTTGCCCTTTATATTCCAAGTATTCATCATCTATAAAGAAAATTCCTTTAGCTTTTGAATATTCAATTCATTCTTTGTACCAATTTTTACCTTACATTTCCAACCATGCTACTATACTTGGCATCATAGAACTAATTTAGTTGGTCGCACATTAAAATGCATTGAAAGTATGAGAGAAAATATGTCCTTCCAAATTCATTCAACCAAGTGCATTGCTACACTAATTGATATTGTAATTTATTTGGTAGGTCACACACTTATTGCATAAAATAAAGAGCTAACTAATCACACATACTATAGAAATTATCCCCGAGATTTTGGTAGGGACAAACATTTCACCCTTTGCCCTTTATCTTCCACACATTCATCATCTACAAATAAAATGTCATCATCTACAAATAAAATGCCTTTAGCTTTTGAATATTCAATCCATTCTTTGTAACATTGTTTACCTTACATTGCCAACCATGTAACCTTGGAAATAATCTCTTATGTTACTTGAATTTCCTAAACCATACACTCTTGTAATCCCATTCTGCAAATTTTGAGAAAACTCCTTTGTTATCGGCAAACTCCTGTATCTTTCCAAAGAACTGTGACCACCATGCATGTCTAAATATTTCTACAACTAGTGATTTGTTAAGGATCACCTCTAAGTTCGTGGGTTCTTGTTCAAATCACCACCCATCAATCTTCGGCTGCAACTTTCCACTCAGTAGCATTATGTCTAAAAAGTTGTTGCATGAATGGAAGAAACATGTGCTTATTTAATAAGTATAACTTGCCTATTCCCCAAATACTTTCATCATTGAAAAAACTTTTCAATGATTCTTAACTTAACTTCTCCATTCTTTAAAATGGCTTCCACCTCATATAGTCCTAACCATCAAGCGCATAATTTTCCCTTAAAATATTGAAAATGGGAATCATATAGTATTTCCCAGTCACCTGGCTCAAAAGATTTATCTTTGATAAGATGATCATTCCAATGGGTGTGTTTTTCTTGCATGCTTTCAATGTGTTGCAGAGCTTCCTACCGAAACTCATCTAACATGTTTATCTAGGTTAAATGGTCTTGCTATGTATAGAAATATCAATACTTAGTTCAACAATTGCTCGCGTAGTTTTAATTCCAAATTCAATTGACAGAAGCATTGTTTTTCCATAACTAGCTCATATGGGGTGAATCCAGTGGATGTTTTCCAAGTGGTACAATAGGCCCAAACAGCATCAGGAAGCCATTTTTCCTAATCTTGACAATGGCACTAAATCGTTTTAGTCAAAATGTTCTCAATTTCCCTATTTGTGACTTACACTTTCCCATTTGCATATGGATGATACGTTGTATGCTTTTGATGTCTAATTTGATAAAGATTCATGAGATTAGCAAGTAATTTGGGCTCCCTAATCGGATACAATTTCCCTATGTATCCCAAAATTGGTAAAGATATTATCATAAAGGAATTCAACCAATATTTCCTCTTGATTGTTCTTGAAAGGTCGTACTTCAACCCATTTTGTAAGGTAATTAATGCACACAATAAGATAACTAAATTAATTAGAAGGTGGGATAATGATCCCAACAAAATCAACACCCCATTTCTCAAATGCCTCTAGAAAAATCTATGGTTGTAGTGGCATTTCTTCAGATCTGGTAGGTCATCCCATGCATTGACAAGCATCTCAATGTCCCACATATTCCTTGGAATCCTTATGAAATGTGGGGCAATAATAGCCAATGGAGAAGATTTTCCTAGTAGTCCTCTCTACAACAAAATTCCCTCCACATGGCTCATCATGGAAAGCCTTTAGGATATCATACACCTCATCCTCTCAAATACACTAGTGAAGAATCCAATTCAATCTCAACTTGAATAGGTAGTCTTTAATTGACGTAAAAGGTCCACTTTTTCATATCAATGCACATCATTCTCTATAGGTAAAATTCTATGGAAGTTTGTTTACTACCAAATATTTTGTAATGTCCGGAAACCAAGATACGCTAACCGATACTGCAAAAATATACTCATTAAGGAATGAATCATCTAAATTTTCATCTTCTTCATATATGGTTACCCATGACAAAAAATTATGAAACATTTTCTCGACCAAGCTTATCAAGTATAGTTATATCAAATTCTTAAATAAGCAATAATAAACGAATGATGGTACCATGAATAATAGGCTTGTTCATCAAATATTTAATAGCAGAAAGATTACTATGAACAAACAAAGGGTGCCTTATAATGTAATGACGAAATTTGTTAGGAAGTTGTAAAGTGCCAAAATAAGTTATAGGAAGCTAATGAAAATTATTGTAGCAGCAATTAGTGAACATGGCCAACAAGGAAGACATAGCAATGAGAGAGATTTTCTCACATTAACTTCATTTTTTTATGGAGTACAGTTGTATATGTATAAAAGTAGCAAGTATAAATGTTTATACATGTTATGAATTGCTACTTGGATGAGAAAACCATAGCTAATGGTCTAATGTGTGATTGAAAGTAAAGATATGAAAAAGATCAACTATCATGTGGAGTTCCAGGCTATGCACAGGATTTGGAAGGGAGAATTCCTTGACTCTTCCCTTGCTACATTATTATATATTCTTGATATTGAAAAAGCTAGTGTATGTTGATAGTTTTAAGGCATGGGAACACTAAAATTGTAAGAGAATGAAATAGCTAGAATGCATATGCACTAGTGGGAATATAAAATAATGCATGGTGCATATAAATATGTTTATGCCAATATGTGATATTGCATATTGGTTAAGATTAGTATGCTATTACATATGCATGAGTATGGCATAATGATTAAACATTATTGATTATGGTTGTGTAACCAAAAAAGGTTAAGATCATGATTGAAGATGTTGATGATACTCTTGCATTTGACAGTCAACATTGTAAGTAAAGAAAGGATAAAGACAAGAAAGTGTTGATAAAGGGTTGGTGAAATGATTGTGTAAGCTTCCATAAGACACCAAATGATTAGGCAACATTAAAGATGTTGATGGAAACCGTGCAAGTATGGATTTATTTATGCTTATATTGCATAAGTGCTAGAAAGAAATTGGGTAAGAATTCCTTCAATCGGACTTTGATATCGTAAATTGAAATGTTTGTGTTGTTTGAATGAATTGTGTCAATGATACCCAAGTGAGGTATGGTAAAGGTAAGGAGCCTTAAACATATAAGATTGCTTAAAATCTATGAATGCATTCATATGAAACAGAATGTCATGTCATGTCATGTTGTGCTCATTATGAGTAAATAACCAAGACAAGACATGATTTATGATCCTATTGTGAAAGTGAATTCCATGTGAGATAGTCATGTGAGAGGCCATAATTTTATGGGATATGGAAAGTATATAGCAGTGCACAAGTATCAAATGGTCTCTATGCTTATGTTAGTGTCCTAAACTGGAGCCTTCTTCGCTAAAGAGGAAGGTGTCCAAATGGTCAAGCAAGTATTGGGGATGTGGTTGGACGATGTGTCGATGTGTTGGCTAGACCTTTCAACTCATCATGGTGTAATTCATGATAGGAGAATATGGTATTTGTGAATCAATGCAAGGATGTATTAAGTGGATGTGCATAAGTAGATTATGTAAATGTGTGGCTATGCATACATATAAGTTGGAACATGTGTTTATGATGTGAGTGCATGCTTGTGCTATGTTTTATTGTAGCTAATATGTTAATAGTTGAAATGATGAAATCATTGGTATCTCATAATTCTGAGATCATTTCATGAGTTGTCGTGGATGTTGCAGTGAAAACATTGTAATTATAAGTAGTCTTGTTTTGCTTGACTACATGAAAGCTATGTCAATAGAATAGAGTTGCAAAAAGGGAAGTCTTGGATATGACAGTGAAAGTAAGTCATAATGAAGACATGGACTATTGCCTACAAAATTGAAAGCTAAGTATTATGTGGAAATTCCTATATTATTTGGAATCTAATTGCTTTAATAACTATTTCAAAAGTTGCTTGAAATATAGAGAGATGACTCATAATATTTGTATGTTTATGTTTATGACACAAGTGGATCATAGATCTACCTAGTAAGGGAAAACGATGACTATTGTAAGTTGGAAAGCCCAGGAAGACGGTCATTGTGATGGCAATAGAACCCTATGATTGCCATAAGTTATTGATTGATAGAGGTTGCTAGTAGGATGTCTATCCATGCGAGTCTATAAGTTGGCACTCTTCTTCCATGTGGAAGAATTGGAAAGATGGATCACCTAATGGATTGTTTAGTAGAGAAGGGGGTGTCTGAGACTAAAAGGGTGAGTTTTTGCAAGGAAGAGGCAACTTAATCAATTTACAGTGAGATATTCATGTGGTATGATTGTTGGAATCAAGGAGGGTGTGCCAGAAAGGAGAGTGAGTTGAACTATTGCCTATGGTAGCCATGTAAAACAAATAAATACACATGCAAATAAGTATTGTATGCTAATGGAATACATTTTTTTTTGTTATGAATACATATGCCCCGGCCATGGATTTATAAATAATTTATATGGACAGGATAATTGCTACATAAAAATGGCTATAAAATGTACATCTTCCTTGGTGATTGTTATAGGAGCTGCTAAAGAATGAAGATATCGATTTATTATTGGAAGAAGTGGAACATCGAGGACAGTGTTATTCTAAGGAGGGGAGGAATGTAATACCCCCTATGAACATATGAGCATATTGTGTAAGTATATGGTAAGTGGGTAAGTAAAGTACCATTTGATTAATATGGAATACATATAAAATAGCATAATAATATAATAAAATATGCACTTGGGGTTATATCTCCCTAGGAGCACTATGGTGGCAATGAACCAACGAGAGAGGAAATAGGGGTGGTCAAATAAATAATATTTTAATGTTGGAGCTAAGCATCCTTATCCCAAGCCTTCTCATTATTGTGTCTTATGTGCCTTACGTGTTAATTTTCCAAGCTAATGAGGGGGCATGTATTCCTCATGCAAGCTTGGTGTTCATGCAAGCCGTGTGAATGGGTATTGCTAACCTTTGGGGAAAATCATTCATCCATTCACTCTCTCGTTGTGGAGTTGCGGTTCAGGGGTATAAGTGTGCTTATGTTGGATAAACTGCCACAACGTTGTCATAGTTTTGCAACAGTGATATCACATGGAATCCATGATTGTGTTCATGGGTAATCACTATGATAAATAGGATATAATATATAACTAGGATTCCTTGTTTTTCTAGTAATATAGATTTATTGGCCAGCCTACATTAGAACACTAGAGGGAGGTGGGATAGCTTGAGGGGCTATTTAGTGGTGAAGGGGATCTTGTTCCTTGTGTTAGGCAGGATTGAAGGGGAAAAAGAGGCTGGTGAGTAGGGTAGTTGTAGTAAAAAGGGTTTGGAATGTTAGTTCCTTGGTTGTAAGAATTTGGAATTGGGATGAGTGAAAAGAACCAGATCCATAGCTAAAATTATTAGTATGCTAGAATGTCATTGCAGGAGGTGCTACCATAGTTTGCAACTAGGAAAGTATGAGGAAACCATGGCTAAGTTTATGGGTAATTGTTAAAACAAAGATTCCCTAGTTCCCAACATTAGAGATTTCCTAGCCATCTTGTGTTAGAGCACTGGAGAGTGGTGGGATAGCTTGAGGGACTATTTAGTAGTGAAGGGGATCCCATTCTTTGTGATGTGTAGGGTTGAGGGGAAAGAGAGGTTGGTGATACGATTGTTGTTGCAAAAATGGGCTAAAATGTTATTCTTTGATTGTAGTATTTAGGAAGTGGCATGAGTGAGAAAAGCTTAAGCAATAGCTAGTAAATTTGTTCATGTTGTTTCATTTCCTAGCACAGGGGTGGCACCTACATGAGCTTGTGCCTATGGCTGGGAAGAATAACACTCCCATGGAGCTATTTCCCAAGTGCACACCTCTAACATATAAGTAATTTGGTTTATATTATTATTTGTTGATGACTAATGTATGTGGATATTGTTGTAAATGAGAATCATGTGCTTTATTGGGGAAGATACAAGTCTGAAAATTAGCATTAACTCGAGAATGAAATTCTAAATTATTTAGCAATTTATTGATGTGTAAATTGTAAAGGTTGTTATAGACATATTTGTAATGAAGATGGCATAATTATGCCTATTTTTGTAAATTAATCTTTGATTATATACAATTGATACAATGGGTATCTTAGTAGAAACCAAAATAGATATGTAATCATTTTTATGAAAAGATGAGTGTATATGTATGTTGTAAATACCCATGTATCAATCGCTATTATTCTGTATATAATAAAAAAAATGTGAATAATATGTTATAATGATTGAATGCACTCATGGATAATGGAGGAATCCATTACATGCCTTGTTATTTCTAATGTTAAATCATATTTACCTATAAATTCTATAATATATTGTGAAAAACTATGTAATTATGTAACTAGATATATTACGTTTTTTCACTAGAAGTGTTGTAAAGTTAAACGTTTTCTTCCTTTTAAAATGCGTTTTTTCACTCGAAATGTTCTAATTCTTGAAAGCATACAAATTTCAAAGCACTTGGAGTTCCTACGAAAGTGGAGCCTTAACTACCTCTAAAGTTGGTGAGGATTCATCCACGTGTATGGTCCATGTTACTTCCATAGATACCTTACCTGTTGGCAAGTACTTCCTCAATGGTCCCTAAGAATTGTAAAGGTAAGGTCCACGCAAGACACACCTCTACATTTTGGAGGGGGCAATCACTTTTTTTATGAAGTTTCTTCCTAAGCCCTTAAACACAACCATGATGTGAACACATGGACGACTCTTGTTATTTCAAAAGGGTTGAAATATAGAAGACTCGTTTCCACTCTCACAATGGCCATGATCAACCACCTTTGTTTCATTATGACCTCATTCAAGATTTAGATTGAAGATTGTGTGGCACAAGTAGACAAACTAAAGAAGACATGATATGGGATGGTATATTATGGGTTAAAAAGTCAATTTTAGATGTTCAAATAAATATAATTAGGATCAAATAAATGCGATTAATGGTGTATATGAGGTTATCTTGTTGCAGAGAATAAGCTATTATAAGGAAGAGCAAAATGGATCATTATCTCAAATTGATAATTTCATTAAGGAAGATTGAGATTTAAGGTTTGATTTGTTTATAAAGGATTATGAGATTAACAAACTAAAAGATGAAATTGAAGGTCAAAAGTTGCTAAAAGCTCTGGTCGATAAATATGAACAAATGTTAGTTTTACATTCAACTAAATGTGATTTGAATGATCAAGAAGTAATTAAAAGATCATGAAAAAAATAGTTGAAAAATCAAGACCTTAACATATGAGTTGCTTGAAGCTCGGTGAAATTTGGAGGATGAGATGGGAGAAAGAATAAACTAATTTGTGAACTTGGTGATGAGAACATCAAAATTTGCATCGTTAAGGTTGAATTAGATGAAAAGCGAAAAGAATTGGATGTTGGAAATGCCCTAAAGGTTAATTTTCAAACTACATTGGATGGAATGTGGCATTTGTCCATTGGAAAAGGTAGAATGAACGGAGCTAGGAATATCATATGGGATGAAATAATTAATTATATGAATTTGTTCGTAACTCATTTTTATTTTTTTGTTGAATATCACATGATGAAGTTGAAAGTGCAAGAAATTTTTAAAAAATGTGGGATGATATTATGAAAAGAGTCGATGTGACAAGGGATACTATTAAATTCATTAATTGTATTTCTATAGAGCAACTTGGAGCTTTGGGAGTGAAATATAGGACTACTATTGTTATGAAAATTGAGAGTGTTCTTAACAAAATGAATTCATGGCAAATTGCTCAAAATAAGTGGACACAATTGACAAGGTGGTGAATGCTTTTGTGAATAATGTGTTAGCCTTGTCTAGTATGGGATCACCTTCTTCCTCATGTAAGGAAGGAATGTTACTCCTTGAAGATGATTATTTGGTCAAACTTGTCAAGAGATGAAACAATAATCAAAGTTCATGAGCCTTAAAGCACCACCAAGTGCCAAATAGCTTCATGAAAAAATTCATTCTAACATTAAATTGATGATAGGTATCAAAAGTTTATACAAGTCATTGCCATATATATGTTTTTATCCTATAATTAATTTGGATAAATCCAACAAGATCATTTACAACATAATCATTCCCACTAGATATCTCTAGAACAAAACCTAAGTGGGTTATGAAATTACCAATAGAGAGTAATAATTAAAGACCCATAAGTGTCAATGTGGAAGAAGTAAAGGCAAAACAATTGAAGGTGAGACATTGAAAATTATACTTATGTAGTTAATACAATTGTTGAGCATCATTTTTGGTTGATGGGAGTACTTCAACTTTAGTTAATAGATCATTGTCGATATAGATCCATCAATATAAATAGGGTAATGGCACTCGATGCTAAGGAGATCATCAGTTCCATCATTTGTTTCCACATCATCAACATTGGAAATATTATAAAAGGAAAGCAAAGAAAGAGAAAATGATTGATAGTTGGTGGAAAGCTTCTTCATTATTCTACAGTTCAGAGAGCATCTTGAATAACTTTGGAGCATACATATACAAGGAACCATACCAAAGGATTATTTACTTTGGCAATGAGTTTGTTTTCTAAGTTTTCTCTACACCCATCTATTGCATCTCATCTCTTTTATTTTATACGTATATGAGAGTTGCAACTTTAGATTGGCAATGAGTTTGTTTTCTGAGTTTTCTCTACACCCATCTATTGCATCTCATCTCTTTTATTTTATATATATATGAGAGTTGCAACTTTAGATTGGCAATGAGTTTGTTTTCTAAGTTTTCTCTACACCCGTCTATTGCATCTCGTCTCTTTTATTTTATATATATATGAGAGTTGCAACTTTAGATTGGCAATGAGTTTGTTTTTTAAGTTTTCTCTATACCCGTCTATTGCATCTCGTCTCTTTTATTTTATATATATATGAGAGTTGCAACTTTAGATTGGCAATGAGTTTGTTTTCTAAGTTTTCTCTACACCCATCTATTGCATCTCATCTCTTTTATTATATATATATATATGAGAGTTGCAACTTTAGATTGTTGTGATGTTTCTAGTACTTTAATGAATTGTTTGTGTGGATGTTATGCATTATTTGATTTTTCATTATTGATTCTTTCTGTTATGGGATATATTTCAATATGTTGGATTCATGAATATTTCTCAGTATGTCTCTTATCAATTCTATTAATGGATGAGACTTAGCATATGCACTTTGAAAAATTGGATATTTTTTCCTCTATCCTTTGTATCTCCATTTTTTAGTTAATTATGCATTGTCTAAGACGAAGGTGCCTAATGGAAAAGGAGCCATGTGAATTTGTGTTTAAGAATTTATGAAGTATTTTTACTCACTCTTTATATATATATATATAAGTGATAGTGTGATTCTTCCTTTGTCCCAAATATTCTTCTTTTGTTACATAGAGCAACAAGATCTTAAAGATTTAGCAGGTACCTTAGCATTGTTCTCTCTCAAAGGGAACATCTTAGGGAAAACACCCCAAACCTATAAATTAGGCTTATATTCCTCTTGTAGGCGAAAAATTCCTTATGTAGGATTTATGTAGAGGTATATAACCTTATGCATTGCACATGAGCCTTACAAACATTGATTGTGTCTTACATACCTTTAACTTAGCCTCAATCATGGATTAGGCCATAAGACCCATCCTACTAGCCCTAAACCTCAACCTCATGGCAATATTCCTCTCGTAGGAAAATGACTACACACATAGAGTGTGTGTCATGGTTTGGGGCCCCATGAATTTCACGTGAGTCCTAAAAGAAATGGTTAGGCACTAAGTCCCTAGTGTTAATCCCTATCTCATATTCATCTCATACATGAAAAATTCCTTTTGTAAGGTATGTCCCATTGTCGGGGACCCTATGCATTTCCCAAATCCCTAAAAGCATTTGTTAGGACCCAAGTCCCTAGTTTGTTTAGTCTTAAACCATGGATTTATCCTTGAGACCCATCATTATTGTGCCCAAACCTTGAAATTGTGCCCATATTCCTCTGATATGCAAAATATTCCTTCTATAGGGCCCATGTATTGATCCATAGCCTTATTTGCTTCTATTCGGCCTTAAAATTAATGATTAAGGCCCAAATCCTTAGTTGTTAGACCTATATCATAGCCAACATCATGAGGTCCATCCTTGATGTGACCAAACCTAAAAATCATGCCCATAATTTTCTTGTAACACAAATATTTCTTCTATGTGACCTATGTTGTGAGGCCTCATGCATGTCACAAAATCCATAAATGAAGTGGTTAGGACCTATGAAGGTATTAAAGCCCTAATGACTCCCTAAGACTATTAATAAGCCAAAAAAACGCTTGAAATAACATGTTTGACAACACAGGTATTCCAACAGGGGATGAATGCCTTCAGTAACCAGTCACACAACTAGATCAAAGATCAAAACACTGATGTTTTTATGTGGTAAAACCATTGTGGGGAAACATCCATGGCCTCATCCAATGTGGCCACTTGAGGCAATTTATTAATGCAAAAGAAAAAAATGTTACAAAGAGTTCTCACAATCGATCATCGGTAGATGACCCTCCATGATCTTTAAATAGAGATCATGGACTAATCGGGTGCTAAGCCACAGACCAATGTAGTTGTTAAGATCGATGGGAATGCGAGTCATCAGATCACTCTATGTCGGGAACATAGCATGACCGTCAGATTACAAATGCATACTAATGCAGACTAAAGAAACACACTTTAACCTAACGACACATTAGACCAAGTTGATCTTAACTAACTCTTAAGTGTCTAAATATCCTAGCATCCCCTCTTAAGAACAACTTGGCATAGGATTGAAGGATTTACAAAGGTGACACAATACGATAAGGAAGGAAGCATTAGAACCTATCCCCCCTTAATGACAACTTCTTGAACTCCTAACATAGATCGAAGTTTGAAAAAATTCACTTCTGTAAGAGACTTTGTGAAAATGTCTGCAACTTGATCTTCTGTAGGGAAAAATAGAACTTCATTAACTTGATCATGAATCATCTTTCTAATGAAGTGCATGTGTATCTTGATGTGTTGTTGTGTTGATGTTTAACTGGGTCTTTGGAAATCTTGATGGCACTTTGATTATCACACCAAAGGGTGGTCAGTTGTTACTGCTAGAATTAAAACCTTGAAGGATTTGACGAAGCCATAAGGATTCTTGACTTGCATTAATCGTTGCTTCGTACTCTGCTTCTAATGAAGAAATAGCAATAACATGTTGTTTCTTACAATCCCAAGTGACAAGTCCAAAACCAAGGTTGAAAACATAATCTGCAGTAGACTTTTGATCATCGGGGTTGTCAGCCCAATTTGAATCAGTGAAACCAACCATCAAAGGAGTCCCCCTTGAACTATAATGTATCCCAAACTGAATTGTACCTCGAACACACCGAAGGATCATTTTAGTTGCTTTCCAATGGATTTCATGGGGTGTTTTCATATACCAAGCAATAAGACCAACAACAAAGTAAATACCAGGATGGGTATGAGTCAAATATAAGAGGCTACCAACTAACTAAAGGTACAAAGTGACATCAACTTCTAGAGAAGTATAGGTGGCAACAATTTTGACTCTAGACTGGAAGGGAGAAGGAGTTGGCTTAGAATCTTCCTTGTGAAAGTGGCGAAGAAGGTCACAAGCATACTTAGATTGGGAAAGAAAAATCACTTCCTTGGTTTGCAATACTTGGAGGCCAAGGCAATAGTGCAAATTGCCTAAGCCCGTCATTTCAAATTTCTTTTTAAGGTTGGTTTTTACATGGGTTAAAAATTTAGAGTCACAACCAGTGAGGATAAGGATATCAACATAAAGAACAAGTATTATGAGATGGATTCATACTTTCTTGGTATAGACATTTGGGTCAAAATGACATCTAGAAAATCCGATGTATAGAAGAAAGTTGTCCATTTTGGCATACCAAGCTCGAGGGGATTGCTTAAGACCATAAAGAGATTTCTTAAGGAAACAAACAAGGTTGGAGTCATTCTAGACATAGCCAAGAGGTTGTTCCAAATAGATTTCTTCTTGCAAATCCCCATGCAAGAAGGTGAATTTAACATTCATCTGATGGACTTCCCATTTATGTGAGGAAGCAAGGGATAGAACAAGGCAGATTGAATTAATTTTGTCTACAGGGGAAAAGGTTTCATTATGGTATATGCCTTCAACTTGAGAGAATCCTCTGGAAACTAGTTGAGCCTTGTGTCTTTCAAAACTTCCATCTTATGCATACTTAGTTTTGTAGACACATTAACATCTGAAAAATTTTCTTCCTTTCAAAAGAGGTACATATCCCAAGTATCATTTTCCACTAAAGAGTGATAGTTGTCATTCATTGTTGTGTCCCAAACCGGATGACTTGAAGATTCTGCAAATGTTTCTGGACAATGAGTCTCTGAAACTTGAGCCAAAAAGGAAGAGGCTCGTTGGAACTATGAATGTGTTCGATGTTGATCTAAAGGATCACATGCAAGATCACCAGATGCTTCTAATGTTGAACGGACCCATCTGGGAAGCGGTGGTACTGGTGCGGGTTCATGTTCAAGGGACTCGTCTGGAGGAAGGTTAGCAGGTGGAGGTGGATTTTCATCCTCATTGTCATCATTTGAATAAGAATAAACCAAAATAGGAATAGAATATGACACAAAAAGTGAAGATGGATCGCAGGTCGAAGATGGCACAAACATCGAACTAGGCTCGTAAACCAAGAAATTTTCACCAAATTTAACATCTCTTCCAATAATAATTTTGTTGGAATGAAGTTGAAGAAGAATGTAACCTTTGACATCTTCAAAATATCTAGTAAAAATACACTTGTCACTTTTAGGTTGCAATGCTTTCATTTTCTCATCAAGAATGTGAGCCCATGCCACACTACCAAATACACGGAAGTGGCATACATCTGGCTTAATTTTATTCCCTACTTCTTTCGATGCTATATTTTTTAGAACCTTTGTGAAATTGTGATTTACTATGTAATTTTCACAATCGATGGCTTCCTCCCAATAATTAAGACTTAATCCCTTAGATTGGACCACGCAATTAGCCATTTCTTTTAATGTGTGATTCTTTCTCTCAGCAACACCATTTTGTTGTGGTGTATATGGAACAGTATGTTGCATCTGAATGCACTATGCAATGCAATAACTTCTAAATTTATTGTTCATGTATTATCCTCCATTATTTGTTCTTAACCTTTGAAGTTGATGTCCAAATTGCTTTTCTACAAGGACCTTATAGGCCAAAAGCTTTTCAAAAACTTCACCCTTAAGTTTTAAGAAGTAAACCCATGTGTGTCTGGAGAAGTCATCACTGAAAGTTAAGAAATACTTGCACCCATAGAAAGAAGGAGAAAAAAGTGGACCACACAAATCATTGTGAACAAGTTGCAAAGGGGTCAAGGCATTCCAAGAGGCACATTTGTCAAAATTTTCCCAACGATGTTTATCGAGAACACAACCAACACAAACACCATCTCTGCAAGAAAAAAGAGGAAGACCAATCACCATGTGTTGATCACATAGTTGTTGCAATAAGCGATAGTTTATATTATCAAACCGCTCATGCCAAAGTTTTCTCAAGTCGTCACTATGAGCAACAAAAACTGATGGAAAATATGATGACCCAAATTTGTCAAACTTATACAACCTAGTAATATCATCAACAATTCCAATTGCGAGGACATGCTTAGTATCTTTTAAATCCTTGATTACAACTTGAGGAGGTGAAAACTCTAAAGTTTTACCTTCACCTGAATGAGTGATCTAATACACTGATAGAAAGTTGCAGGAAAGACTTGGAACACATAATACATCATTAAATTGACCATTATCCACCTGAATTGTTCCAAATCCTGCAACACTAAGAGATCTATCATCACCAACAAATATTTGTTTGGTGTTACATTCATTTAGAGAAAAAAAGATGGCTTTATCCTTAGCCATATTATAAGATGCTCCAGAATCAATAAGCCACTCATCAGAACAAGAAGTAGAAGTTGCATTGAAGGAGAAACTAGAAGCAGAAAGTGTATGTCCATGAGAAGAAGAATAAGAAGAAGAAGAAGAAGAAGAAGAATCAATATTGATGTTGTGCTTCTTCATTGTTGCTTCTAAGACTTCTATTTTTTTAAAACATTTAGACTCCACATGACCATCTTTCCCACAAAAGTTGCAATGTTTGTCAGTCATCTTAGTTTTGGATTTTTCTCCTTTGTCACCATTAGGAACAGAAGTTGGTAGAGAGGTTTGGGACCCTAGTTTTGCTTGTAGTTGTGGTGAGGATGATGCTTCTTGGGATTCTTGCATTTATCTTTCTGCTGGGCCACTAAGGATTTGTTGGATGTACCTGGAGTGTTAATCAATCCAAGTTTCACAAGCTTATCTTGCTCTCGAATCAGAGAATCACAAAAGGACTCAAGAGTCAGACTTTTGTAAGAACTCCCTAGAGCTTCTCTAGTGGCATAAAAGGTAGACACAAACACATAATATGCATTGCCAAGCTTAGAAAGAATAGCATATATGCATCGGTCCTCCTTCACATCTATTTATCAGTCTATACATAAAATTATAAGTGTTTTGAACTTAGATAAATAATCTTCAATGTAAGGAAAATCATTACGACGTAAAGTCATTAACCGATTTTCAATCTGGCGGTCTCAAATAATATTGTGTTTACCAAACAAAGCTTCAAGTTTTTCCCAAGATTTATCTGGACCATCAATTCCTTGAAGGTGAAACCTTAAATCAGGAGAGATGGACATTTTGATTAGTCAACGTGCTTTGTCATTATTATTAGCCCATTTGAATGTGTTTTCATCATAAGTGGGTTCTTGTTCTTTTCCCAATGTAATCGGATACAATCCTTTACTTCTTAATACATCCTCCACAAGGGATTTCCATGCGAAGTAGTTGGTACTAGTAAGAAAAATATCATTGGGAGAATCCATATTGAAATAGGCAAAGAATATGGATTTAAGAGCTTAAATTGATGGTGTGGATGGAAATCTCTCGAAAAAAATAGGTTGTTTTAAATAAAACCAACACTAAAAATAGACCTCAGATCTAAAAGTTATGCCCTTTTGAAAAAATGCATAAACAGTAATCAAAGAGCCACCTGACAAGTAAAAGTTGGTCCACGTGGTGATGCCCCTCCTTCATTAACTTTCTTATAACCTCACTTTTACAAATAATTTGTTTATGAAGTGACCCACTATTATAGAATAAGCGAGAATCACTTTTACATTATAGTTACTTTGTAAATTAAAGTTTCATGCAAAAGGTAATTGAAAAGAAATATTAAGTCTACTTATAGTAATTCACTTTTATAGTTTAAGTGAAATACACTTTACAAAGAATGCATGAACTTTTTCAAAAAAGTAACAAAAAAAAGACTTGAACTCAAGACCTCTTACTATGTAAAGCAACTTTTAACCAAGTGAGCTAGTGAAAAACACATTATAATCTTAAGAAGGAGGATGGGAGGTGTTGTTGTTGTTGTTGTGGAAGATGTCCTTGAAGTGTGTGCTCAATAAAAACTTATTTGCATGCATTCATACACAAAAAATAATTTGCTTCTCAACAACAACAAGAGTTGGATCTTGGTTAGCTTACCCGGAAAATGGAAGTTTTTCCTCTGCTTCTGATTTGTCGAGATTGCACAGAGTGCACTGCAAAGAACATACACAGACAAGAAAACACTTTATGCTCTATTTTTTAATTTTCGAGATCGCACAGAGCATACGTAGACTAGAAAGAATAGAAACGTGGAAATAAAAAACAAAAAACCGAAATATTATCTCTGTAAAAATTTAAAAGGGCATATTTAGGCTTTATACCTCCAAATCTAACTAAAATGGTCATATCTTGAGCAAACGGAAACATTTTTTAGTGAAACAAAAAGAGTTCCTAACTTAAATGAGCACTCTCGATGCAATGGAATATTCCTCTTAGCCTATAAATGTATGGAAACAACATAAACTAGATATGATGAAACACAACTTCAAGATCTTGATCTACAACGGGAGCAGGTCTTCAAATGTGCTCTGATACCATGTTTGACAACATAGGTCTTCCAACAGGGGATGAACACATTCAGTAACCACTCACACAACTAGATCAAAGATCAACACGTGATGTTTTTACGTGGTAAAACCCATGTGGGGAAACATCCATGGCCCCAACCAACATGTCCACTTGAGGCAATTTAATAATGCAAAAGAAAAAATATTACAGATAGTTTCTCACAATCAATCATCGATAAATGACTCTCCATGCTCTTTAAATAGTGATCATGGACCAATTAATTTTTAATCCATGGATCAATGTAGTCATTAAGATCAAGGATAATATGATCCATCAGATCACTCTATGTCGAGAACATATTGTGATCATTAGATTACAAATGCATACTAAAGTATACTAAAGAAACACACTAAGAAACAAACTTTAACCTAAAGATACATTAGACCAAGTTGATCTTAGCTACTTCTAAGTGTCTAAATATCCTAACATAACCAAACAACCATGAAGTTTAAATGATTCAGCTGACAAGAGATGTATTTTGTCCGAAGGAGTGGACAAATTATTTTATACATCCTTCAAGAAGTTTTACTCGGATATTTGAAGCATTTCATTCATGAAAAAACTATTATTGACTTGAGGAACTTGTTGGTTTCCCAAGCCAACGATTTTCCTCATGAAGGCTAAAACACTAAGTTGAGATGCCAACAATTGAATCTTATTGTTTAAGGTGGGTGAATTTTTCCAGTTTGGGTTGGAGATAAGTGTCAAAAGCTTTTTATTTTTTGACAATTAACCCAAGAAAAGGAAAATCACTAGGTTGGGAGGCCAAGAAGTGTCCAAACCCAGTGACTGAGTCTTCTTGAGCCTCGAGGTTAGCAATTTACCCTCAAACGGTGAGTTGCTCACTTAGAGATGTTGCTCATTGTTTAACCTGGGCAATTGAGCTTGTTGGCCTCTAAACTCAATGATTTGCCACCAAAAGGAAAATCACTCACTTCCCATTATTGGTTTCTATTCAAATTTATCAATTGGGAATTTTTTGGTTATGAACTTGGAAATTTACATTGTTGTTGGGATGTTTGTGAAGTTCAACTCCCATTCCTACTTGGAAGATGAATTATTGAGCTTTTTTAAGGTTGTATGCTACCCTCTCGTTTGCCTTCATTTCTCATTGTTTTCATTTAAGTAGCCTTCCTCTTCCTCCTTTCATTGCTCCTCCTCATCTCCAATGTGTTTTGTAGTTTTGAGCATCTTTGTAGCCATATTAACAAAGCAAGAAAGTCATTTATTCATTGTCAGAGTGATACACAGTACCTAGAAATCTAAGAGTTGTGTTCCATATTTTAAAAATCAATTTGCAATGCATTTGGGGTTGTTGTAACTACAAGCTATGCAGGTTCAGGCTAAGAGTTTCATTGAGAGATCGAATAAGCTTTCAACTGGTCAGGCAATTCAAATAGAGCGATTGAGTTGCAAAAAACAAGGAGTTTGTTATATGCCCTAACCAATCTATAAGGACCTCATCCTCCTCACTTCAAGGGAATCGTATACAACTTGGTGCATATAAGATGGCCCTATGGGTCAATATAAACAACTAAATAAATTTGTATGGTGAATATGTGTTATCTATGATGAGCTATGTTTGGTTGTGCTTAGGTGTTGTAACAATGTCTTTAGACACCACCTCTCTCTTGGAATACTAGCTTTTTTATCTACCTAATTCTTTGATTCTTTGACATGGTATGAAAGCTAGTGGTTTGAGATCTAGCATGTTTCCTACAAATCTTGTGGTGGTTCTCAATTTATGCACTTTTGATAAGTTGGATCTATTTGGTAAATTGACTCAAGGTTTCAATTTGTAGACTAAATCTAGGATTAGATTAGTAGATTGACATTATGAGTTCCAAGAATCAGAGAGCCTATGGTTATGAATGGCCATAATTATGGAATTTGGGCAAAAGGTATGGAAACATTGTTGAAGAGTAAACAATTGTGGTATTTTACAAAAAAATGTGGTTCCAAATTCGAAGGATAAGTAGTAGAAGTTTGTCATTAATGGTAACAAGGATGAGGCTATAGGAGTCATAACTACATCTCTAGGGATATTCCCTTTCAGACAAGCAGGATCAATTGCTTGAATACTGTCTAGAAGAAGTTGAAGACTTTATTTGATAAAACCAACAAAATTCAGGTTATGCAAATTGAGAAAGAGTTGATCTCTCTATATCCTCTCTCTTTTGAAACAATTGAAGATGATATATCCCATGTTAAGGAACTCCAATTGAAATCGGGTGAATATAGAAAGGATTTTCCCAAGAAATATGGTCAACTCATAGAACCAACCTTAAATAATTTGAAGACATTGTTGGTGAGTTGAATAATTGCAACAATAAAGGTTGTTAAATCTCATGGGATCAGACTTAAATTATCAACTAGAGGAATCATAGACTTGTGAAGTGTTGTGCAAAGTTTATGCAATCCTTAAGTGTAAAAAGGAGCTACATAATAGATTTTGTATCATTTTTCTTTTTTTAGGGACTGGAGATTATATGATTTATGTGCATAGTACCTATAATATAGTTCTAGTGTTCTACAACAAAAGTATTCCAGGCATGAAATGCTTTGTGGCTTACTGGGTTGGTGCTACAGAACCGACTCCTTCAAGTTTAACAATATTTTTTGAAATAAATTGAAATGTAAAAAAAATAATGCTACAAATAGACTAATTATAAAAAGGTAAATTCCATGCTTGAAAATAATCCTAATCTAGAGTGCACTAAATCACATAATAGTTCATGTGCCAAAAATGAGTTAATGGTATGTTCGTGAAAGTATAATCACATTGACTAAAATATTCTAGCTACATAAATGAAAATAATAACACCATGAAATACATATGTAATGAAAAAAAAACATAAAGGAACATTCACCAATAACCTCTCCAAGCAACCCTTGCATGAAGAGGATTGGTAAATGCCTTCCTTACAACCTAAATTAACTCAAAATAACTCATAGTCTTTTATTTCATTAATAACTTCAAGGTTACGACTCAAATCTATAACTCTCTAACCATGACTGCAAGTAGTATTCAAAATCTATGAATGTCTACCCTAACTCAAGCTATAGATGAGCATATTTTACTAAGGAAAATTTTGTATTCCTACTTAGGAACTCCAAGCTATGTACTATTAGTCTTACCCCTAAAAATCACCATTTTCCTCTTCATCAATTATGGCATATTGTCAAGGAACAATATTATGGGATTTGCGATCCTCCTTTGGCACTTAAATAGATGATTTGATGGGGAATCTGTGGATTCACTCTTCCTTATGGTCGGTTTCTTTAATGGAATATATCGAAGTGTGTAACCGTCCTCCATCTTCTTAGGATGGAGCACTATGTACATGCACTTCTACAACCCCGATTGTTCCATGTTCAAGTCATTGAGGCAAGTAAATCTTTTGTGCCCTTATTCTATGCCAATGATCACATTGTATTCCTCCTTGAATTTCTAAATACATATGTACAATAGAATGGAAGGATAGTTGTTTCCCACTTATCTTCTCTCCATGTGGTGTTTGGGACAGATTTCAATGGTAGAGCCAAATGTTGGAGAAACATTTAAACAATTTTTCTACAATAATAGTAGTTAGGGTTACATAAATCAATTCATCAACAAGCACATCATTAACCCATTCTCACCAACACAAAGGAATACTTGAGCATATCCACATGAAAACTCATAAAATGTAATCAAAATAAACCATTGTAAGTTATTGATCAACAAACTATCATTGGTCACATAAGTGGTCAGTTCAATAAACATTAGGCTTAATAATAGGAAAAATTCAAGGTTCTAGGGAGGTAATTGACTTATACAATATGAACAAGATGGATCATTTCAGGAGCCCATCATACCCCCAACTTAGAGGTTTGTGCATCCTCATGCAAAAAGTAAAAGGAGAAAAATGGAAGTCATTGTTACCTACTGACTACTATTTAGGCAACAACTTCATCGACATCTTTTTATATTTTTTCCATTTCCTCTCTTTCTCTTATTTCTACTACTAATGATTCTACTTTTGTTACTACCATTGTCGATTCTACCTCTGTTGTTGTTGTTATTGATGACTCATTTTTTACTATCGTTGTTGATGATGACTACATTTTTACCATTGTCGTTGTTGATGACTACATTTTTACCATTGTTGTTTTCGATGACTACCACATTTGTATCATTGTTGTTATTGATGACTACATTTTTACCATTGTTGTTGTTGATGACTATTTTTTCTATCATTCTTGTTGATGTTTTTGTGCTATTGTTTCTGCTAATAATTCTAGTTTTGCTACTGTGGTTACCGATGACCCTGCTTTTGATACTGGGGACTACAAAATGCTACTCATTCTTGGTAAGTAGATCACTATCTACCCTTTCTAAGCAATGTATTCCTTTGTACCCTTTTGCACATTAAATCTTTAAACTCTAAGATCACAAGATATGGGGTAAGTTTAAGTTTCCTTTAGGTGATATCTTAAAAATTTGACAATGTCTTTCTATATTTCCATCTCAGTCTCAAAATCAAGTTCTTATGACTCCCTCTAGTATGGAATGGAGTGTAGTAGGAGGGGAAGCCTAAATTTCAATCCTATACAATTGGAGGTAATCCTCCTAAGTCCTTGAACATATAAACTAGTTATGTGAAGAGATGTCACAAGTCTTAGTAGTAAGTGTGGCTCTCTTTGTTGTAGCTCCTCTATTAGTGATTTCCACCTCATCTATACATTCCTTAATACCTCATTCCTACATGTGTTGATGAGTCTACTACATTATATTGCAACCTCCAATTGTATTCTCTCCAGCACCAAGTAGGAAATTGAATCCACTTTTATCTAAATAAGATTTTTCCAAACCTCACTTGGTCTAGCCCCTTCTTCTTTTAACTTTAATTTTTCTTTCATATTCTAGCCCTCATATCCTTTTGTAGTTGTGAACCTCATAGTTACATTCTCCAACCAATACATAAATGCTCAAAGCCACATATCCCCAACATAGGGGTTTGGTTACCATCTCAACCATTGTTGTAGCACATAGTTGTGCAAGTAAAGTTCATAAAGGAGATTTCCCCTTTCAAGGGTGATGCTAACATATAACTCACAGAATTTCCAATGGTTTTGGAAATATATATTCAATCTAAAATTTATGCCATTGGTCTTTTAAGTATAAATCATAAAGCCTAACAGGTGGTCTACATGCTAGCATTTCATCAACCTATTTAGTGGTATCCTTGCATACATATGTTAATATTGCAATTTCCTTAGAATTTTATGTAGTTTCTTGCATTTATTTTAGAAAAATTGTTTTTAGTTTGGTATTTTCACTACCAAGGATTTCTAAATTTTCATCAAACTCAGTTGAGGTTAAAGAAAATTTATCTTCTAGCTAAGTGATTATCTGGAAATACTCAAAGATAGAAATGACATCTCACCTCTTGATTATAATTCTAACTTCCATTTGGTTACTTAATCTTGAGCAATCTACAATTGTCTCAACAAAACTTCAACTAAATTTGTGGCCATAGTAGGCGTCACAATCCTTTTTCCTGGGTTACTTGAACTAGATCTCCTTATCCTCTTAAGCATCTACTCATCAACATGACTATCGGCTTCTTCTGTCATAGGTGTCTTGTCAATAGAGAGGTTATTGATATCTTATTTTTGTTCAACAATTGGAACCCCTAGTGGGCTAGCAAGTTCTTCTTGGTGTGGAGAATCGACATAATCAATTGGTTCCTCAACTTGGTCTAACGAATTTTCCTCTACAACCCTTGGAATCTTTGTTTACATTGCTTGAGTAGGATTAGAATGTATTCTCCTACTCCTTTTGTGTACTTTCTACTAGTGGGATTAGTTGCTTCTACAACATTCGACATTGCCTATATAGCATCCGAGGACTCTTTAGCTACTGGTGTTGGTGCAAGTTCTATAGCATGTGGTGTCTCTTTAGTCAATGGTGTTGAGACTACATTTTCTTAGGGATGGTTGAAGAAATTTTCCAATGTAACATATGGTCTTGATCTTCGCAAGACATCTAAAATCAATAGTTTAATCAACCCATGGTGTGATACAAGTACTTCTCTCCTTGATTATATACTTTTATAGCCATCCTCTCTGATGTAAGGATTTCTGAGGGTCATAAATTTTGACTCGATTATCTATTTGGGCCGAAATTTTAAAATGAGTTGTGTCTCGAAGAGTTCACTACCGTGTCGATCTAATCCTTCAAACCGGACATCGTTTCGACACTTTTCTGGGGCCAAAGTCCTTTATATAAGGCCTCAAATTAAGGTTTTTAGAGTTTTTACAGGAATTTTTAAACTTGAAATTATCAGTTATCTCTTAGTTTATGAACCTAATCAGAAAAGTGAGTTGAAAAAAAGTGTTGCTCTAGTTATTTCTTAGTTATTGGTCAATTATAGAGTCATGCGAGAATTTCCTAAAATTAACTATTTTTTTCTAAAATTAGTTGTTTTCAAAAATCTCGTAAGTAGTTATAAGGGATTGAAATAAAATTGTAATAATTAGGATGGAAAAGGAATAAAAAGAGTTATTTTCCATTCTCATGTGTTTGCATGGTTTTTATATCTTGTGAATGAATCCAAGTTTTTTGGCTACATCACTCTGTAGCGACTTCATTAAGTAATTTAGAATATTGGCAATCCTCTAGTGTCTCAAATGTTCCAAAAGCTTAAAATGGTAGGACAACATAATTTTGTTCCTATCCCTACATGTGGTATAACTCATAACATGTAGAGTTACCTAGTCCCATGGATTTGCCAATATTTCTCTTTTTACTCATGTTCATGTGCATGTGACTGATTCGCCAGCATGTAAAAAAATCCATTTGGCATTGTGGGGATCAATTTGACTCTTGAGCCATTTCTCCCCTACTATGGAGAGACCTATCACCTTCACAATTTCCTCTTCCATAACCTCCACCAACAAACCTCAAACTATCGTGGCATGTCCATGAAATTGGTGAGAAAACTCTATATCAAACACATCACTATATTCACCAAGTTTGTCAAAGAAATCCATCCATATTGCTTGTTGAAACATGTGCCACGCCAGAGGTTTTTTGTATATTAAATTTCTATATGCAAGCTCTAATCTACTCAATGCTCCTCCCATGGTTGTTGGTGAACTTTGCAATTGATATTAACTTCTACAATAACCTACAATTTGTGAACTTTGTTGCTTATTTATTAACACTTTCTTCCCTTCCACATTCAACCAATATTGTTGACCTCTATAGTGTTATTATAGGTCGATAATTTTCATTGATTTCTTGTTTGATCCAACTCTATTTCAATTTTTTTGTTTTAGTAGAGGGATAATGAATCTTCAGTATTCATGAATACTCATTAGTAGTTCCATTATCCACACCTTGTTTCTGTAGTGATTAGTAATTAATTGGGATAATGACACATCAATCCACATGATTAGTCATTAATCAAAATGAGGAAAGAATTAAAACCTTTATGACATGTGGTCATCACACATAATTAACTATTTTTCTTTTCAATTGCATTTTTTCTTTGAAATTGATGGCACGGTTTGACATGTAGATCAATAAGTCGATGGAAGATTCATATTGAAGAATCAATTTGGTGGGAAAGGCTAATGAGAAATTTCAAATTCATTCACACAACGTGAAGGCTGGTGAATACACCCACCCCTCCCAACAACTAAAATAATGGTCGACCTTAAGCATTGGTATTAGGAGACTAGTGAATGTAAATGCTACAAAAATAGGTAATCAATGGGTAGAGATGGGGAATGATTATGTTAATAAATAGAGGATAAGATAGCACATAAGAACTTGGTGGAAAAATCCTTAAGACATATTTTTCTCACATTATATTCATTCCAATGATACAATTTTATACTAGATTAATGAAACCACCTCATAAACTATATTTTATTTCACACCAACACCTCATCAAGAGATAAGCCAAGGAGGAGGAAAAATAGGATCTAATACACACTTAGGATAAAAATTGTATCCCATAATGTGAAATACATAAAGGTTTTGTAGGACTTCGTGATTGTATAAAGAGTCACAAACTAACAATCCCCCCTTCAATCATAAGTCTGAACAATAATACCAACAAGGAAACAAGAACTACTGCATAAATTGGTATCATCTCCAAGTCTTCATTCTAAAACTCCTAAACTAAGCTCAATGAAGAACTACTTGAAAAAATTCTAAATTTGGATGTTGGAAACTCATAGAATCTGGAAAATCCCAATTTGTAAACATCTAATTCGGGATGCTTGTAATTTGTTCACTGATGTGAACTCTAATATCTTATTAGAGTGAATCAACTGCAGGTCTGACACGTCCCTAAAAATTCCTAACAGCTTAATCAAATGCCAAGTTGCAATGCAGATGGATCTACCTATCCACTGTTAGATCAAATGACCATCCAAGTGAACAAAATATTCAAAAAAATGCTCTAAAATATGACAGAAAAATAGTATCGATTAGCATACCAATCATCAATTTGTATGATTCAACTAAACTATAATTCTTCCAAATAATGATTGAGTAGTAAACCAAGTGTCCTACTAGCTGAATTGCTCAAATCTTGAATCCATCATCATGATGAGATCAAAATCAAATAATCAATGGATGTTACGAAAAATATGACAAATGGAAAAAACCTCAAAAATGCCCCATTGGCAATTTATCACCAGTGATGAAATCTTTGCAATGCTCTTCTTCTTATTGTTGTCATCCATTTGGTGTTTTGTTTGTCTAAGTCTACCATCTATAGCTTGTGTTTTCCCATTTGGAAATTTTAGTATTTGTTGTTGAAACTTGAAGTCTGACAATCATCATTAATATCCCCCCCTTTGTCAACTAAAAGGTGAGACATTAAGGGTTTTCTTATGAATTACCCTTAACCAATTCATCATTGGATTTGGTGGTTTTGGTTGGACACTAAACATTTTCAGCTCATTTGGTGGTTTCAATTTACCATTAACTATTTTCACTCATCATTTTGAACC
>ML776801.1:560301-600411 GCA_009831015.1 Picea engelmannii
CCCTCCTCCCCCCTTAAGATATAAGAGAGTACCATTTTGGGAGCCATCAACTCGATTTTTAATTGAGAATTAGGCCCCAGTTATGCCCAAAATAATCATTTGGAATTGTTGTTTGAAATCATTCTACTTTTCTAATTTATCCAAGAAAATGTGTCTTTACCTATGTTTGAACTAGACGGTAAGACATATGCAACTTCTTGACTTGTTGATTCCATTTCCAAGAATTTATCCAACCATAACCAAGTGTTCTTTTATAAACCTTCTTGTTCTTTCAACATTTTTCTGAAATATGGTTTGTCTTTCCACAATGAAGACAAGAATGGAGACAAAAACACTGATTCTCCATGTGACCAACTCGATGACAATGTTGGAACTCAATTTTTTCTTCAATATGTTGATCATCAACTATATCATTGACTTCTAATGTATTTTTATCAAGAATTTCTCCACTCACAAATTGAACCAGTTTGGAGTAATCTAGGATATGAAAGTTGTTGCCTTTATCATATCCTAAACCAATTTGATTTTTGTTGAATTGTAATTCTTCCCAAGGCCTAAAAATGTTGTCGGAAAGAACATTCTTTTTCTATTTGTTGTCTTTCAGAGATTCATGAAAGGTTTATTTTGTAACCTCAAGTGAAAAAGATTCAAGATCACTTTCACTTTCACTTAAATTGCTTTTGGCGTCACTCTGTGCCTTGGCATCTTATCATCAACTACTTCACTTCCCTTAATTGCATGTTGAGGAAGATTATTCTAGACAAACACTAGTTCAAAATTCCTGACTGGCCCCTAATTTTTCAGTTCTTGTAACTCGTCATTCAAGAGTTGGGATTGCATTTGTAGCAATTTGACTTTTGTTTGCATGACTCGTAAACAAGTAAGAACATTTTCCATTGTACTATTGAACATTGTGATTGAACTGCCTTCAATTGCTTCAAGCAATGTTTCCATAATAAGGAAAACAACTCATGATTCTAACCATCACACTTTCTTGTACTTATTTTCATGCTTGCATGCACTTGTTGTTTTTATATCATGCTCGCTTGCTTCTTTGTTTGCTATGTGTCAGGCTCACTTGCAATTGTCTCCAACAATCTTAGGTTGTTGGATAGTACCGATAATGCACCCCAAAGTGTGATTTTTAAAATGATTTGATTTTGATTACTCACTTGAGCCCCTTATCTAATTTTGGGTAGGTCCTTCTTTTACAACAAGTTGTCAATTGAATTACAAATTCAAACACTTCTTATATGACTTTGTAAACTACTCAACCTTATCAATTTTGACTCAATGACTCAGACAACTCTTGATTCAAAGAGACACTTTTGTTTACAATTTACCACTTAATGAAAACAAATTTTACATGGAGTACTTTTTACATGGATAATTTAACTGAAAACGACATTAATTGTTAAATGTTTGACAATGCACAATGAAAAATTGATGATAAAGAACTATTTATCCTCTTTGTCACATGCTTTGAATGATTAACATTTGTATGCCCTTTTACTTTGTGTGCATGTATTGTTTTCCAAATTAAATGTGTCAAAGAACTCAACACAGAATATCATAATCAAGTAAGAAATCAAGCACAATCATACAAAAGTACACATGGTATACATATGATCCCCTTATTCAAACTTCAGGCAGATCTAAGACACAACCACCACAAACAAATAATTGTTTTTATTATTCTTGAAACAACTAGCTCTTGCTATTTTACTTTCACAATACTTTGACAAAGTTTTTGATCCATTTAGTCTCTCTTTGACCATACAAAATTAGAGGCCCTTTACAAATTAAGAGGAGGAGTTCAACAATGGACTATATCGATCATTCTGACGAAGTTAATTTTGACAACATGGATTGTTTTCAAAAGTTATGATAACTCTTTAAAAAATAGGTGACATGGAAAATCCTTATGGCCCCTTCACAAGTTTGAAAAGAAAACCAACCAATGAAAAATTAAACCATTTTCTTCACTTAATCGTGGCCTTTTCTCAACAACCATGTAAAAAACATTACCCATTCCCACAATTAGAAGCTTGCTCCTTTCTCCACATTTTATTGTGCAAGGTTTAAAAAGAAACAATTTAGAGAAGAATGACACTTGGTATAAAACAATCAAAGAAAAAAATACCATATCCCTCCACATGGGCTTCTCCTTGAGACATTTTGGTTATTCGTGGAGATATCTAAATCTTGAAAATCACTTTGCAAATCATTGATGTGGATTGCTAAGTATATTTGTTACAGGTTTGTTTGATATATTATTACAACTCACTCTTTAGCACTCCAATCCTGGAATTCTCAATCACTTTCCAGCTAGCAGATGTGACATGGGGACCTCTCTTCTTCAATAGTGAATGCATTCATATCATTGGTATAGATTGTTGGGCATGTTTTCCTTTCATGTCGACACGTGCATGCAAGTGGGTTCCTCAATCATCAATTATTATTGTTGTGTTCCTCAAGCAATTGGGGACAGGATTAGATCACAATGTTCGAGTGCATAATACGAGTGCAAAGGATTTGAGTCGTTGACAATGAGAAATCTTCTTTTGACTCTGATGCACATTCTATACTTCATGTAAAAGTCAGACTTGATTGCCTCTCCCACTAAACAATGATTTTGACGTCACCTGGAAGATTCATAGGGAGATATTATTTTGGTTCTTTTATTGGTTCTTTCCATTTCCTTTCAAACATGAATCAATATGAAACAGATCTACAACATAGTAGACATATGTAGGTTGATGGTAAAAACAAAGAGTAGCAAGAACTGAAGACTCATTCTATTGGGAACTTGAAGGCAAGCATCCCAATAAATGGGGTTTCAGAGTCACTTCCCAAGATTGAGATGTTGGGGATTACATAGTTGTCAACTCCATGGAATCTTTGAGGCTATAAGAGAAACGGATATTAATCCCACAACATGGGAGAATAAGAAGTAGAGAATGTAGGTTTCCATAGTGAGTCATAATGTAAGGTAATTTTCTAGATAAAAACTGTGTAGTAGTTTTATGAAACGTCCAACGTTTCAAGTGGACACTCCACCCATCATCAGATATACTAGAAGCTTTGTGTAGGAATTTTATGAAATGTCCAATGTTTTGAGTGGACACTCCACCCATCATCAGGGACAGTGGAAAAGCTTCCAGTGTCCTTGATGATGGGCTCAGTGTCCACTCAAAACATTGGATGTTTCATAAAACCCCTACACAGTCTTTATATAGAAAATTACCTTACAGAATAAGAAGTGTCAAGGAGAATCAAGGTTCCGTGCTCATGTTCACATATGCAAGCGAACACTTTACAAGGCACTAGGAGAAGATGAAAGCTTCTTGAAAATATATAATACAACAATTGTAATTTAAACAACTCAAAAGTTCAAGAAATATGACCTCGTCTTTCTCATTTTGTATTCAAATTAATGTATATATGTCCATGCGTCCAAGAAGACTCTTTATTTTTCTTCATGCTCAACTTAGCACCATCATCTTAGCATGAATTACAATATCAAACCTCTCATGGAAAGACCAACATGGAATTACTAGACCGTTAAGATTAAAGGAGTTCCAATACCATGTTAAGAGTGTGTAGCACAAGATAGGACAAAAGAACTTGGCAGAAAAGGCCTTGAGCCATATTCTTCTCACATTCTATTCGTAAAATTTTATAGTACATGAATGAAACCACCTCATAAACTATATTTTCTCTTACATGAACACCTCATCTAGAGATAAGACCCTTAGGAGGATAAATAAGATCTAATACACACTTAGGATAAAAAATAGATCCCACAATGTGATATACGTAGAGGTGGTGTAGGACTTCATGATTGTATAGGGAGTCACGGGCTAACATAATATAGATGTGATAGTGTTGATTTTGTAACTAACGGTGGTAATTCAATAGCATAAATATGACAAGTATAAATATATACCTAAGTTACATGTGTTGTCAAGTTAGGTTGTAAGTTTTCAACTTTGTACCTACGTAGCCCTTGAATTTGAATTTGATTCGGTAACTTGAGTTTGATTCTGTAGCTTTTATTTGTTTCTACAATCTGATCAAGACGAATGGATATAGCATGAAAACTAGGATTTGTGTTTTGATTGATTTTTTTTTCTTCTTTTTCTTTTCTTAGTGAGTAATTCACTAGCAAGTTAGTTTTCGAATTGTCACCATCCTATAGCAAAAAAGTAAGTTGGTTTTCACCATAGGAATTTATTTAACAAAGGAGGCTTGCTACATGATTAGTTTTCAAGCTTTCCTTTGTCCTATGATGCCTTTTCAAGTTTTCGGCATAAAAATTATTATTTTTTATTTTTTGTTTTTTGTTTATTGGTCATGAAATGTACTACTCTAGATTGAAGCAAGGTATCCCATTAGTGGCATTCAAATTTTCTATTTTTCTCTATAGAATGGAGGTGAATTCCCCTTTTTCAATGGCCTTTTATATAATTTCAATAGATGCCCATTAACAAGTAGTGGTGTCTTGTCTTCATGAATTGTTACCATCCTAACTAAGCCATTGTTTAATATGTGATCAATCTCACATGCTCCAAGGCATTGGGTTCTAGGTTTTCCTTTGAATTCCTTGAACCTTGAGTCATACAGGAGTGCTTAATCTCTAGTTTGGATTTTTTTAACCTTGATGAATCTGTCATGCCACCAAATTCGTTGTCGTTGGATTATTTCTGCGTCAAATATAGCTTGCTACCAAATCTCATCTAAAGCATCGAGTTGCTAAATTATGTCTTTCTATGTTGCGAAAGGATCAAGTCCTAACTACATTGTTGTTATAATGGTTTTTATTTAAAATTATATTGGCACCAATATAGACTTACCATACACTAGCTCATAGGATGTGAAACTAGTTTTTGTCTTCCATGTTGTATTGTATGCCCAAGTTGCTTCTGTAGTCCTATGCATGATGTTGTGTTGATGAGTTGAGTCTAGAATTAGTTGGGAAGTGAACTAGGAGCCTTGGTTTGTGACTATTTATCTTGGAACATGAAACCTTGTGAATATGTTTCCATAAAAGAAATTTGGAACTTTATCTTCTTTGGCATTTGGCAGTGCTTGGACCTCTACCCATTTGGTAAGATAGTGTGTATAGACAAGGATGTAGTGATTTTGATTTGATGGAGGATCTATTGGACCAACAAACTTTAAACCCCATTTTTCAAATGGTTCGAATGATATCTAAGACTACAATGGAATTTGACCAACTTGTGTGGGTCTATCCATTCTTTCATATTCATCACACTTGTTGACATATTCTCTAGTACCCTTGTGGATATTTTTCCAATAGTATCCTACATGCATAACTTTTATTGTTATTCTTTTGGCTGCAAAATGTCATCCACTGGGCCCATCGTGACATGCACAAAGTACATCATAGAGTTCATCTTCTCATAGACAATGATGGAGCACATGATCAAGTCCCATTTTGAATAGATATCCATGAATCCAACTGTATCAAACTCATTTCCATATTATTTTGTGGCATTCTCTGTTGGAGAAATGTTGTGGAAACTTTCCAAAGACAAGGTAATTTGCAATGTCAACAAACCATGGGGTATGCACATACACTACAAACAAGTGTTAATCATGGAAAGTGTCATCCACCAAGTCTTCTTATGGGTTGTTCTCAAAGAAAGACAAGAAATCGACAATAACATTTTCCTTTACAGGTTTATCAAGTGTGGTTAATTCAAATTATTGTAGCAAAAGTAACCATCTAACTACTCTACCACTAATGATAGGCTTGTTCATGAGATATCTTATCATGGTATGGTCTGTGTGAGCAAAAAATATGTATCCTATTATATAGTGTTGAAATTTGTCAACTTCATTCACTACAACAAGAAATTCCTTTTGAGTGACTGTATAATTTAATTTTGATCTAGTAAGTTTTTTATTGATTAAAAAAATGGCATACCTTTCTTCAACCTCATGTTGTCCTAAAACAACACCTAAGACTTTTCTAAAGCATCCCTATGGATATGGAAAGGAAGGTTCCAATTTGGTCCTTTTGGTATAAGGGTTGAGATCAACTTCTTTTTCAAAATGTCAAAGGTTGTTTGACATTCTTGAGTCCAAAGGAAGTCAACATATTTTATGAGGAGGATATACAATGTGGTAGCTATCTTGTTGAAATTAGGAATGAACCTCCTATAACAACTAGCATGACTTGAAAAACTCCAAACATCGTGTTATTTTCTAGGGTTAGGTAGATATTGAATACTAAACTTTCAGCATGATCTACCTTGATGCATGTATCTAAAACATGTTGTCCTAGAACTATACCTTCATTCATCGACATGAAGCATGGTTGAGGGAAAGATTTGTGTCTTTACATCTCTACAACAATCCTTCTAAAGTGGTTAAAGCTTCCGCATATGTATTTCCATAAATTGTGAAGTCATCCACATATACTTATACATTGTTGTAGACTAGATTTGAAAAGATGTCGAGGACAACTCTCTAAAATGTAGCAGGGGCATTGCATAATCCAAAATGTAGGACTTTATAGGCGAAGGTACCCCGTGGGCATGTAAAGTTCATTTATCTTGGTCCTTTAGGGTTATCTATATTTGGTTGTATCCACTTAAACCATCTAAGAAGGATAATTATTTTTTTCCCAGATAAAGTATCGAATACTGGATCAATGAATGGTAAAGGGACGTGGTCCTTTTGGGTTTCTTTTCTTGAGCTTCATGTAGTCTACACATACTCTCCATTTCCCTCCTTTCACTCAGGATATAACCAATGGAGAAACCCATTGGCTATTTGAATAGGGTAGATGAGATCAACATCTAGGAGTTTTTGCATCTCTATTTTAACAATGTCCTTAAGGGTTGGACTCATTCAACATTGAGGTTGTTGAATGGGATGGGTATTTCCATTAATGTAGATATGATTTTTGAAAATGATTGGGTCAATTCCTATCATATCCTTGTGTTCTCATACAAAGGTTGTGTGGTGCTTTTGCAATAGATTCATCATCCTTTCCTACTAAGGAGGGCTTAGTTGGCTATTGAAGTTTAGAATTTTACCAAGAAAGACTTCTATTGCAATGGTTGATGAGTTGGACAATGTTGTAGTGGGCATATTTGTGGAGCATATAATGATGGTTGAATAAGTCTCCATTAGGAATTCATTGTTATTGTTATCACCATCATATTCCTAATTCAATTCTTTAATTTGAAACTCAGGAGGATATAGGTTTTGTACAAAATTTGAGATCATAGTATCCTCATCTAACTTTTTCAAGGTTGGGGGTTTATCATTGGTAAGAAGATATTTAGTGGGTTCCACAAAAAATGTGTCCCTTCTTTATCTTCAATTCATATTGGTTCTACAACTTATAAGAATCGTTTGGCCAGTGGATATAATGTTATCTTTTTGTGGGATCGACCATAAGAAATGGTCATATCACTAGTTCTACAACCACTATAAGCATCAATGGTTGCCAAACAACATCATCCAAGAATCAAAGTGTAACCTAATAATCTTTATTTTGTTTGTAATACCATAAAATTTGTTGGTTAGTCCCAAGAGTCTATTGAGACTATAATGTCTTCTAGCATTCCCTCTAGCTTGACATTGGATCTATCGTCCATTTGGAGGACAATAGATTATAGGGGTATGTCTCAAGAGCCTTTAGAGTTCTAATTTATCTAAGGTATCCTTTGTTATGACATTCATGGTTTCTCCTAAACCAATCAAGGTGTTTGTTATCAATTTATTAGAAATGTAAATACTCACTATGGGGCTTGGATCAAAATGTTTAGGAACAAGAACTTTTCCAAGCATAAGATCAGCAATATGACATGGATGGTTTGTGGATCTTTCCTTTTTCTTTCTAGTTTTAAGGCATAGTTATTTTACAACTTTGCTATAAAAAGGTATGTCCTCGATGGTTTGAATAAGGGGTATTTTAACACATAGATTTTTAAGGTCCCCAAAAAAGTGAAGTTATGGTTGGATGATGACCTTGGATTGGCTCAACCTTTCTGGGAGAGGTGGGTTGTCCGTTGATTTTTTCTTTTCCTAATAAGGAGTAGGTTGTTTCATGTGAGTTTCAAGCTTCTGCAACTACTCTTCATCAATAGGTTTAGTGATGATTGGTGGAAAAGGTTTTGTTACCAATTTCTCTGGATGAAGTTGAATTTCATTACCATCAAGGAATTCTATAGAGTAGGTGTTGTGAGTTACCATATCATTGTTACAAAGTTGTTTATTATTATTTGGGTTTTGTGTAAGTTGAGCACATAATTGAGACATTCTAAGATTATGGGGAGTATTATTTTGTTGAATAGGTGGTAGAAATTCTTGTTGTTGAGGAGGTTGTTTCCAGCCTTACTGAGATCTATAGGGCTACTACTAAGCAAACCACTAGTTTTGTTGATGTTTTTGTTATGGAATAAAGGTGGCTATTGATTTTGGAAGTTTGGGTGTTGCCATTGTTGTTGAGGTGGAAATGGGTTTGGCCAAGACCAAGGATAAAAACTTGTATATGGAATCAATTTACTATTCCAAGCACAATTGAAATATTGAGGATGTTCATAAGGCATACCTTGAGTAATTAGACATGGTAGTCCTTGCCTTTTTTGGTTGGTGAAGCAAACTTGCTCCATATTATGTTATGCTCCATATTCCTTTTGCTTCTTCTTAACTTGAAGAGTATCAAATTTTACTTTCAATGAATGTAAAATGTTTGTCTTCATGTCTTCATGTCTTCATGTCTTCCAATAGATTACCAATTTCTACTTTTGTTAATCCAATTGTAGCTTTGGAGGTTTGTGTAGTAGTTCCTCTTGTACCTTTGTTATTCCTAGTAGTTGTTAAGTTTTGAGCTATTATTAGGATTCTTTTCAATTTACTAGATAACAATAGCATAGGTAGGATCACTAAGAGAAACACAATCACAAGATACACATCATTTATCCTGGGAAACCCTCATGGGGGAGAAAACCCAACAAAAACTTCCTAAAACACTAGAGAATATCAAGCATTGAGCAATGTGCCTCTCTCTTCCTTCTTCTCCCAATTGCAACTACCAAACTTGCGCACTTGTTGAGATACTGAGTGAGTGAGATAATGAGGCATTGGCTTCCTTTATTTATACAAGTTGGCAGGTGCTAGAAAGGTGTCTCTTCACTGGGACAGGACGAATTGTCTTCTTAGTGGTTAAAACCACTTTAATTAGGCCTGGGGGATGACTTCTTAATTTGGATAATACAATTAGGGTTTTACCAATCTGCAAAAGGGGATTGATCAAATGACTAATAAATCAATAATAAATAGAATACTCTTTGCAGTTACAATATTTCAACACTCCCCCTTAACAAGAAGGTTATTCTACAACATCATCAAGAGAGAGAGAGGGTAGCAACATCAACAACATCTGGAACATTGACTAGCATATCTATAAATCATCAGAATTTTTTCTCATCATCAATATCATCATCCACAACAAGGAGTTGGAATGGCATCAACATGGATTAGTATAACCCTAATACATCATCATCATAAATAACAACACAAGGTTGATACAACATCAACAACAACAACAACAACACAACACGAGAGCATCATCAACATCAACACTAGGTTGTAAATCTTCAACATGAAGCTGGCATCTCAACAACATCAGCACGAAGCTGGCATCTCAACAACATCAGCACAAAGCTAGAAATCTTCAGCACTAGGATGGCATCACAACAACATCAACACAAAGCTGGAAATCTTTAGCACGAGGTTGGCATCACAACAATATCAGCACGAAGCTGGAAAACTTCAGCACTAGGTTGGCATCACAACAACATCAGCACGAAGCTAGAAATATTCAGCGTAAGGCTGGTATAGAAACAACATTAGCACGAAGCTAGAAATCTTCAGCATTAGGTTGGCATCAGAACAACATCAACATGAAGTTGGAAATCTTCAGCACTAGGCTGGCATCAACACTACTCCCCCTTTCGAGGGAGGTCCTTTCGGACTACACCAAGCTTGTCTTGAAAGTGCTTAAACTTTACACGAGATAACAGCTTGGTCAACACATCAACAACCTGTTCATCCGTGCCAACATAATGGAGCTTTATGGCTCCTCTCTGCACCATATCACGAATGAAGTGATATCGGATCTCTATGTGCTTCGACTCATCATGGAACACATAATATTTATACAACTATGGTTATCACATAGGATCACGCTGGCTTCCATCTCCAGATCAAATAAACCATATGGCTTCACCATTGGCAGAACATTCTGCAATATATTCTACTTATGTCGTGTTGAGAGAAAAACTTGATTGCTTCCTACTCTGCCTTGAGATCATGTTTGACCCCATACTGAAACAACATCATGAGGTTCTATTTCTATCAAAGACACTTCCAGCCCAATCTGAATCGGTATAACCACTCAGTCTAAAGTCATGATTTCTAGTATAACAGAGACCAAAACCCAACGTACCCTTAAGGTATCTCATCACATCTTTTTCATCATCAAGGTGAACACGTCTGGGTTCTACCAGATAATAACACAAAGAAAAACATATATTTGGCCTGGTATCTGTCAGATACATTACTGAACGAATAATATGACTGTACAACATAGCATCAACCAATTCTGACGAAGTATCAACCAGGAGCTTCAACTTTGTTTCCATGGGTGTGTTCATGGATTTACACTCCAACATATCAAACCTCTTCAATATTTCAACTACATACTTCCCTTGGTTAAGGAAGATCTTCGCTGGGCTCTACCAAACTTCGAGACCTAAGTAATAATGCAATAGGTCTTTCATCAAACTTTGTAGCGAGCATATTTTGCAATCTATGATGAGATTTTCTTCATCTTGTCAAGAATACATTATCTACATATAGTAGCAACATCATTGGCTCATCATTCATAACCTTGAGGTAAAGGTTAGAATCAAATTTACTCTTCGTAAAGCCCAAGCTTGTCAGGAAACTGTCAATTCTGCCATATCAAGCTCTAGGAGCTTGCTTCAACCTGTACATAGCCTTCTTCAACCTGCAGACCTGAATCTTTCTATCTTCAAATTCAAACCAATTTTTTCCATTACATTGTACCAATCTGGTACACTTGCTTAGCTACAACTCAATCTACACAATCATGTGCTAGCTCTATGTGCTCTCTACAAAGAACTATATGTCTCATTGCCTGAGAGTATGTCCTCTCCTCTTTCTGCAACTGTTCCTTCTGGAGCTAGGATTATGCACCTGCAGTTGCTCTGAAGCTGAGAATGGTTGATCCATTCTCACTGTGACTATTGAAATCAGAGAGTAACTCTTCTACTCCATCATGGTACCAACTCCATCTGAAACTAAGAGTGGCTCAATAACTGATATTGAATGTAGCTCTTCTTCTTTCATGGAGGTAAGTCTATCTTGTACTATAGTCATATTTCCATGACCCAACTAATGTATTGCACCAACCACCACTTAATTTTAAATATAGGGAGTTCTCCCCTTGCATCTCATACTATATATGAATCATGGTTGTTCTGGTTGTCTTCATCAATACTAGAACTATTTCTTCAATTACTGGAGTTAGTGTCTCGTCATAGTCTTCTCCCTCTTGCTAGGAGAATCCTTTGGACACTCATCAGGATTGTACATCTGCAACATGATTGATCTGTCAATCTTGGAAGTTAATACTGACTTCTCTTCTAATCTCATGGAAAAATCCATATTCTAGTCTTTCTGACTAGCTTCCTTTTCTGTCACTGAAACAAGGGAATCTTCCCAGGAGATTTCATATCTCCTAGAAGTTTTTGAAGCTACGATCTAGTCTTCTCATGGCATCTGTCTCCTAGTCCTGGAAGTTGTTTCTTCATCTGACACTTTCTGAGATCAGGCTTACTCTCAATTTCTTTTGAGTCTACAAGGACTTCATCATCTCTTATGGGGTATACTTGGTGTTGAATACCAAGTCTAAATATGAAAAGTTGAGTCAGACTTCAAGTGAATTATGCTTCCTGTCAAGGTGGCTGCATTGTCCTTTGAACAAGTCTATTGTGAGTTCTTGTTCTAATGTTCAGTCACCTTTTGAGCCTTCTGCTCCTTACAATCAATCTCCATATGAGATACTCTGGATTTCAAAAGATAGCTTCTTCTTCATCTTCTTTGGTACATGAATGTATATGGTTATGTACATATTCTGCTTCATGTCTCATTTAATATGTTGCCTTCAACAACCTTCACTATAGCTTCCTCAGGGTTATCACCTATGACCTGAAACAAGGTCAACAAAACAACAAGCAAGAATAATACTCTTTTGATAATAGTAAATAAACCAATAGCACGAATAATCGTTATAGTAGCTCCTTTGGAGCTTTCACTTGTGACCTGTCTGAAACAAAGATCAAAAGTAAGAGATACAATACGAAATGAGATCAACACTCTTCTAGTGTTGTGATCAAACCTTCATCCAAGGTAACCTGGAACCAACACAAGAAGTTTCTCCTAGAGGAGATGTTAGTTGTATTTGGTAAATGATTACATTAAGCATTTATCTCAATACGCTCACATGCTACCAAGTATAATACTTTTCAAAGACTGCTACATCAACTATAGTGTTTACTTGTAAAGGGGTAGTTATCGACTTGTCATGTGTAACTTTGAATCTTATCAACTTAATCAGTCAAACCTGGAACCTAGTGTTTTGTCCTCAAGAATGAGTGTGTTGCTTTTCTTTCAAGTCTCCTTCACTCAAGATGACAAGTGATTTCTTCAACCTGTCTTTTGTACTAAGCCAATATGTTATCTTGATAGAAATCTAAGTTAGAGAATAAGCTCTATAAACTCAACTTTAATCAACCTTGATAATTTTGACCAATGGTTAGTATGATTTCAACATACCACCTAGATGTTCATAAGGTCAAAATAATGTCATAACAAATAGATGCATATCAAGATAATCAAACCTAGGGTGCATTAGTCTTCTGAGTATGTTGGATGTGAGATCCTTCTGGATCTATGATAGGAGATCCTTTCTCCTGTAAGTACCCCTTAGAATAATATAGTTGAAACATATGTAAGTACATACCTCTGATAGTATCGACGAGTGGTGGTACCATCTGATAGCAGCGGTGATAGGTAAAAAAACCTTCAAAACTTTAGAGGTGTTTCAACTTTAAGGTTGGCCAACACTTTACAAAATCTTTCACTGCAACTGGAACTGCAGTTGTAACTGCAACTTATACCGCCATTGGTACTTTAATTGTAACTTAGGGTTTTATGAGAAAACCCTAATTTTTCAAACTTCAAATTTTGAAATTCTAATCCAGGGGCTAGATGCGTTGAGCTGAGGTGAGTAAGCTGGTGCAGTCAGATTTCTGAAAATCCAAATTTTACCCCTTGAAACTGAGCTTGCGGAAATTTGGACGGGTACTTCTGATACTGGTTATGGTTTCCTGGTTTTTCTAGTTTTTTGGTACTTCTGGTTTTCTAGTACCAGTCAAAAATTAGGGTTTGACTTTCTGGAGGCTCTGTCCATTAAAAAGGTGCACTCAAGGTGCCAACATATTCACTAGGATAGGGCGCACTTTTCTAGATGGTTTTTAGGTAAAAATTCCTCTCCAACAAAAATCCCTAATTTTCTTGTACGACAACAATGAAGTTTTTGCTTATCCAGTGAAAGGTACTCTCATCGACTTAGATTTCATACCATGTTAATTTTTGAGTTATTATTAGGTTTCTTTTCAATTTACTATATAACAATAGCATATGTAGGATCACTGAGAGAAACACAATCACAATATACACAACATTTATCCTGGGAAACCCTCATGGGGGAGAAAACCCAGCAAAATCTTCCTTAATATAGATAGCCAATACAATGCCAAGACAATAAACCAAAACACTAGAGAATATCCAACGCTGAGCAATGCGCCTCTCTATTCCTTCTTCTCCCAACTGCACCTACCAAACTTGCGCACTTGTTGAGCGAATGAGTGAGTGAGATAATGAGGCATTGGCTTCCTTTATTTATACAAGCTGGTAGGCATTGGAAAGGTGTCTCTTCACTGGGCAGGGCTGACTTGTCTTCTTAGTGGTTAAAACCACTTTAATTAGGCCTGGAGGTCGACTTCTTAATTTTCATAATACAATTAGGGTTTGACCAATCCGCAAAAGGGGATTTGGTCAATTACAATGCCCGACATGATCAATCCACAAAAGGGGATTGATCAGATGACTAATAACTCAATAATAAATAGAATACTTTTTGTAGTTACCATATTTCAACAGTAGCAACTATTGAGTAGTTTTTGCAAACATCATGTATCTCATCATAAGTGCATTTTGAGATATCTCCATATGCAATCAAGTTTAAGGCTTCCATACAGTCATCTCTTACTCCTCTCAAGAGTGTTATCTTAAGATAATATTTATCTATTATGCAATTGGTAGATCTCCTGTAGCTAAAATGAAACCTCTCAGCATAGTCCTTTAAGGACTCATCTTCTCCATGAATCATTTGAAATATCTCATATTTGGAATATCTCAATTTGCAATATTCATGATATTTCTTTGTGAAAAGGTCCTTCATTGTCTCATATGTCTGAATACCGTGTCCATCGAGGCCCATGAACCACCAAAGGGATACTTCCTTCAAAGTAGAATGGAATAGTCTTAATATTTTGAACATCATTCTTGTATTCATAGGATCTTTAGTGACCATTCCATGGAAATGAGGAAAAGCAATTGGATTGATATTCTTCATTCTTACTTTCTCTCCTATTTCTAGGATAGGAAACTCAAATATTGTGTGTTCTTCTGCAACTCCTTATTATGTTATTTATTCAACCATAATGAACAAGGAAGGAAGTCCAAAAGATGAGATGAAGTCGTTCCCCACTCCTTAAATTCCTCAAATTCCTTAACACTTTCTTCTAGTTCTTTAAGAGCTTGCTTTGGACTTGCCACAATAGTTATTGACTCATGACTCCCTTCTTGTTCTTGCCTTGTACCTCTTATTTGTTGTGAACTTTGGTTATATCTTGGTAAAAATATTCCCCTATTACTATGCAATCATTCTTCTAAAAAACAACCCACTAAATATAGAAAAAGAGACCACTTTACAAAAGGAAACCCTTTGGAACCTTGGTTCATTCTCCATTTTACAATGGAAATCCATTTAGTATTGTGTTATTTCTTGAAGATTTTAGAACTTCTCTAATAATGGCACCAAAAAGTGATGAGCCAGAGAGTTGCAATAATAAAAGTTGTTGAATCTCAATGGATCACACTTAAATTATTAACTAGGGGAATCGTAAACTTGTGAAGTGATGTGCAAAGTTTATGTAATTCTCGAGTGTAAAAAGGAGTTATAAAATATATTCTATATCATGTTCTTTTTTGTAGGGAATGGAAATTTTATTTATGTGTGTCGTACCTATGGTAGAGTTCTACTATTCTGCAACAAAAGTCTTCTAGGCACAAAAAGTCTTGTGGCTTACTAGTTGGTGCTAGAGAACCTTGTAGCTCCTTCATATTCAAACAATATTGTTGGAAATAAATGAAATATAAAAAAATTAATGCTACAGAGGGATCGATTATCTAAAGGTAAATTCAATGCTTGAAATTAAACCTACTCTACAATGCATTGAATTACACAACAGTTCCTCTAGCAACCATAGGTTAATGGTGTGCTAGAGAAAGAATGATCACATTGATAAAACTATTCTAGCTCCATAAATGAAAATAACAACACCATGAAATGCATATTAATGAAAAACAAACATAAAGGTGCCTTCAGCAACAACCTCTCTAAGCAGCCTTGACTAAAAAGGACTAGTAAATATGTTCCTTACAACCTAAGTCAGCTTAGAAGAACTCACAATCTTTCCTTTCATCAATAACTCCAAGATTACAACTCAAATCTATGTTTCTCTAACCCTAGTTGTAAGAAAGATTCAAATATATGAATATCTACCCTAACTTAAGTTGTGAATGAGCATATTTATACTAAGGAAAACCTTGGATTCTCACCAAGGAACTCCAAGCTATGTATTAACAATATTACCCCTGAAAATAAGCATTTTCCTCTTCATCAATTATAGCATCTTGTTGAGAAATGGGATTATGGGGCATGTTATCCTCCTTTGGCATTGGAACATATGGTCTGGTGAAGAATCCATGTAGTTAATCTTCCTTATAGTCTTCTTCTTTAATGGATTACAGTGGATTTTGTGGCCATCCTTCATCTTCTCGAGCTACAGTGCTATGGATGTGCACTTTTGTAATGCCAATTTTTCCCCTCTTTAGGTCACTGAGGCAAGTAAATATTGCATGCCCTAATTCTATGACAATGGTTGTGTTGTACTCCTCCTCAAATTATTGAATGTGTACATGTTGTAGAATGGAAGGAATGTGGTCATTTGCTTGTCTTATCTTCTAGCTATGATTGGGACAAATGTTAGTTGTGCAACCAAATTCCAGAGAAACATTTAACCAACTTTTCTATAGCAATAATGGTCAAGGTTATGAAAACTAATTCATAAACAAGCACATCATTGACTCATACTCATCAACATAAATAAAAAATCAAGCATATTCACATGACAACTCATAAAATGCAACCAAAATCAACCATTATAAGTTATTAATCAACAAACTATCATTAGTCGCAAAAGTGGTCAGTTTAGTAAACATTAGGCTTAATAATGAGCAAAATTCAAGGATGGTACCCAGGGCAAACCATATTTTGTAGAAAGTTGAGGATTTTTCAATAGATTTCTCATTTGAGAGCTCAATATGTCACTTGCAGGAATTGAACCTAGGTGGGGGGGACGCCCCTCAACATAAACCACTCGGGCTAAACCCAATTGACAATGACCTAGTCATTACTGGAAGCAATGTTAACTTAATTTTGGTTTTGAAGAAACAATTAGTAGATACATTTGAGATGATTGATATTGGTTTATTGCATTACTTTTTAGGCATCCAATTCTTATAGATGGAAGGTGGTATCTTTATTTCTCAACCTAAATATGTGTTGAATCTTTTACAGAATATTATAATGGAAGACTATAAACCCTGTGTTACACCTTATTAGTTGGGAGTGAAGCTAACTAAGTGTGATTCTTCAAAACTCAATGCAACACTCTATCGACAACTTGTTTGTAGCCTTATTTATTTAACTCACAACAAACTTGATATTTAATTTGTTTTTATTGTGGTTTATTGGCCTATGCATTATTTTCAAGAAAGTCACGTCAAAGTAGTAAAAAGAATTGCTTGTTATATCAAGGGACTTTACCAACTTGGTATAAGGTATTTCAGTGGAAAAGTGAACCAGATAATTGGTTACACTGGCCCAGATTATGTTGGAGATGGCGACAACGTGAAGTCAACATCTAGCTAAGTGTTTTCAATTGGATTTGGACCCACTGTCTGGTCTTGTAAAAGTAGAAGGTGGTTTATTTATCAACCACATCAGAAAAATATCACAGTGCAATGCATGCTAGCATAGAGGACACATGGATTTGATATCTCATGGGTGAACTTGGCTTTCTAGTTGAGACATCGACTATTGTGTATTGTGATAGTTGTAGAAAATTATGTTGCACACAGTAAAATGATGCACGCGGAGCTTCATACTCATTATTTGAGACCATTAGTACAAGCAAATGTTGTGAATCTTATTTATTGTAGGATATATAATCAAGTTGTTGACATCTCTATGAAGCCTCTCTCATAAGCTAAGTTTGTGAAACTTTAGGGTATGCAATTTCACCTCATGAATATCCAAATCTTTGTGGATGGAGCAGTGTTGGAATAGTTGTTATACCACAAATTTCCACACTACATTTGCATTTGTGAGGTGGCTTAGTCCATTCCCTAGCTTGCAGACCTAAATGTCACTCTCCTTCACTAGATTCATCCAAAAAACAACAATTTTGTTGTCATACGCTATTCACCCATTTATAAATTGTGTATATACGTTATTTTCCAATGTACAAACCGCATATACCCTCAATTTTGTGAAAAAAATAAAAATATTCCACATTTTTTGGGCGGGATTTTCAGTTTGGACCATTCCCAAACTTCCATTGGCCCGTACACAATGGAATATAACCATCTCAACCTATTTAGGATGGTATATAAGTACCTATGGGGGTATGGATGAACAAAGAAAACCTTGATTCAAGATTATTCTGACGATTCTCAAGTTCTCATATTCCCTGAACCTCTGAGTAGAATCCCTTGATCTGGAAACCTATTTTCCAACATTTCTTCCTCTCTCATATATCATCGTAGTGTGTGTTCTTATCCCTTCAGGGTCATTTGAGGAATAACCACTTTGCAGAGTTAATGCTTGAAGGGTCTAGTGGAGGAACCCGGGCAATTGGTGTTGAGGCAGTGTCAGTGGTTAGAGTTAGGTTGTAACTACCTACTTATATTGATTCAATAAAAGAGTTATATTTCCCTCCATATATGTGTAATCTTGTTCAATCTATTTATATATGTTCACTTTCTTTATATATTTGAATTTGCACATTACATGTATAACTTGATTTCATAACTACCTTTTTGCAGTATAGACTTGATCTCCTTTTGCATGTTGTTGTGTGCAAATATCGGGAGCAAGTCAAAGGTCAAGAGCGAGCAACTACATCGAATGTTTGGATACCAGGTGTGAGGTTTTTATTCTCTCTTCCAAGTAGTTATTTTATTACAATTTTGTGTGTGAGAGGGTAGGTTATATATTTTACTATTGTTGGTTGTGGAAAGATTGAATATCACAATAATGTGATCCCTGATGTGTATCATGTACCTAGATTGAGTGAAAATTTGTTATATGTAGCCCAACTAACTCATATTGGCAAGAAAGTTGAGTTTTGGTGAGATCAGTTTATTGTGAAGTATATGGAAAACAATTTTTTTATGATTGTCGAAGGTTTATTGGATCCAAAGGATTGACTATAAAGGTTCTATGACTTTCCCCAAAAAGACCCAAGACCAACTGCTCTCATTTCTCACGCCGATGACCGAAGTAAATTGTGGCATGAACAACGGACATGTGAATTGTTGAAGCTTGAAATTGATGTTGAAACAAAAAATGGTCATTGGACTACCTAAGCTTGTTCCCTTGATGGAGTATGTGAATGGATTATGTGAAGGATATATGCTTAGCAGGCATCATTATGTTGACTTTGAAACAAGGAAAGATTGGAGAGAAACGACTCAACTAAAACTTGTCCACAGTGACCTATGTTTCCTTAACAAACCATCACTAGCTAGTGCAAGGCATTTATTAACCTTCATTAATGACTTCTCCACATATACTTGGGTATATTTCTTGAAGAATAATAGTTGCATCTTTAAAAATTTCAAGAAATTTAGGGCATTTTCTAAAAAGTATTGTGGCCAACCTGTGAAATTTTTAGGATCTTACAATGGAGGGGAATATGTGAGCAAGGTTTTTTAAAGATATTTGTCATAGAATGGTATATCTTGATAGATATCTATACCTTACACTCCTAAAAAAAATGGCATTGCTAAAAGAAAGTATCGGCCTCTAGATGAAATGACACGTTGCTTACTTCGAGCCAAAGGTTTGTCAACGAAATTTTGGGTAGAAGTTGTCTACTGGTCAAAGTATTTGTTCAATTTTATTTCAACTAAAGTTTCATGGGATGTGATTCTAGTAAAAAAATGGAGCAAAAGGAAACATTCAGTTAGACATCACAAAACCCTTGGATGCATGGAGAGGGATCATATTTGGGATGACAAAAGGAAAATGTTGGACGTAAAAAGTCTTTCTTGTATCATGATGGGTTACTTTGAATACTGTAAGGCCTATAGATCGTTTTACCTTGTCAAACAAGAAATTATCTACAGAAGAGACATTGTATTTAATGAGAATACCTTAGGTATCACCCTGTCAAACTCCTCTTATAGCTTGTTCAACAACAATCCTTTAGAAAATCTAGGGAATTCTAGATCGAATCATTGCTTTACCGAATTACCGAATGGTCAATTGACTTCTCTATCTGATTCAACCTTCCACAATGGAATTGACTACAAGTTTTGGGACTTCTATTCAATCTAGAAATTATGATATTCATACATGCACTCCATCAATAATTGGATTTTGTATTTCTAGATGGGCTACCAAGACAATTGAAGTTGCTAGAGATTATGCAAGAGGCATCAATGACTCAAGAAAAACTAGAAGTCATAAATAGCATGGCAGTGTTTCTCTAATGGCATGTGTGCTAGAGACATGTGATCCATATACATATATAGAGCACATGGTCATCCTAAATGGTAGAAATCTATGGGTGTTGAGTATCATTCCTCAATGAAGAATGACACGTGGCATTTAGTTCCTCGACTGCAAGGAAAGATTGTGGTGAAATTCCAATGGGTCTACAATACCAAATTCACATTTAAATGTGTTGTTTAAAGACACAAGGCTCATTTGGTAGCTAAGGGATTTTCTTAGCAAAAATGCATCAACTACACTGAGACCTTTGAACTAATTGAAATTTGAACTATGTTCAACTAATTCTTTCACTTGTTGCTCACTTTGGATGGGAGGTACATCATATGGACGTTAAAAGTTCTTTTCTACATGGTGATCTCAATAAAGAGATTTATATGGAGCAATCCCCTACTTTTGAGAAGGATGGTAGTCTTGTGTGTGAACTGAAGAAATCCTTATAAAGTTTGAAACAGATCCTTGGGGCATGGTATGAGAATATTGATTAATTTTTCCTCAATCTAGGTTTCAAAAGCAATGAATTAGATCAAAATATCTATGTACTGCATGCAAATGATGAAACATTAATTGTTGCATTATATGTGGATGACCTAGTCTTCTTCTTTTTTTAACTTGGAATAGAGCTTGGGGAAACCCACCAGGTAAACCGAATTTTGTAGAAAGTCGAAAATTTTTTGATAGCTTGCTCATTTAAGAGCTAAACATGTCACTTGAGGGAATTGAACCTGGGTGCGGGGGGAAAACACCCCTCAACACAAATCGCTCGGGCTAAACCCAATTGACAATGACCTAGTCATTACTGGAAGCAATGTTAACTTAATTTTGGGTTTGAAGAAACAATTAGTAGATACATTTGAGATGAATGATATTCGTCTGTTGCATTACTTTTTAGGCATCCAACTCTTATAGATGGAAGGTGGTATATTTATTTCTCAACCTAAATATGTGTTGAATCTTTTACAGAAGATTATAATGGAAGACTATAAACCCTGTGTTACACCTTACTAGTTGAGAGTGAAGCTAACTAAGTGTGATTCTTCAAAACTCAATGCAACACTCTATCAACAACCTGCTTTTAGCCTTATTTATTTAACTCACAGTCGACTTGATATTTACGTTGTTTTTATTGTGGTTTCTTGGCTTATGCATTATTTCCAAGAAAGTTACGTCAAAGTAGTAAAAATAATTGCTTGTTATATCAAGGGAATTTACCAACTTGGTATAAGGTATTGCAGTGGAAAAGTGAACCAGATAATTGGTTACACTAGCCCAGATTATTTTGGAGATGGAAACAACATGAAGTCGACATCTAGCTAAATGTTTTGACTCGGCTTTGGACTCATTTTCTAGTCTTGTAAAAAGTAGAAGGTGGTTTCTTTATCAACCACAGAAGAAAAATATCATGGTGCAATGCATGCTAGCATAGAGGCCACATGGATTTGATATCTCATGGGTGAACTTGGATTGATAATTGAGACATCGACTATTGTGTATTGTGATAGCTATAGAAAATTATGTTGCACGCAGTAAAACGATGCACGTGGAGCTTCATGCTCATTATTTGAGACCATTAGTACAAGAAAATGTTGTGAATCTTGTTTATTGTAGGATATATGATCAATTTGTTGACATCTCTATGAAGCCTCTCTCATAAGCTAAGTTTGTGAAACTTTAGGGTGTGCAATTTCACCTCCTAAATGTCCAAATCTTTTTTTATGGAGGGGTGTTGGAATAATTGTTATACCACAAATTTCCACACTACATTTGCATTTGTGAGATGGCCTAGTCCATTCCCTACCTTGCAGACCTAAATCTCACTCTCCTTCACTAGATTCATCCAAAAAACAACACTTTTGTTGTCATATGTTATTCACCCATCTGCAAATTGTGTATATACGCTATTTTCCAGTGAACAAACCGCGTATACCCTCAATTTTTTGAAAAAATTAAAATATTCCACATTTTCGGGTGGGGTTTTTGGTTTGGCCTGTACACAATGGAATATAACCATCTCAAGCTATCTAGGATGGTACATAAGCACCTATGGGGATATGGATGAAAATAGACAACCTTGATTCAAGATTATGCTAACGATTTGCAAGCTCCCCTATTCCTTGAAACTTTGAGTAGCATCCCCTAATCTGGAAACCTATTTTCCAACATTTCTTCCTCTCGCATACATCATCGTAGGGTGTGTTCCTATCCCTTTTGGCTCATTTGAGGAAGAACCACTTTGCGGAGTTGATGCTCGAAGGGTCCAATGAGGGAACCCAGGTGGTTGGATTCAAGGCGGTGTTGGCAATTAGATTCAGGTTGTAACTACCTACTTATATTGATCCAATAAAAGAGTTATCTTTCCCTCCATATATGTGTAATTTTGTTCAATCTCTTTACATATGTTAACTTGATTTACATATTTGAATTTGCACATTACATGTATAACTTGATTTCATAACTACCTTGTGTAGTATAGACTTGATATTCTTTTGTAGATTTGTGCGAGCAGAGATCGAGAGCAAGTCAAAGCCAAGAGCGAGGAACTACATCGAATGTTTGGATACAAGGTGTGAGATCTTTTATTCTCTCTTCCAAGTAGTTATTTTATTATAATTTTGTGTGTGAGAGGGTAGGTTCTATCTTTTAAGTACAGTTAGGCTTTGTTGTGACACAGACCCAAGGTCACAGGGTAAAAATCCTATAACAGAATTGGCGACCATACTGGGGAATGTTTTCTCCTAGTTTTGGTCAGTTTTAAGGGATCTTGCGTTGTCTTGATTTTTGTAGTTTTCTTGTTTTATGGGCTTTCTCTCAAATCAATTGCAATCTCAAAAACTTTTCCCAAGTTTATAGAAGATTCCCTTTGGGGTTGAAATCTCTTTCTTTGAGTTTTGCTAAACCATACATGCTTTGCCTTTGCTTGAATCGTGTATATACGTGATTTGCCTTGGTTCCAATATCATATACATGATATTCACTGTGTGTTCAGTCACGTATTTTTCTGAGAAATTAGTTTTTGGACCATTCTCTAGGTTGGGAAGATTTAGGTTGGTTGTTCAATATCTTATGAACCTTTTTTGGTTGCTTTTGTCTTTGAATGTTATATTAAGTATCTAAAAACTTGAAAATCATGCTAGAAAGTTCTTTCTTTTTATTTGGTTAGTCTTTTGCTTATAAGGTTTTTTAGGTGGGTTGAAAGGTGAGTCTTGAGGGGATGGGATTCACTTCCAATTGTTTGTTGCTCTCCAGTATTTTTGTATTGTTTTATTTCTTCCTCTGTGCCTTATTCCCTGTGTTCATAAAAAGAAAAGATAAAAATTGCATCCTAGTTGCATTTCATTTCTTTTTAGTAACACTCTAAAAGATAAAATAACTTTATTGTTGGTTGTTCTTCTCTTTCTCCCTTTCCTATGAACTTTTCAAGAAAAAAAATTGCTTACTAGCACTCAGGTCTTTAGTGCATTTTGCATTAGGAAAGGAAAAATTTGCATTTCAAGGTTTGAAGAATTGTTCATGCATTTTTTGTTTTTTTTTAACTCTTTTTCATTGAAGGATTAGTGTAAAGTTTTATTTGCCAGTGTTCTTATAAGTTTCATTTTTTTCCAAGAGTCTCAAACAACATTACTTTCACTTTCGTACCTTTTGAGTAAAAAACAACAGCTAAAATGAATGCTAAATTTAAAATATACCAGACTTTTTTTCTAGGGTTCACAAACAAATTTAGGGTTTGGGCATTGGATTAGGATTAGAGAGATAACTCTCCAAGGTCGGTAAGCAAACATAGGAGTCTAATCTAGGGAGATTTCAAACCCAAATGGTGTATAAGTATAGTCGGGAAGCTCCTCTAACACAAGAGTCAAACATGAGGTCGTGTGAAGGAGAGTCAAAGAGATAACCCCTATGAACCTTAATTGAGCTTAATGCAGAGATCGTATAATGGGGGTTTTTCCCGAAGTGACACTGACTCATTTGGCTTCAGTGATCTACAAATTTTGAACATGGTTGAAGTTTTCTTGAAGTGATATTGGCCCTTTTGGTGTCAGTCCTATGGAAGCTTCTGACTTAGTTTGAGATTTTCTGAATTGACACTGGCCCTTTTGTAGACAGTCCTATAAGAGATCTTCAGGCTTAGCTACCCTGCCCATATGTTTGATCTTGAATATTGACTGCACCCCCGGATGTGGATTGTGAGTTGGTGACCTTAGTTTCTTTTCCTATAGATATCAGAGGTGACTATGGGGGCTTTTCTATGGTACATGGGGCAGACTTCATATCACACTTTTCAGTACTACTGGAGGGTGCCTCGTGAAGCATGGGTACTTGCATCATATAATATTGGTTAGTGGAGGTCGGGATAACTTCTTCTCTCTTCTTCCTTCATTGGTTCACGGGACTTAATCAACCCATGCCTTCGCCCGGAAGGTCCCTTTCCACTTTTTCATTAGTTTGGACTCGGGACCTCATTCAATTGGGTTGAATTTTTGGAGAAGTTGTTTGCTTGCGATGTTTCTCGTAGGAATTTTTAGTGGAGTCATGCTTTGTATAGTTGGCCTTAGGTTGTGTCAATATCACCACTTTTGGATCATTGATTCAGAGTGGTCGGCCAATATCTTTTCTAGTCGGGAAGGACCCCTAGTTTTTCTCTTGAAAGCATGGAGTCGCCTCTTAGAAGGCGTGGGTTTTTATACCACTGGTTTGCTAGAGTCGTTGCGTGAGAATTTTTTGGACATGAACAATCCCACAAGGCATGAAATTGTGCATGATAAAGTTATGGCCAAATTTCTGGAGGATACCAACCAAGGGACCCCTGCCCAAGGGGATTCTTTTCTTTGGAAACATTGGTGCCCCCTTGATGGCCACTTTCAACGTTCTTGGGTTCAATGTAGGACTATCGGTTTGGTTGTGTGTAACACACCCACTACGAGAATTAATAAATTTTGGGTTTTTCCTTCTTTTCCCTGAGGAGCAGAATCCCCGAGTTCCTATGGGGCATGATGCAGACCCTACCATCCCTTATCCTTACCCATGTGGTCATTGGCTATGACCACCGGCCTTACCGAAGAGGTGCTTCCGGCTTTTGCGATTCGAGAAATCACGATGCATGTGTTCCCCTGCTCTCTTGTCTCTCGAAGTGCCGAAATCTGAAAGGAACCAACAGTTTGTCACATCTAACAATGCCTCGGATTAAAACCTGACATCCCACCTTTCGGAGTTTCACGTACTGGGTTTCTGCAGTAGAAGAGGATGAGGGGTTCATACCCTTCGGTTTTCTGGGTGCCGAAACACTGAAAACCAAATCTTCATGCGCTAAGCCATATTGGGATTTCACAAGTCGAGAATTCGGGACTGGCATGTACCAGGGACTTTCTTCTAGATATCCTGGGTGTTGAAATACTGAGACATCAAGACTTATCCACGCTATTATTATTTCGAGGTTTCGCAAGTCGGTGTTTCGCGATATGCGCAGACAAGAGGTCTCGCACTTAGGTTTCCTGGGAGCCGAAACTCCTAAGCCTGTATTCATCGCTAAGATCATTTCAAGGTTTCGCAAGTCGGGACTTCGCGACTGGCGAGTACAACGGAACTGACCCTTGGGTTTCCTGGGTGCCGAAACTTCGAAACATCCAAACTCTAGACACACTATGCCATTTCGGGGTTTCACAAGTCGGGATTTCGGGACTGGCAAGTACAAGAGACTTGCCTTTAGATATTCCGGGTGACTAAACACCGAAACACCATATCTCATCCGCGCTATTATCATTTCGGGGTATCACAAGTCGGGATTTCAGGACTAGCGATTACAAGAGAACTTGCCCTTAGGTATCCCGGGTGTCGAAACACCGAAACATCCAAACTCTAGACACGCTATGCCATTTCGGGGTTTCGCAAGTCTGATTTTGGGACTGGCGAGTACAAGAGACATGCCTTTAGATATCTCGGGTGCCGAAACACCAAAACACCATATCTCATCTGCGCTATTATTATTTTGGGGTTTCGCAAGTCGGGATTCGGGACTAGTGATTACAAGAGAACTTACCCTTAGGTATCCTGGGTGTCGAAACACCGAAACATCAAGACTCTAATCACGCTACACTATTTCGAGGTTTCGCAAGTCGGGATTTCAGGACTAGCGAGTACAAGGGACTTGCCTTTAGATATCTCGAGTGTCGAAACACTGAAACATCAAATTCTAATCACGCTACACTATTTCGGGGTTTCGTAAGTCGAGATTTAGCGTTTGGCGAATACAAGGAAACTGACCCTTGGGTTTCACGATTGCCGAAACACCGAAACACCAAGACTTATCCACGCTATACTTATTTCAGGGTTTCGCAAGTCAGGATTTCACGTCTAGCAAATACAAGGAAACTGACCCTTGGGTTTCCCGGTTGTCAAAACACCGAAACACCAAGACTTATCCACGCTATACTTATTTCAGGGTTTCGCAAGTCGGGATTTCACGTTTGACGAATACAAGGAAACTAACCCTTGGGTTTCCCGGTTGCCGAAACACCAAGACTTATCCACGCTATACTTATTTCAAGGTTTCGCAAGTCGGGATTTCACGTCTAACGAATACAAGGAAACTGACCCTTGCGTTTCCCGATTGCCGAAACACTGAAACACCAAGACTTATCCACGCTATACTTATTTCGTGGTTTCGCAAGTCGGGATTTCGCGTCTGACGAATACAAGGAAACTGACCCTTGGGTTTCCCAGTTGCCGAAAAACTGAAACACCAAACTCTGAGGGAACCATTCTTTCTAGTGCAAGGTCTCCAAACTTAGACCATTCTTTCTAGTGCAAGGTCTCCAATCCTTCGATGGATTCCTGGGTAATTATCACCAAGCTTGGGGACATGACTGAAAGGCCTTCTTAACTTATCAAGCTATGAACTCTATGACAAGGGCGAGGTAAGCTTAGATATTTACTTAAACGGTAGTCCTTTCAAGGAACTCACTCCGGCTCTAGAATAGTGAGGGAACTTTCCCAGAAGGAGGTGCCTTCGGGGAAATCCAACCAAGACATCGCGTGAGTCAAGTAAATGGGACAGATCTCCTGAGAATGGACTCGGAATCTGAACTTGTTCAATGTATATATATACATATATATATATGAACCGAATATGGCCATACAAGTATAAGCATGCATCCGCCTTTTCCAATCAAACACACCAGGCAAACACTTCTATACAGAAATCATTCATGAGTGTACAGCCATGAGCATGCATTTCAGGAACATTCAATTTGAAATATAGGACATAAATACTTATCAGAAAACACCAGGTGTAATGCAACTGCTGAGAGGGGTGCTCGTTTCCACCCAACCGTAGGCTCAGCGACTCCAAATGGATTTACCACTAGCCACCCCCGAGCTAGACCACGATGCTTTGAGACTTAGTCTCTTACTTCCCGCTCGTCGGAAATCCAGGACGAAGGTTACTCTCCTTCTCCTCTACTCATGACTCACTGTATTTTCCAGAGTTCCTCTGGTTCTCCTTCCGCGATTCCTGTCACCTATGTGTGTGTGTCTATATCCTCCACTCTCCCCCCCCTCTTCCACACTTCTTTCCTCCTACGAGGTTGCGTGTGGCACGAAATTCCTTGTCCGATGGTTAGGTCTGAGAGCTTCTACAGATGGGCGGTTCGCCCCATCCCCTCATTTACTCTTGAGGAGCCTCCCCACCTACCATCCAGGCAGTTCATTCATTTCGGGGTCTGAGAGTGAGATCTGGTTTTCCTGAGCACATACAAACCAGTACGGTTTTGGTTCGGTGGAAGTTAACGCAGCCACTCCCGGCCCCTTCCACCACCTCTCATCAGCCATCGTGGTCTCTTTTCAGCACACCCCCCTCTCAGCAGTCATGCAACATATATTCATACATCATTTACATTCCTCGGACCTTTTATACAAAGGTCCATTAAATCAAACATTCACAATCTTTGAGTTTGCCATAGTTCTTGGCCAGTATAGTTATTTTTACAGACTGGGGGAAACAGGGTGTTACATTGTGGACCACTCTGAATGTCTCAAATGCTCTTGATTATTCTCAGATAAGCATTGCATGTCATGGGCATCATATGGATGTTAATCCTTCACCTTCTGCATTAGCAAAGTATACTCTGTATCCTTCTCCCTCTTTCGGTGAAATTCTAGCTACTAGTAACCAGAAGTCTAAAAGGAATAGGAAGAGTAAGAGTAAGAAGAAGAAGTCACAAACCTCTGCTAGTCATGTTGGAGACCTGTCACCAGCCTCTACGAGTTATGTTGGGGACAAGCAACCAACCTTTGTAAGTCACATTGGAAGCGCAAGTCCAGTCACTGCGAGTCATATTGGCACTAAGTCACCAACCTTTGCTAGTCATGTTGGAGACCTGTCACCACTCTCTACGAGACATGTTGGGGACAATAAACTAGTCGTTGCGATTCACGCTAGAAGCACAATTCCAACCAATGTGAGTTATACTAACATTGGTTCACCAACCTCTGTCAATCATGTTGGAGATATATCACTAACCTCTGCTAGTCACATTGGAGATGTGCCACCAACCTCTACTAGTCATGTTGTGGGCATGCACTCACCCTCTGCAATTCATGATGGGGGCATGAGTGTAGTGACTGCTAGTCATACTAAACAAATGTTACCAACCTTTGGAAGCCATGGTTGAGTTCAACACATAGTTGTTGCAATTCATATTGGGGGTAACCCACAAACCACTGCAAGTCATGTTGGGGGCACGAGTCTAGTCATGCTAGAAAAACATCACCAACCTCTGCAAATCACGTTATAGATCTGTCACCAACCTATGCTAGTCATGTTGGAGATGTGCCACCAACCTCTTCTAGTCATGTTGGGGGCATGTACCCACCCTCTGCAATTCATGATGGAGGCACGAGTCTAGTCATTGCTAGTCATACTGGACAAATGTCACCAACCTCTGCAAGTCGTGTTGGAGATCAACACCTAGCCATTGCAATTCATGTTGAGGGAAACCCATCATCCATTGCAAGTCATGATGGGGGCATGAGTCTAGTCATTGATAGTCATACTAGAAAAACGTCACCAACCTCTGCAAGTCATGTTGGAGATCAACACCTAGACACTACAAGTCATGTTGGCGGTAACCCACCGATCACTACCAGTCATGTCAGGGGCATTGATATGGTTGATAAGCCTAGACGTATAGGACGTAAGCCCAAGTTCCCATTGTAATATTTGCAAAGGAGATCACCTTACTCATTTGTGCCCTGTTACTGTCGTGGTACGAATAGCGTGTTCATTGTGTGAAGGCCCTTCTAGTTATGTGTCATCTTCAGTTTCCCAACAATCTAATCAATCGTTGGTTGATGAAGTGTTTGTGTCGATCCCATATTTGGTCGATACCAGTATCATTTTGGGGGGGTGATGCGTTTGTTGACCATATTGTCTAGCATCCTATTCAACTAGTGGTTGTGGAAGTGGTTGCACCAATGCAATCTTCGGTCAATCTCACTCATCTCTTGGAGAGGGACCAATCTTCAAAAGTGGTTGAGATGATGCAATCTTCATCTGATCCTACTCTTCTTTCGGGGAGTGATGCATATCTTGACTATGTCTTTAGCATTTCTAGTTCAATACCTTCTGAATAAGGGGGCATTCCACTATCTTTGAGTACGCTCCCTCCAAGTGCTAGGATGGTTTCCTTTGATTGGAATGATCTTGTGGAGCCTCGCCTTCCTTCTTCTACACCTTTCTGGATAATAGTTCTGGTTGAATCTATGTTGAAAGGCGTTTATCGATATATTGTAGACGAAGGATCCTCTACGAGTATTTTATCCTCCTTGGCTTGGCAAGCTTTGGTTTCTCCCGAGCTTGTGTTAGCTACTAGTGAGTTGTTGGATTTCAACAGAATACCTAATGAATGTTTGGGGATTCTTCCTCAATTACCTATCACGTTAGGTGGAAATACTATCTTAGTCTATATTTTAGTGGTGCCAGGCCCTTTAGACTCCAATATAATTATGGGGCATGATTATGTTTATGCTATGAATATTGTGGTGTCTATGCTTTTTTGTGTGATTCATTTTCCTCACAATGTAAGCATTGTCACTATTGATCAACTTTCATCTATTAATCACCATCCTAGTTTGACTTTGGTTCAGGTTTCTCCTTTGTGTATTCCTAGTGTTCGAGTAGACTCTTCTCTGCCACGGGTGAATTATGTGGCATCATATCCTCAATATTCAATTGCCTATGAGAAGGATATGTTATAGTCATGTTGGCCTTCTTGAGACAAGGTATCGAAAATTGATCAGGTGTTTTATCCAATGAGGGCATGGGAGCCCTTGCTTCCCCCTATTGGTCCAAGTAATTTGGTGCTTCCTCTTGAGTCTCATCTTATTGTTTGTGAGACCTTGAGCTCTGGTATTTGTGTGTTGTCGAGCTTTGGTTTCATGAATGTTGAGTTTCCTTCATATGAGGCTATCCTTGAAGCTGTGATTATAGATTTTCGACCTCTTCTCGAACTGCATATTTTACAGGATGGTTACCAAAGAAACCCTTCGTCTGAGCCTAACACTGGTCTCTACCTAGAGAACTCTTATGCATAGACCACAAGGCTATGCAGTGCTCTATACATATTGTACTTTTAGGGTTTCTTGTTTGTAAGTTATGTATCCCACAGCACATGTTTTTATCAGAGGTTTCTATATTGGACTTTTTAACTTCTGGATGAGTATTTTTGGTCTTATATATAGGACTTTGGAGACATTTTATTTGGTACCTTTTTGTTCGTCATGTCGATCCGTTTTGACAGGTAATGATCTTGAAACTGGCATATAGGTTAGATTTTCCCCTCCATGCATTTTTGCATTATTTGTTTCTTGTTTCATTTTTCCTTGGGATCAACCCCATTGAGTTGCAACAAAAAACCTTCTTTGTTGTTTAGAAGTGTTGTAATTCACGTGGTAGAGCCTATCATTCATGGGTGCCCTAGTCAGAACCTTGTTCACAATTTGGCGCCCATGCTGAAATACTTTCATAGGCTTGGGAGTCATGTTTAGTCCCACCATTACTTTGTGTTGAAGCTACATATATTCTTATCAATCTTTTTCTGGCCATTTCCTACGGGACTCCCTCTAACATATGTTGCTATTTATGTCAACATTTTTCAGACTCTTCAGTAGGTATTGTATTTTTACTTGCATATAGTGTAGGTTGCATCTTTCCTACAAAATTCATTTATCTGTATCAATCACATATATTCCATAAGGTCAACCCCATTCATTCACGACATTATACCTTCACGTTGCTTTAAAGATGTAGTTTATGGATGGTATAACTTACCTCTCCATGGGTGTCCTAGTTAGTACCTCACTGGCCTTTTTGACACCCATGCTGCAGTTTTTTCTGTAGGCTCAAAAGCCTTGTTTAGTCCTTCCATGTCTTTGCATTGAAGCCTCACGACTTCCTCTCAATATCTTTTTGGCTAACTTACCCACGGGGCTTCCAAAATTTTGTTGAGTTGTAACTGCATTGCATATTGATTGCTCGCGCTTCTAGGCCTAATGTCAGCTTTAGCTTGTTGTTGTTGAACCATTTGCTTATGCATTCCTACCAGTTGCTAGCCTTGCAATTTATGCCTTTGCGACTTGACACATTTTAACCCTGGAGAAGACTTTCCCCTGAGTGTCCTTATCGTGCACATGCTTTGTTGCATTGAGCATAGATATTTTCCTTTCATTTTGCAACTAGTTTGATTTCCCGCGACACTCATTTCCTCCATTGTACTATAGCATTTTTTTTTCTTTTTCAAGCTTTAATAATATTAAAACCAAAAAAAAATAAAAAAATAAACAAACAGAAGGGGGGAAAGCATCTATCTCTTTATTTGGAATCAGTTTTGTCGCCCTTGAACAAAGCACAATCTTTGAGCCAGTATCTCAATATTTTTGGGTTTAGTATGGGTTTAGTATGGCTTTAGGAGACTTTTATCGTTGTTGAGAATAATCTCTTATGGCTCGTTATTCTTTCAGTCATATGGAGTGTATGTCGATGCCTTTTGTATCACAGATGTATCCCAGTCTGTAATCCATGCTGCCTAGGTCACATAATGTGTCGTGCTTTTGTTCAAGGGAAGTTTCAACCTGATTCAACCATTATGCATAAATATTTGACTTTCCAAGTCAGCCTTCCCAATGTCGATCAAGTACATCTTAGTTTCACAAGTATCTTTGTATTTCACTCGTGCTAGTATAGAAGGTCCCCATCGACTTCTTGTTGGCGAGTCTGCTCTTATCGACTCTAACACATTGCTTTGAGAATATGACCCATAGTTGCACCCTGGGCCTATTTCCATTATTGATAGGTGACCTTGCCTCAACATATGAAAAACCATCATTGGTCGTTGACTAAGCGATTTCCCTTGTGTTCGACGTCAACAACAATGATCACACATAGGGATTTGTACAGTACCTTGGTTTCCATTTGACCCCATTGGTGTATTTATCATCTTTGTCAATAGTCTTCATCATTGGCTACTATTTAGAGAGTCTCTAACATGCACTATTCCATCTGGTGCACGTCGTAGTTGTACCTCGGTGTGGTCAATACAATATTTTCGTCTGAGTCCTTCCAAATATTTGGCCTTCTGTTACTCTGTGAGTTAGATGATGGGGGATGCCTTAATTCCCTCCTTCCAGTGGATCTCTTCTTATTCACTTCAACACATATTGCGTTGGGACAGGGATCTACAGTCATTTTTAGTATTTTGGTGCTTGCAGTCATCAGTGACAAGTTCCCTCACTATTGACAGTGGGAATACATCAATTTCCTATGATCGGTAGATTCTATCAAGTATTCGACATCAACTCATTTATTCACACTTGTTAGATTGTACTAGGTACCTTGACGCCCATTGTCATCATCGGTGGGTTGTCTCGCGTATGTTAATGATATACATCAATGACCAGTAATCAAATGGTGTCTCATTGTGTTCAACTTCAACACATCTATTCACATAGTGTAGACTCGTACCACGACAAATCACTTTGAAGACTTCGGGTGAAGTACAAACATCACATTTTGTGTGCTCCTACCCGACATGTATTGATGGTTCCACCCTTAGTGAAATTGGTACTTCCATAGGATAAGTTTTCTCAATTCATTGGTTCCATATATCCTCTGTTTTGATTTTGAGACATAGCTCCATTGTGTATCCATTCATGGCTATGATCTACAATTGCATGGATCCACAGTGTATTTTTTCGTGGCCATGCTTGCTACTTCTATATATATCACATGGAATCACTGTGTATAGTTTTCGTGGCCATGGAAATCAGTTATTCTTTCATTACTCATGGATCCGTAGTGTACTTGATTTGGTGGACATGCTTACATCACTCTTGAGCATGGGTATGCCCGACTCGGGAAGAGAATACTCTAACTTGATTTTCATCGTCGGTTTTGTTCTTAGATCAGTTTTCTGGGAACTTTCATTGGGACTTAATTCAATGCATCCTCACCTCTGAGAGTTATAATGTATTTCGACCATCAATTGTTCTTCTGACCTCATACATTAGGGGGCATATTTTATACCATAAATTGCCACACTACATTTGCATTTCTGAGATGGCCTAGTCCATTCCCTATCTTGCATACCTAAATCCCACTATCCTTCATCATATTCATCCCAAAAACAACACTTTTGTTGTCATACACTATTCACCCATGTGCAAATCACGTATATACGTTATTTTCTAGAGTACAAACCGAGTATACCCTCAATTTTGTGAAAAAATAAAAATATTCCACATTTTTTGCCGGGGTTTTTGGTTTGGCCCATTTCCAAACTTCCATTGGGTCGTTCACAATGGAAAATAACCATCTCAACCTATTTAAGATGGTATATAAGCACCTATGGGGGTATGGATAAAGAGAGACAAGCTTGATGCAATATCATGTTGACGATTTGCAAGCTCCCCTATTCCATGAACCTTTCAGTAGCATCCCTTGATCTAGAAACATGTTTTCCAGCACTCCTTCCTCTCTCATATAGGATTGTAGGGTGTGTTCCTATTCCTTCTAGGTCATTCGAGGAAGAGCCGCTTTGCTAAGTTGATGCTGGAAGGGTCCAATGGAGGAACCCATGCGGTTGGCTTCGAGGAAATGTTGACGGTTAGAGTCAGGTTGTAACTACCTACTTATATTGTTTCAATAAAAGAGTTATATTTCCCTCTATATATGTGTGATTTTGTTCAATCTATTTATATATTTTAACTTGCTTTACATATTTGAATTTTCACATTACATGTATAACTTGATTTCATAACTACCTTGTTGCAGTATAGACTTGATCTCCTTCTGCAGGTAGGTGTGGGCAAAGATCAAGAGCAAGTCAAAGGTTGAGAGAGAGGAACTACATCGAACATTTGGATACAAGGTGTGATATCTTCTATTATCTCTTCCAAGTAGTTATTTTATTATAATTTTATGTGTGGGAAGGTAGGTTCTGTCTTTTAAGTACAATTAGGCTTTGTTGTGACACGGACCCAAGGTCACAGGGTAAAAATCTTGTAACAATAGTAGGTTATGTAGGTTCATCACACCTTTAGATTTTCTGGAAACAATCAGTCGACAATTGAATAGAATAATCAACTAAGAGGTTGACATAGTCGTCGATTGAGGGGTTGACTAGGAGACCGATTGGATGGTTGACTAAGTTTTTGACTGGTTGGATAGTTAGAACATAATAATTGACTAGTGCACAAAACAAGGTAAACAAAGGAATTTGTTATGCTTCCTAACCAATCTATGTGGACCTCATCTTCCTCGCTTAAAGGGAGTTGGTTAAATCTTAGTGTTATATAAGATGGTTGTATGGATCAATCTAAACAACTGAACAAATGATTATGATGAATATGTGATCTTTGTGATGAGCTATGCTTGATTGTACTTACGTGTTGTAACAATGTCTTTAGAGACCACCTCTCTCTATTGGAATAGCAGCTCTCTGATATACCTATTCCTCTAATTCTCCAATAGGGGTTTGGAGGTAGCATTTTTGAGCTTTAATGGTTGCTTGCTCATTGAGATTTGCAAACAAGCTTGTGAAACTCTTTGGTAGTGTCTTTTCATCCTTGGAGGAGTAATATTTTCTCCCTTGCTACACATAGATCATCCTTCACTCAATAAATCGACTCTTCAATGTTGTGGTTGCAAGGGAGATGTCGAACAATGAAAAATTGAGTTGCAAGAGGACCCAATGCATTTTAAGCTTGGTGGATTTGTCAGAAGAAGCAAGATTTAGTAAGGAATAATTGACATGAAAAAGGTTATAGCTTTGCCTTTGCAATGGAGAAATGAAGTGGCAATGCACAACTATCTTGATGAAATTTTCATCGACATTTTCATTTGTATTAAAACATTTTATCCCGTAAGCTTGTTTCATAGCATTTTCTTATGTAATGGCTTCAAGCTTGATTTTTTCATAGTTTAAACATTTATAAGAGCAATCTATTTATGCCTTTGTTATTCTTGTGAATCTCATGCTTGAAGGAATGTGCTATTGTTTAAGAAATCATTGAATGAACCTTTTTATGAATGTCTCTTTCCTCTATTTGTTTGATCGAATTCTTGCATTTCATACAGTAAGTTTTTGTTAAAGACTTCGATGAATGGCATTTGAAGCTTACCTCTTTGGTTTAAGAGCATTTTCATTCATGAAATGGTAAGGCAAGATGGATCAACAAACATTCAAGTGGAATAGCTCACACTTTACCCAAAAGATGCAACGACTTAATGAAAGTCATGTGCGTTAATGGCATACTTTGCAGATAACTAAAATGGAAATGAAAGATTATCTTGATGAGTTCTTAGCCAACATCTTTCATGTTCATTGAATTTAAGTTCATGAACTCGTTGAGATTATTCCTTTCCTTAATAGCATGAAGCTTGAAGTTTTCATTGATAGTCCTTTTACCAAGAAATCGCTTCATGCCTTGCCATTTCTTCTTGTGAATCTTATGGTTGAGGGGATGTGGCTTTTGTTTAATATCTCATAGGTGGAGATTGCCTTGTGAAAGAAATAATGCAGTATCCTCTACCTTATGTTGCATAGCCTTGGAAAGAGCTTCATTCTAATTCATAATCCATTATTAAGCCTCCTTTTGAATGATAGCTTAATATAATTCTTAAATGTGTAATACATTTTTTTAGACTTGGAACAAGACGTGGAGTTGCCTTTTAATGTTAAAGCATTTTCATATGAAGTTGTGAAGCAAAGGATATAGAAACAAACATATAGATGGAATGGCTCAAACCTTACCTTCATCGTCAAATCCATTGTTGGATGCAATGGCTTTATGAACGTTGTATGAATTAATGATATAACCTTATAGAGTAGAAATCCAAGACGAAAATATCATGTGCATGATGGAAAGATTCTCAAAGAATTGCTTGGTCACTGTGCCTTGAAGAAAGCCTTGGTTTAATGTAAAATCTTTATGGATTTATTTTGAGTGCAAATTGGATTAATGGCTATTTATTTGCATATATATATATATATATATTAAGAAGTCTCGATGAAGAGCATGGAAAAACTCTCTTATGCGAAATACATTGTAAGAGCCATTATTATTCACATTTCTTACAAAGTGTTTGATTCACAAAGAACTTGTTGTCCATTAATTTGCTCTCACATCTCACACATTTGAAACCTATGAACCAAAGCTTGTATCATCACTTTACAACATTCAAGAGTGTGCATAACGTATGAAGATTTATGTTGCCAATGACATAAGGAAACTCTTCATCTTGCCATTAGTAAAGTTTCTGCAGTGAATGTTTGATGAAGGTATTTTGTGCTATTTTTGTAGCTTCGTGGCAAGAAGTGAAGAAATCAATGTCAAATCAAGGATACATCATTCCAACAAGCCTCATTCATTGCATCAATGCTTCTTATTGAAGACTTTTACACTTATGAAAGGAGATCAAGCCTAATGAAGGAAGCTAAAATGTATATTTGAAGCATGGTGAAGAACAATACACACATGCAAGTGACAAAGAGGACATTCAAGGCAAGTTTGTACAATCAACAAAGTTGGACCAAGGTTAGACAACCTCCATCAAAGAAGGCCAAAACAAAGGAGCACAAGACCATAAAGATGGTCTCTAAGAATGCACAAGTCCAAAGGTAAAGAGGGGAGGAGGCCTATAATGTACAAGTTACCAATTGTAATCTACGAGGTAAATCAGTGCCCAAAGTTATTGTTAGGCTTGTAAGCACTAGAGGACAAACTTTTGGTTCTCAATGCACTGAATGGAGGATAATTGCAATTTTGAATATTTTTAGTGAAAATCTATCCTCATCATCCAATTTAGGATGAACATGAATTCACATAGTAGGATGGCCAAGTAGGATATCGAGGCCAAGGATTAAGTAGGTAGGCCAATAGTCAAGGAGGTGGAAGGTCAAGAGTTAAGTAGTTGAAATGTTGATGGTCGTTAGAAAAAATTATAAAATTAAACATTTGCACTCTTGCAATGGGTCTTTTTCTTTGCATTGCAAGCTTTCTCCACTTGTAAATAAAGATGTCATTATTAGCCATGTTTTCATACCCCTGTAAATCTATTCTTGGTTGTGGACTATTGTCTGCTCTCATAGCTCCTTTGGTGCTTGTGAGTTTTAACATTTTATCATGTGGACTATTCTCTCGTTGCTTTGTTTATTGCTCATTTATCTATTGTTTTCTAACATTTGACATGAAGCATGGAGTCTCTTAGCAGCTTGTGGACTATTCTTGATTATGTAGATCCTCTGATTTCACATATGCTTTAGTTGGTAGACTAGTCTCCCTAACATTATATGCTTGAATATGTTTCATTTTAGGTCATTGGTTTTACGACACAAAAGTGCTCTCGGCCATCAAATCTTTTTGAATTCGTGAGAAGATGAAGGGGTTTGTCGTGGTTTCATTTCTAATGGTAGTGGTGGACTATTCTCCTTGCTATCAATTGCATTATTTTCCTTAGTTTCTACTCCTACATGAATTTTTAGATTGCATTTCATATTGCACTTTGCATTGCATTATAGTTGCATTTCATTTCTTGTACCCCAGATTATGGCAGTTGAGCCATAACTATAGTGTTTGTCATTTTCAATAGAGGAAGGTCTAATTGGACCCTTTTGTTGGGTGAACCTGTGAAGTTTACTAGGGACACTTGCCTATGTCAATAGTAATTTGAATCATCCTTCAAAATCAAAGGATTTTTTTTTAAATGTTTTCGATTATCACTAAAGTGTATTGAGAGATCCTCTTCAGCATGCACTCACCTTATGATTATGCACTAGATTATCAAAAAAATGAGAATTATGAGAGTCACAAGGACAAATGATTATGTAATAATAAATGACAATCTTCATGATCATAATTTATAGCCATGAGAGGACAATTGGGCTAGTGAAAGAAGGGGCAACATTGTAGCCCCCATTAAATAATTTCCAAAACAGTGAGCCCGCGCCCTGGTAAAACAGCCTAGGGTTCATTTGAGCGCCGCCATGGAAGCTCAAGGAGGGGAGTTGCCGCCCCCTCCTTCTCCCTCCACCTCCTTTCGAAAACTGGTTGCAGCGTGCAACAACAAGTCGACCTCCTTAGCACCCCCAACCTTTGTCAAGAACCAAGACGCTATACCAGAGATTGATCTGCCGCCCGAACTTCCAATGAAAGTGGCCCTCTCCCTTTCTGAACGAGGACTCATATGTCAGTTCATGGGGCTTTGGCCCTCAACCAGATCCACAAACAACTAGATTCAACGAAACTGGAGACCGTTGATCACAAATAATGTTACGTGCTATGCGGTCGGGAGAGGATATTTCATTTTCGAATTTATCTCTCAGGAGGATAGAGATTTGATCTTCAGAAATGGTATGTATTTCATGGACACCCAAGGACTCTACTTAAACCGATGGACCCCAAGCTTTGACCCTGCTTCAGAAGTTCCCAAGGACGTCCCTGTCTGGGTAAGACTCCCAAACCTCCCGATACATTGCTGGAACCCAACCTCACTTCAAGCAATTGGGAATGGACTGGGGCGCTACATTGATCGAGCAGAGCCTAGAGACCAGTACTCCTGCGCGTGGATCTGTGTGGAGGTTGATCTGGAGACAGGTCTTCCCGAGGCAATAAAACTAAAAGTTGGGGACTGGCACCACTTCCAAAAGTTGGATTACGAACAACTCTCGTTCAAGTGTAGAGGTCGTCACGAATACGGCCACTTCCAAAGGAACTTCCCAAAGAACCTGTTAGCACTCAAAAACGCACCAACATTTTTGATGGAAAGATGCCTAATATTGTAGGGAAATTTTCGATAGCTTCCTGAACTCCAAATGCAGATCTGAAAGCACCATTGGAAAGTTCAGGATTTGTAGATGTCGATCGACTATCTAAACATGCAAAACGGACTCTCCTTGACTGAGAAATTTGATTTTGAAAAAAATCTGCACTTTCACCAGCGCAGAAGGCAGAATTTTGACTAGTTAGCTGTGGAAAGTAGCGACTTTCAACAGCGGAGGAGCAGATTTTTCAGGCAAGTGCGCTGTTGAAAGATGTCAAGGCCAGAATAGCCAAATTTTCACCCAGATCAAGAATTTTTGGGTTTAAATGGTTTGAATCCTTCTTCAATAAGCTGGTTATGAATTATTAAATCAAAATCTAAAGGCCATTCTTGGAGATGAAAGTCAAAAGGGCATTTTTTGACTAGATTTAGTGATTTTCAAGGGAAAAATGATAGGGATTTTTGGCACACATCATCAAATTCGAATTCCACTTTCAAAGGAACAAATCAAAGAGCCTTGGAA
>ML776801.1:605173-615702 GCA_009831015.1 Picea engelmannii
GGACTCTCTCTACCCTTTCGCTGTCAAAGGGAAAAACCAAGCCTTCTCGATGTGGAAAGTACTTCCAAAGTTTATCCTGTGGAACCTATGGCTAGAAAGGAACGATAGAATCTTCAGAGATAGCCAAAGAAGTGCAGCCATAGTGGTCACCAAAATTCAAGCTCTCTTTGGTGAATCAGCTCCTTATCTTTGCACTACAAATAAGAACCTTGCACTGGATGAAGAAGAGGAGCGCTGGCTAAGCCAGTTCAAGATACAAAGTCAAGTGGGCAGGAAAGCAAGCAATCCAGTCAAAGAAGATTGGGAGATCAGGAAAGACAAGCATGATTTTGCCAATTGGAAAAGTGGAATAAACATCCCTATTCTTTTCTTTGATGGGGCCTCGAAAGGAAACCCAGGCCAAGCTGGGGGAGGGGGGATAATTGAAAATCTCACCGAAGCTACAGCAATTCACTTCGCAATGGGCTTAGGAATAGAGTCCAACAACAGAGCTGAGGCCATGGCTCTCTGGCAAGGCCTACTCCAGGCAAAAAAACACAGAATCTAGAATTTGATAATAATTGGTGACTCCAGAGTGATTATACAGGCCATAATTAACCACTCCAAGACTCAAAGCGCAATTTTAAATAACCTTCTCAACAAGATACACCTCCTTCTAAGGAATTTCAAATCTTATAAACTCTTTCATGTGTTAAGGGATTTGAATGGGGGGGCGGACGAGGAAGCCAATAGAGGCATGCTGTTGGGGCCGGGGGTTCTGAAAGTAAACAAAGTGATAGTCAGCGTGGCGCTCCCTTGAAATCTGATCCGGTCTCTCTATCATACTCAATCGCAAGCAATGTCAGCAGGCAGGAAATCAAGCGAATCTACAAGACCAGATTGCGTCAGAGGGTTCGGTTGGTCGAGAGGGACGTTCAGTACCATGAGAAGGAGCATTTCAGATTTGGGGGAGACAAGAGATCTGCGCGCCCATTCCCCACAAATCCTGCAGTTCAAAGGGAAATGATGAGAAGGTGTGAAGACAGAATTAAAAAGAGGGCGAGCATCCCTTTTCATTCCAGTCCCAAGGCAAATTCGCAGGTCCTTCCCGAACAGAGAGAGCGAGAAGTTTCTATCATAAACGAGCAAGGAGAAGGCAGAAAGGGGGCGCGATCAGAGATGGCTTCATCTTCGACAAGCAAGCCAAGCACGGAAGAGCGGCTCAAAGAAATGGATAAAGCATTGGAAAATCTGAAGCAACTGCTCCAGTATTAGCTGGACTTTCTTGAGAACTTGGACTCAGAAGCTGGAAGAAGAATGGAGAAACTTGAGGAGGATATCACCACGACAAAACTTGGGTTTACAGAAGAGTTGGATAAGCTTCATAAGGAGCTCAAGAATCCTCAACAAGAATTCGAAGAACGCATTGATCAGCTGGAAGCAAAGATGGCTCAGCTGAACAGCGATTGGAAACAAGACCCCATGAATTAATCTAGATCAACAGCAATCTGTCAGCAAGATCTTTTCAGCAAGTTGGCATTTTGTATAGAAGCCACTGCTGTAAATAACTCTGTACCTGGTGAAGGTTAACAGAATCTAAGATAAGAATCAAAGTCTATAGCTATAAAAGTAGATGGATGTTCAGATAGAAAGGCCTGAAGAAATTCGGGGCCCATTTTGTAACCGAATATGTGGCCAGTCCACCCTTTTAATATAATTCATAACCATTTTCGTAAAAAAAAAAAACATTGTAGCCCCCATTAGGGTTTGTTTCCTCAAAAAAGCCATCAACAAACTCTTGCAAGGGGGGTTTTGATTACGAAAATTGTCATGTCCTTTAAGTTAAGTCAAGCGATGCATGCCATGATAAAAATGTATATGAACAACCCAACTCTTGATAAATGACTAGTTCTCTATACTTAATCAAATAAATTTTAATCAAGTTTCAATAACCATAATTTGTTAGACATGAAAATGTTGAATGTTTATCTAATAATTTTCCAAATTTGTCCTTAACAATTGTTCAAATAAAAAGTAACCGTAAAACTTTAAAGGTTCTAAGAAAATTTAAAGATGTTAACATATTAGTGTTCATTGGTTCTAACAATATCAATAATTTTATTAATATTAATGTTTTCTTGGTTCATTGACTCAATCTTTTTATTCAACCTTAAACTAATATGATTATCAAAGTTGTTAATTGTAATTGCGGAAAATTATATATATATATATATATATATATATATTAAAAAAATGATATTTACAATTTGGTTGAAAGGAGTTGATGTTATCCGTAGTACAAAATGCTGAAATAAAACATATTTACTATCTACTTAATATTACATTTTCAAATTCCATAAAGTAAAAAAAATATGTGTGTTTATTCATTAAAAAAAATTATATTTATGATTGTATTAGATTTTTTTTATAGTTATGATTCCATTTAAAGGAATTGATGACATCCTTGTTATAAAATGGTTAAATAAAACATATTTGTTGTATAATCAATATCAAATTATCATGATCAAATTTTTAATATTAACTTCAAATTTCCAATTTCATCTTATTGAACATCAAATTTTCCATGAAAAATAATTTCATCTTCGAGTTTTATTCTTTTATGTGTCTCTTTGCTTTTAATAATGAAGAAAACTTAGAAGTTTCCCATCTTCTCTGTAGGAGATGTTTTTGTAATTCCTCCTCTTTAATGATCGAACTTTGCTCTAAATCAAATTCTCAATACTTCAAGGTCGAAGCGTTTTAAAATTAAGAGTGACTTGTATAGATATGATGTATATTATTAGTTATTATCATTGTCTTGTATATGATATGAATGTAATGCCATTACTGTTACTTGCACCACATATATTATAATGTATTTATGGCAATTTGCTTGATTTCATGGCAATAATTAGTTGTGATTTGTCTTTTATATATACAATATATATATATATATATATATATATATATATATATATATATATATATTTGGCCTTGCGCATATATGATAATACTCATATGACATAATAATTTGGAGAAACAAACCTCAAGATTTTGTGTTGTTATTAAGGATATTAAGTTGTTTTGTTTGGAGCTCTAGTTAAGATTATAAAAATTATAAATTTATTCGAAAAGTTTTTTGAAATCAATAGATGGATTTGATTGGTTTAGAAAGATACAAGTTATTTAACTCAAGGGATTACTATTTGAGATAACAATAATGCATGATTTTAAAGGAAAAGTATTAAAGAATAATGTTTGGAAACAATAAACTTTGTTATTGAAATGAAGACTTGTGTACATGCAACATTATTATTATTGAGCAAAATATATAAATTGTTGATTATTGTTTTTAATTTTAAGATTATAAATTGTTAGTGGATTTGTTTGATTTTCCCTCAAGATTCTTTAAAGATGCTATAGCTTCAAACTTTATATCCATATAAGATAATTGGAGTAACATGTGTTTCAAAGATGATTTTTTTATCTTTTCTTTTCAAAATAAGAAATATACTAATTAATGGTTATTCTCAAGACTAGATGTTAGGATCCTCCCTAGGCATGTAATGGGGGTTGAAGGGCCCATTACAATGATAATAGTGGAATCCATTCAATGTAAGGTGGACTATGTCCACTATGCTTGTTATTATTAAATAAAACACATTATGGTAGTTACATCAGAATAAATGTAATGTGGCCTACCCTTGAGGTAGGGAATCACTGTACAATGATCATTTAATGGAAGGAATCCACTATTGTTCACTTACATCTTAAGGGAGGGTGACTTCTCAACTAGCTAAGCTCTAATATATTATACATAAGGAGGACTACATTTATTTATAACTAAGTGGAAAACCTTAATCATAACCCCATGCTAACGACATAATGAACCTTCTTTAATGAAGTCCCATTAGTTTATTCCATACTAGCTATCATAGTGGACCTTATTTGATAATAACAAACACAATGGACCTAGTCCACCTTATATTGAATGGCCTCTACTATTATTACTACAATGGGCCATTTGCCCCCCTATTACACCCATAGGGAGCATCCTAACACCATAATAGGATTTTCATCATGAATTAATCATTTTCTCAATGATACAGTTATAGTTAATCTTGTGATGAAGGTTGACTCCAAGATATTCATAAATTTTTCCTTATCAATATTCATTGGCATATCAATGCTAAAACATGAATATTTGAGAATTGTTTATTACTTATTAAGGTTGGAGGGACATCTTGAAGAAGAAGAATATATCATTGTAAAGAAGAAAGATATGACCATTCCATCTAAAGTAATGCCAACACAACATGCTTCTTCCAAATATGCTACTAAACTTTTTCATACAAATAAAAAAAAAAAGAGAAAAGAACACTAAATTTACATAAAAATAAACAATACCACATAACATTACATAAACATCAACATGAATTTTGTTTGCTTGTAGAGCTTGTCTGAGTTGTGCGTCCCCTTTTTGGAAAGGGATGGTTGCTTCATCACAGGTGATTCTCCATTGGTTACGGTGGAAGCCCGGCACTGGGCAAGACATCCGCATAGGCAGGGATAAGATTCTAGGCATGGGAGACCGATCACTCCTCTCTCCCTTGCTGTGCGCGCGACTGGAGGAACAGAACATCACCTTCCTGGCACAAGTTTTTCTACAGACCCGTCCCCAATCCCTCCTGGAGGATTGGTTGGACAGTGATTCCCTGTTACTAGAAGGGACGCTTGCCCTTGAATGGATGCATTACACATCGGCCCTTAAAGGTGCGGGGATCACCCTTACGACTGAACCTGATTTATTGTTGTGGGCCGGGGGAGATGCCACGGGCTCTATCACTGTAAAAAATTTATATGCTGCCTATCTAAAACAGTTGGGGGACGAGACTGATCGGTCTTGGTTTCGCCTTATTTGGAAGTGGCAGGTCCCGTTAAAACAGAAAATCTTCACCTGGCTGGTGGGTAGAGAGAGGATTCTCACTTGGGAGGCGCTCAGACGTAGGGGCTGGGAGGGACCTGGCATATGTTCATTGTGCAAACAGGATTCAGAGGATATACACCATCTCTTGGTGCATTGCTTTTTTACAAAACAGATTTGGAAACTTCTGATCAATTATTTCTCCTTATCCGTGGCCTGGAAAGGCCCCACCTTTTCGGCCTGCCTTACTGACTGGGTCACACAAAAATCGGCTCCTCCAACATTGGCAGTCTGCATGTGCTGGCAGGTATGGAAGGAGAGAAACACTGCTACTTTTGAAGACCGTATCCCTTCTATTCTGGAGGTCTTTCACAGAGTGAGGGCCTCTTTTCAGTGGCAACCGGTTTTGATCAAGACTTTCACGCCCAAGGTATGTGAGATCTCATTGACTCCTGGTTATACACTGGCTTGTTTCGACGGTGCGGCGGAGAGCACTGGCCTTTGTTGTGGGGTAGGGGGTATCTTCAGAACTCATTCAAAGAGAATCACTAAATGGTTCATGAATTGTGGTGAGGGAACGAACACAAAAGCAGAGCTTTTGGGATTATGGACATCCCTTGCTCTTGCCTCCTTTTGGTCAATCGATCACCTACAGGTCCTGGGAGACTCGCGGGTCGTTATCCACTGGATCAGCCAAAAGAGTTTGCTTCGCTCGGTCAACATAGAAGGCTGGAAGGACAAAATCCAGGCTCTCTCTATTCGGTTCTTGGACATCAGTTACAGGGATATTTCCAGATCTTTCAATAATGAAGCAGATGCCTTATCCAAGCGAGCCCTCGGCGGTGTGATCGGGAGACTTTCGATTTTCCATTGTGAGAATGGATCTGAAAGCAACATCACCCACATAAATCTCTTCGAAGGTGGTGGGCGAGCGACCTAACTCGGGGATTTCTTTTTGACTGTTCGTGCTTCTCTGTTCTTCCCGGATAATGTTTTTGTGACTTTCTCCCCTTCCTATATACTGGCTGGTCTTTCTCCATTGCTGATCGCGGACAGCATATTTCTGATGATTGCTGTGTGTCAGCGATTTCGGAATATTGCCATAAAGATTATAGGTGTTCGCATATCAGCGATTTCTGTATTTGCTGTGGACAGCGTTCTCTGTTTGGACTTGCTGAGTTTCCTTTTTGACTTGAGGAGAGTGCTTCTCTCGTCAACAGGTCTTTGGCTCGACAGAGCTAGTATATGTAAATGATTTTATATTTTAAATATATCATCGAGCAATTTTTCCTTGGAGAAAAAAAAGTTGTGCTTGGGATTCTCTGAGGTCAACGTTTTTTTGTTGTTGATGCTCCAACTTCGTTTTCATATATTCCAGTTCACAGATATTGCAATCACACTCTGCCCTAACCCTACGCCTCATCCTAACGCCAATTTGGACCAGGAGAAGATGCAAAGGATGCGAGTGTTGGAGATGGTCAGGGATGAAGATGATAGTAATCTGCCTTCGTCTGAATTTCACCTAAAATTGTTCCATGTATTTGCTTTTCTCCAATTCTCGTGCGATATCCGGTGCCACCCTCTGGAACGATTTTTTCCTATGATGATTTGTAACCGATTGTACAGTCTGATTGACCCTCCTGTTTAATTTCTTCATCATAGTGTGATGTGGATATCCAGTCCCACGTGCGAGGAAATGATGCGAATGTTTGGATTTAAAATCCCGTGCAAGGGAGTTTGAACTCGTCCTCCATATGGGATAATTGATTTCGTGAGATGACGCAAGGCAAGATCTTGTGAGTAATGAGGAGGTGACAGTGAGGGATGTCACATCGCGTGACACATATAAGGATTTTGAATTTACATTGCACCCTTTGTTAACATTGCTACTTTGGCTAGTTACCATGTAGCTTGGTTCTTTTTTGATACTTTGGGAATGAATCGAATAATCATTTGCTTCCATATTTATACGGAACCTAACTCATGAGGATCACCTCGTTATCCTTTAGATCTCCTTTTCTCACTGATTTGGCTTTCTTTGTCAACATGTCTACTTCTCGCAAAATGTGAAAATAGTCCACTCTTCGGAATTTGCCTCTTTCCAGTTTTATTTTCTTGTAGATGCCTTGTAAATTGGGGTTGTTATGTTGGTTGATGCTTCTCAGGATTTTGATCACTATCTCTAAGTCCTTATCACAATGACGCTCTGCATTTTGTCTTTGGAAATCAAATTCATGTCTTTGAACGTCGCTAGGAATCATGCTTGATTGTTAGTTGTTTGGCCTAATCCCCATGAGAATTGATGTTCTCCTTGTCTTATGGGGTCGAAGATGAGCCCCCCCCCCCACACACCTACCACCCCTAGATTCCCTTCTGAAGACCCATCAAAGAATGGTATGGTTTTTGCTTATTGTTGCATCCATTGTGCAAATTCATGTTCAGTGAATCTCAATTGCCAACTTTGGTTGGGTCTGGAGGCTAGAAGAGGAGGAAGGAGATGAAAGAATCTTGGGTTGAGTATGTTGTTAACCCAATCTTTTTCAAGCTGGTCCAAATTAGTAAGAGAGTCTGAGTTTCTATTATTGGCACACATTACATCAGAAATAAGATTGCAAGCCATAGAGAGAACTCCCAATGGCATGGAGTTTTTGCCAAGGAAGATTGATTTGTTTCTTGCTAGCCATATTTCCCAGCAAATGAATTTGGGTATTACTTTCCATAATCGATTGAAAAGAGGATTTTTTTTTAAGCTGCCAACATTGGGACAAGATTTTTTTTAAGTGGGATAAGATTGGTGTAACACAGAAGTAATCATATCACTGTCACCTCAATAAGATACCCCTTTCTATTTAGGAGAAGGATAAATCCACCCCAAGGGAGATGTCCCAAGACCTAGGGGGGTTTGAGGAAAGGGAAAATGTAAGGCTAACCACCCCTCTCTCTAGGTAACTCAAAACAGACTTAAGCCTTGAAGGATGAAGCAAAGGAGAATAAAGTGTTATTTCCCCTTACCAAGACAATAGCAAATGTTATGGCAACAAAAAGTAATATAAATGCTTCAACAAGACATTAAGTTCATGGAAATAATTGCTAGGAATTATCGTATGCAGTGAATCATAAGTAGATAACAACAATAAATAAATGATAACAACTGCAATATATCCAGAAAAATGCAATTATTTAGACAATATAACAAGATATTTAAAGTCTTAAATGATAATACTTTGTCACATGCAAGATCTAGATATGTGTCAATCGACAAATAAATTTAACAGGCTGTCAAAGATGATTGTAACAATAGCAGAGCAAATTAATGGCAGTTGTAATAAACTTAAGAAATGTACTTTGAAGAGGTAACTAAATGCATACTTTTAGATTTGATTGATTGTACCTTGCCTCATACAAATTTTGGGCTAATTAAAATGGTCATATAAACTTGGATAGGCTGCTAGGTAATGGTTGTAGCAGTGATTATAACAACAACAAGGTAGGGTTACTTTCACTAGACTAGGTTAGTGTTAGTGAAGGGTTAGTAAAAGCTTGAGAAAAATGTTTGAGAGTTGTTTTGATCTCATTCATCCATAAGAGCATAGAAATCAATGCCTTTGGAGAGTTATGGAGTCAATAACATTAACAATATTACTTGGGAAGTGAAGCAATGATAATGCTTGTCCAAGGGAAGAGGTATATGCAAGAGGTGTTGGCACTTCAATGCCTCAAGCATCTAAATCTTAAGAGAGGTTTTGTTAGAGAATAGGCACTTCTAGGCCCTAGCGCACCTTCCTTCCTTTGGCTTTGAAAGATAATTAGTAATTGAGGTGAAGTTACTAGAGAGCTAGCACTTTAGGGATCTAGTAATCACTTCCAAAAAAAAACAATGTATACTTGGAAATTCAAGATAGTAGAGAAAGTTGTCGGGAGAAAGAAGCACTTATGTTTCTCCCCTAGGGTTTAAACAAGAAATTTCATAATCTTTAACATGAATCAAGCAAAATTTACCACAACATTCATTACATGAATAAAATGCAGATTTTATATTTACTTCAACAAGAATAATCTAGTTAAACCCTAGTTGAAGACCATTCCACCATGAAAAATGCCAAGACACACCACCATAAAGCTTCCTTAAGAGATGTGCACTAGTTATTTCAGCCAATAGCCCTAAAAGAGGGCGAAAATTCCAGTCCACCACTTGTGTGTGATGAGTGATGATGAAAAATGAATGTCACTTTTTTTTATTTATACAAAAACTTGACCTTTAATTACTTTAGGTCAAAAAACAGGGCCGACCTAGCCAATTTGTTACAAAAATTAAATTTTGACAAAACTAAATAAATTTGCCTCTAAAATCTCCTCCAAGGGGTGACGTCATGCCCCTCTAAGGTGACGTTGAGCCCCATGTGTGGAACGTTGAGCAAGGTGGTTGAAACGCTAGGCCTTCAAAGGCCTCAAACCATCCCTACATGTGCCACTATCCTCATAAATGCCTCGAAAATGACAAACCCTAGCTCATGGGTGATGTATAGGGTTGAAAAGGTGACGTCTAGAGCCTTCAAGGGATCATGCCCAAGTGGGAGGAGCATGAAACCCTGAGTATCGGTCTGCCAAAGTGCCTCCAAAGGCAACAACCCTCTTCTTCCTGTTGCAAATCAACAATCTTTGTCATGCCCCAGGGGGTCTTAACATCCATCGATGGGATTTGAGCCCTCATGAAGGTCCGAGCTATTCATCCCCTCATGTATATCTATTCACCGGGAAAAATCCTGCAAAGACAACAAGTACGCCATCCAGGGGTCCATAAGTCACAAGCATCATAGTATGAAAATCACATCTAATAATTAAATCACCCAAACATGTGCATAAAACCCCCCTAATCCCAAACACATGCTCAAAGAGGTTATGCAATTTGACAAATTTAGGTTTGGTGAGGGTCTCAAGGTGTCCTATTGGGTTAATCTCCCTTAAGTCTAGGGTGTTTTCCAGGTGGAGCCTAATCCAAGTCATGTAAGTATATGAAGTGGCATGGGGTAGACCTTTGGACATGGGGTGCATGTGATAACAGGGAAATGTAGAGTCTTGTCTGTGGGTGCCTTTGTGGAGGATGAGTTGCACCTTGTCATGAATGCAATTGTTTCCTAGCCCATTAATTGCCATTTATTCTTAGATTTCTTTCTTTTGATCTTTTCTTTTGTGCTACAAGGGAATAGTTGAGGGCCACTCTCCTGGCTTGGTGACCAGCGGTGATAATGTCATCCACAAAACATTTCACGGAAATGAGAAGGTTGGCTCGTGATGAGACTCCCTTTCTCTTGGCTATGCAACCATGATCCAGGTGGATATTGGTGGCCACCCACCTTTTCCGACTGGCTCAAAACAGTTTTCTGGCAATTTTGGCAATTTACTATTTTTAGCAGGTTTAACTTCCGGGGCCATTTTGAAGGCCTAAATGAAGGTTTTTGGAGATTGAGGTGCTCAATGATAGTCGAAGGCATGATTGAGCCCCCAAAATGAATCTCCTCAACGATACCTTTCCAACGAGCTATCACACGCCTAAAACGGAGATCGTATGCAAAAGTTACGACCCCGGGAAGTTGATGTACTAACTTACCCAAACGGGGCCCACATG
>ML776801.1:620320-630358 GCA_009831015.1 Picea engelmannii
TACCAGCGCCTTAGCTAGTTTATTTACATTCTGTCTGTAAGCATTTTTCAGTCATTAATGAAATGAAGTCTTATTTCCGCTGCATCTCTGCGTTTATGTGTATTTTTGTATTTCATTGTGTTCCTACATAAATCCGGATCAAACCAAGAGACACTACCATGGCTTGATCACCAAATAGGTGGTAATGTCATACCGCTACATGTTCATGGTCATGATAAGTCGACTTGTGATGAGACCTCCCATCCACTAACTAATACCTTGAGTGTTCATGCTATTTTGTGGATCCCCTTTTCTTACTGAGAAGTTTTTCACTGCTTTCTCGGGGATCCCTCGATGAAGCATCTTGAAGGTTTTAAATTTGGATTTTCACTCTTGCCAACTACTTTTACCCTTTGGGCCTTTAACCCCTTCTTCCCATGAGGTAAGGTACAACCCTTCCTAGTGTAGCCCTATCTCAATGGACAAAAGATGGGGAGGTGGAAGGGATGAGGATGGAAAGTGGTAAGTATGGAGGGAATGTACGATGACTCTTCAAGTATCCACCCAGTAACAACCCATCCTAAAGGGAAACCAACTTACTAGGGCACCATGTCGCCATTCCAGGCTTAAACAAGGAAAATAGCATACACTTCAAGTAAACGTTATGAAATGAAGAAGGATTCAATACAACATGTTCAAGTGCTTCAAATATCAGAGTGATACATACCATGATACCTGGACTCATTACCTCATGGAGCAAGACCCATTGTCACTTCAGGACCAGGCTGGTGTGATGGGTGTTGTTGTTGGTGATGTGTAGGATGCATCAATGAAAAGAAGGGCCCCTCCAGGGCTATGCTCTGTTCATCTGACTCTTTGCACTCCATGTCTACAACTTGTGGGCCTCGAGACATGATCTCCTTAGTTATCCCTAGGCTAGGGGATAACATGGTGGAAGATAATGATGTGAGAGACACTTGTACAATTGTTCCCACACTTGCTTGGGAAAAATGCATTCAAAGAACAGATGGTGGATATTATATGATGTTGCTTTCCACAATGTGCATCTTAAGGGGCCTGCAATACCTCACTTCTATAAGTTCTCTGCTGTTAGAATCTTATTGTGAACCAAAATCCAAGTGAAAACCATTCACCTTTGGCAGAGAGTCTTCATGCTAGATTAGATCCCATAGATTTGAGCGAGAGGTCCTGGTGAGTCTGTTATCACGCGTTGATAGCCGAGTTTGGTAGTAAATTCTGAGTTGCCTCAGCTTTCTTAATCTAATGAATTGGAGTCAACAAATGCAGAGCCGACAAGTGAGTGGAACAATTTTGGCACCAAAGGGAGCACATGGATTGGTGTGTTGGGCGCCTTCCACCATATCTGTTTCCTACTTTCTTCCCATTGCAAGAAGTGCTATAATTTTGTGAGTCCTTAGCGAAGGCTCCAATCCTTGAGAGGCTAGAATTCTTCAATTCTTCCCAGAGGTTCTTTTCCCATTATGTTGTCTGTCCATATGTTTATTGAGGCTCTATTTCCAGGTTATCATGAGAGCTTGGCTTGAATTAAAGGTTTTGCGAATTTGATCAATTTCCATATGGGAGATCCTTGTGTTTGAAAGAGGCATATTAGACATCTCTCTTTGGGAGCTCAGAAGTATTTTTCCATTTTAGAAGATTTCCACCATTTTGGCTATCTTGTTACTAATCTCCATACTAGTTTTGTTCCCAAGGTTGTGTTCATTTTCGAGGGGTCTCGAATTGCTAATCTGCCTCTTACATAAGGCTGACAAATTGTTTTCCAATTAATTAGATGGAATTTATTTGTATTAATCTTACCTCCTTCTTAGAGAAAGTTTCTTATGTTTTTGGAATTTTTTTTGATTACTCCTTTGGGCACGAGTTGTGTTGCACATTGAAAAATAGTTAATGAGGAGAGAACAACCTTGATTATAATAATTTTACCTATAAGAATGAGCCATCGAGCTCCCCATTTTTGAATTCGCTTTGATAATTTCTCTATGACTTCGATCCAAATTTGGGAGGAGGGGGAATTTAGGGAATTGGGCATACCCAAATATTTGAAGGATGCCCAATGATTTTTCACCCTGAAGCGAGGAATCCTTGAGAATGTTTTTTTGAGATTTTTTGAGAGGTTCCAGCCATATATCTAACTCTTGGAAATGTTTATTTTGCCTCTTGAGGCTGAGATGAATTGATCAGGAATATTCTTAAATCTTTGAGTTGTGATGGAGGACGCAACTCCCAATAGGAGGGTGTCATCTTCTAATTGTGAGTGATTTATTTCCTTTATCCCTCTTGCAATCATGAGTCTAGGGAGACGTCCCATTCAATGATCTTCTTCTATATTTTTGCTTGATGACTCAACCATGATTATGTAAAGGGAGGGTGAGATGGGACAACCTCATCTACTAGCTTGAAAAAATTGTTATGGTCTCCCATTAATCAAAGGGGCTATCCATGCTGAGCCAAAAAAGGCTTGTACCTAGTCTACAAAATCCTTTGAGAATCTAAATTTTTTCAATATTGAGAACTTGAATGCATGCTTGACTCGGTCAAAGGCTTTTTCCATGTCTAGTTTTATCACCATTCCCCTTTCTTTATTGCTTTGACTCACATATATTGCTTCTTGTACCAAAATGATATTTTCAATATTTTGTCAATTTTCCATGAATCCTCCTTGATTTTACGAGATCAACTTGCCTAGTAGAGGTTTGAGTGCGCTGGTGATTATTTTGGTGAGGACTTTGTAATTTGAATTGCAAAGCGAACGGGCCTAAATCTGGAGAAGTTGGAAGGATTAAAATCCTTTGGGATTAAGTCCAAAATTTTTGAGTTAGTTGCCCCTCCAACTTTTTTCTTCTTCAATGTGTTGTTAAGCATGCTCTTGAAGTCTTTTTTTATTATATCCCAGAATACTTTGAAGAAAGAAATAGAGAAGCCATCCAATCTTAGGGCCTTATCTTATCCAAGGCTCCAAATGGCCTATGAGATTTCTTCTTCACTGAATTTTGTGATAAGTGCCTTGTTTTCTTCCTTGGTGATGCATGTGGGAATGTTTTCCAACATGGTTTGCATGATGTCACCTTCACCCTCCTCCTGCTCTTGTGAGTACAATTTCTTGAAGTGAATTACAACAACTTCCTTTATTTGGGTAAACTCTTCTAGAGTCTGTCTTGAATCCATTTGTATTTTTTGAAAAACATTTTTTTGACGCCTCTGTTGTGCCTGCTTGTGAAAATAAGTTGTATTGGGGTCTCTTGATTGAAGCCATAGACTAGGAGATTTGAGCCTCCATTCTTCTTCTTCCTTTCAAAAGGCCTAGTGCAAATTTTGATAAGCTTCTCGTTCCTTCTGCAAGTGAATTTTGATAAGCTTCTCTTGATTGAAGCCATAGAGTAGGAGATTTGAGCCTCCATTCTTCTTCTTCCTTTCAAAAGGCCTAGTGCAAATTTTGATAAGCTTCCCATTCCTTCTGCAAGTGAATTTCTGTTACTTCTAGTGTTTCCCTTTTCTGTTGAATGGATTCTAGTTCCATCATTTTGAGAGTTATTTCTTGGTGTGGAGGAATATATGAATTATTTACCCATTTATTAAGAGTTGATTTGGCTGCCCTCAATTTAATTTCCTAGACAAAGTTTGGGGAACCTTGAATGGGAGTTTTCCAGGATTCTTTGATGATGTAAATATCCAAGGGATTGTGCAACCAGAGGGGGTTAAATCAGAAGGGAATAGGGCCGAAATTATGAGGGGTGGCCAAGGTCATAGAAATGGGTTTATGGTCAGAAATTGTAGAGGGGATGATATTGAAGCTGATAGAAAAAGGGAGAAGAAGAAAATTGTTGTGAATGAGGAAATGATCTAGGCGTGCTGCAATATGACTGGGCCTTGATCACTTATTGCTATAGGTGAATTTTCCCTTGGGGTGTTTAACATAAAAAAAATCCTAGTCATAGATGAGGTCTTCCATGTTCTCCTTCATTTGGTCTCTAACTATATTTCCGCCTCTTTTTCTATGTTTTGGAAAATTGTGTTGAAGTCCCAAACAACTATACACGTGGTTAGCTCTAAGTTATCTTTAAGGGATTTCAAAGATCTCCAACATTCTACTTTTTCCATATATTTATTTGGCATGTATAGATTTATGATTGATGTTTTGTAGCCATAATCTTTGCTGCGAAGAACAATAAGCATGTGTTTTTAGTATAGGGTTACCTCGAGATCATATTGAGTTGGGTTCCAGAGAGTCATGATTCCTCTTGATGCACCTTCCGAGCTAATGGCTACTCCTTCTCCGTTCTGAAAATATTTTTTCCCTGATTGAATGACTTCCTTTTCCTCCATTTTAGTCTCGTGGAGGAGAATTACAAAAGGATTCTTTGATTTGATAAGGTCTCTAAGGGCCTCGACCTTCAATTTGTTGCTAAAGCCTCTACAATTCCAAGAGAGAAATTTCATTTCTTTTGTGAAGAGGTAGCACGTTTGATTGAGATGGGTGGGACCTGATTTTCAGCTCCTTTGTTGTTTCCTTTCCGACCCATATTGGTGAGTGAACTTTCTATTGAGAATTGTTTACCAAGGGATTTATCTTTGTTTGTTGCTTCTTCCCTAACGTCTTTGATTTTTCTCATTCCAAATTTCTCGATTTTTTCTATTAAAATTTTTCCTTCTTCAGGAGCTTGCCAAAACTTCCCTTGAAGACAAGCTCTTTCCACTGAATCTATCTAAAAATCTTCACTGGGGGTTTCTCTGGGACTTTCTTCATCTTCTTCTTTGTTTTGAGGTTCTACAACTAGGGGTGTGGTGCTAGAGGAACCAGGGGGTTTTGTGTTGGTGTTACTTCATCTTCTCTTCCCAGATTGGAATCACCAAGGCTTGCAAATTTGTTAGGGGAAATGTGATGCATTTCTTCTTGGGTTTTTTTGCTAGGGTTTCTTGAGTTGCTTTTAGTTTATTTGAGGATCACCCTCGAAGGATGGTTTTGGACAAGATTCTTTGCATGGAATAGGATTGTGGGGCTTGATGGGTTACTTCTCCCTATATTTGTTTTCTTTTATACTTGCTGCCATTCTTCTACTTGTTCCACTTCTGCTATCATATATTCTAGCTTATTCTTTGCATAGTTTCTAGCAAAGTGGCCATATTCATGACATGTCTTGCATTTAAATGGGAGGTTTTCATAGTCTACCTTTTGGATATGATTCCAATCATCTAGCTTTAACTTGATTGCTTCCGATAACCCTTTTTCTAGGTTAACCTCGACACAGATCTTGACACAAGCGAACTATATGGACCTCTTAATCCATAGAAATATGGCCCGCTTCGAAATATTAAGTCCATGTCTTCTTTAAACTCAAAGAAGAGAGTATAGAAACCCTTACCACATAAGAAGTGATTCAGACGTCCCTTAATGAGGGGTTGTCAGTTCCGCGCAATCCACAATTCCACTTACCGGTGTGAGGGCCATAGTCCAATGAATTGGCCTACAAGTCCTTTGGAGGCATAGGCAAGTACTTTGTTGTGGGCCACAGATCATGGGATTTCGATTTCGAGGAGTTAATCCAATTTTTTGACAAATTGCGAAACCGTTGGGTGGGAAGGAGGTTTACCCACCGATCCAACGAGCTGCTTAAAGGCCGCAACATCCATGTCGAACTCCAACTGGGGGCCGAGATTCATGTTGGCCATAACTACAGAAGAAACTTCGAAGTTGAGAAGAAAACTTAAATGTGAAGTGTGAAATCAAACTAGGGTGACCACGATCACTACATGATGTATTGTTATTGTAAGTAATGCTTACCAATAATTAAAATATTATGACGTAGTGTTATTATAAATAATATTTACCCATAATTAAAATTGGACAATAGGATTTATGAATATGATATATATATAAAAAAGGAAGTATTAAAGCAATTTGAAAAACAAGGAAGCAATTGTTTCTCTTATAATTTAAATTGAGAAAAAATGAATAAGACAATATATCAAATTTGTGTTTTGATGGTATTTGAATTTTGGATTATAAAAGGGTTTTTATGTTAAGTGTTCATTTGAAAGTCAAAATCATGTTTTTTTAGTTATTTAAATATAATCATGGATTTTTTTTCTAATTATTTAAATATTTAAATATTATTGTGGTAGTAAGTTAAGAGGTCTTAGAATCTAAGAGCATGTAATATCTTCTTTTAAAATTGAATAATTCTTTTTAATGAAAATGATAACACATATTTATTCTTCATAATAATTTAAGATCCGTATGTGATCATCAATTTTTATTCTTAAACTGTGAGAATAAACTTTGAATTATGAGAAAATTAATATCTAAAATAATTTAAAATGATGAAATCACTCTTAATTCAAAAATTGATATATAAAATAAATGATGAAATCATTGTCAATTCAAAAATAAATACTACAACAATAATTAAATTTAAAAGAATTTTTTTTTAACAAAATTCAAATACAATCAATAAAATATTATGAAAACACATTTTTTAATTATTTTATAAATATTTAAAAATGTTAAAATATTTTTTATAATTTTAATATATATATATATATATATTTAAATAGAAAAATAAAAATAATGAATAATAACTTTTTTCCAACAAATAGAAAAAAAAAATATAAAAGTGGCATCCTAATTCAAATATCCATTTATAATAAAATAGTTTGAAGTGATGAAAATCATTCAAATCTTCGATTACAATAAAAAATAGTTTGAAGGGATAAAAATCACTCTCCGTTGAATATATATATATATATATATATATATATATATATATATATAATTGTTTTAACAAATTCAAATGAATATTATGTATTATGAAAACAAACATGGTTTTTAATTATTTTATAAATATTTTAAATTTTAAAATAAATTTTGTAATTTTTATTTTTAAAATAAAATAATCAAAATATGAAAACATGGTTTTCAATTATTTTATAAATATTTTAAATCTTAAAACAAATTTTATAATTTTTATTTTTAAAATAAAATAACAAAAATATGAAAAGTGTAAAAGAGTGGTGACCTAATTCCAATTTTCAATATTATCTAAAAGAGTAAAAACAATATATATATATATATATATATATATATATAAGTAAAAGGGCGGGTCTTGTTATATTAAGATTACAAAATTACAGAGTATTGTGGAAGTGCCAACTATCCCGCCTAGAAAGGAAATCGAGATAGCTGGTCATTCCATGCCACTTCCTAAACTCAAAATTTCAGGCTGCCATCCTGCCCGAAGGAAACCAGGATGCATGGCCATCTTTAGAATAAGTCTGTTCTTCACTACGCTACTGCTATCATTGCTATAAGCTAACTGAGCTATAGCTCTGGTTTGCAACAAAAGAAAAAAGTTCTAACTATGAGCATGCAAGAAAACCTTTTAACCGATGTCCTCATAATCGTCTTCATTCTTGCCGCGTCTGACTGGAATTGCATAACCCTGTGCGCAAGTGGGGCATTGGTGTCTTGGGGTAGTGCTGGAGTAGGCGGCGTAAATCATATCCAGGCGTTGGTTGATGCGGATAGCCCTGAAAATCTGGTCGTCCACCATGCTGCGTACTTCAAAGATTAAATCCAGGTGCTCCGGGTGAAGAAATGGTGGCTGGTCCTGCAAGTCTTGCGGAGTGGAGGGGAGGGGAGATTTCATCCGTGCGTCGGCCTCATCCTGGTGCTCTCGCTACCTGTTCTGCTGTGCCATTTCCTCGGGAGGTTCGCCGGTTGTGAAATGGATGTTTCCTTCTATGCCTTCCTGTATCTCTTCCTCCACGAAGCAAGATGTAAATTCCTCAGCTGGAGTGTCCCTGGGACCGTGTGCTGGTCTTGGAGCAGGGGTTATGGCATCCTTTCTTAAATAAGCGGGGGGAGCCCAATTGTCCGGGACCGTGAAGAGGAGATTCTCTGAGTAATTTTGGATAGATTCATCCGACGTAATCTCCTCAACATATGCCATGGGAGGTGTTCCAATTCTTCTGGACTTCCTAGTTCTCCTCCTGCTAGCTAGAGCCAGAGCTCTTTCAAATTTCTTCTGTTGCTTCCTACGTGAGTCGGTCGCATACCAAGCCGCGCCTCTGTGAGGCCGCCCCCTTGCTCTTGGCATGCTTAAAAGCAAAGCTATTGTCGGAATACCAGCTGAAAGGGTGTCTCTATTCCTGCACCTCAACGGTTCAACCTTCGCCTCTGCAACCTTCAAATGCATCACATAGCCTCTAAGGCTGTTGATAAGGACGGAGATGATATCTATGGCCATTAAGGTTGTGGTCTTAATGCGTTGGTCAACCGTCCTCCTCGCGCGAGTGAGAGGCCTCGTCATTTGGTAAGGGTTGCCTGGGTTTAATCCCATCATAAATGGCGAGGAGATGGGCGCTGGTGGCCAGCATTTATGGCACCACCCGGCTCTGATCCGCGTGTCCTTCCCTCTCCGAGTGGCACCCCATCCGGGGTATTTTATAAATATTTTAAATCTTAAAACAAATTTTATAATTTTTATTTTTAAAATAAAATAACAAAAATATGAAAAATGTAAAAGAGTGGTGACTTAATTCAAATTTCCAATATTTTGGAATTGTTGTGGCTTTCCATGGCGCAAAGGTCCTATGATAAGTTGGATCCTAAGTGATATTGATATTATCTATCTAGTTGAAACTTCAGAGCATGAGGAGTCTAAGGTCCCTAACATGGAGGGATTGGTCTTGTGGTCGACATGGAACACAAAATCCCACCGTAGAGGGATAGGAGGCATAGCTTGTTATATTAGAAAGAGCGTTTCTCCTCACATTCAACTTCACAAGATTGACCCTCTTAATCAGTACAGTTGGATAGAAATTTCAGACACCAATGCTAAGAAAATGTATATAGAAATTTGCTATTTTGCACCTATTAATTCTACTTTTTATAATAAAAACAATCTAGATAACAATTGTCCCTATAATAATTTAGAACAAGATATTTATATTTTGAAAAACGAAGGTAATATCCTCCTACTAGGAGACTTTAATGCTAGGACTGCAACTAAACAAACTACTCTTTTAAGTAATGACTCCAACCATAATCCTTTATGGCTAGATGATGACCTTGTTTTATCTAGTAGCTACAGAAGAAGCTCTGGAGACATAATTGAGAATGTGTTTGGTACTGAGTTGGTCAAGCTCTGCAACTCTCAAGACCTAATAATTTGCAATGGAGTAATGAAGTGGCCAAACTCCAACCAGATGACTTGTATTCATGGGCTAGGTAGTAGTCTTCTAGATTATGTGATATATGATATCCCCGTTTCCAACCAAATAACAACTTTTGACCTTTTAAATGACCATGAGCCTGGCGCTGATCAAAAACCTTTAACCTAACTCTAAAATTTTCCATGCGTAGGAGCGCCATTGAAGAGAATTCTCATAATCAAAGGAATTTGCGCTTTGACAAAAGTAAAGTTGACATTTTCTTAAAGGATTTTGCAACTACCCTTTCCACTTCTATTAACAAGTTCTCTTTCGAGGTGTCCTATAAAAAGAATAATTCAACTCTTGGTATGATAAAGAATGTAAAATTGCTAGGAAAGCCATTAGGGATGCTTCTAATGAGTCCTTAAAACTCTATAAGATCAATACATATAAAGCCCTAATTAAAAGGAAAAAAAGATACTATATCAATAAAAGGCAAGAACAACTTTCACAACTATATAAGTTGGATCCTAAGAAGTTCTAGAGCCAAATTCTAAAACGAAATACTAAAGAAAATAATAGGATTCCCTTAAGGGACTGGAATTCGTACCTTAAAAGTATTTATGAGTTCCCTAATGCCATGGACACCATTCCTATTGTCCCTACAAAGGAAGAAGTTTTTTCTTTAGATGACATAGAGTTCGGGGTTAAGCAGCTTGCAAACGGGAAAGCTAAGGACATTGAAGGCTACCAAGCTGAAATTTTTAAAATCGGAGGGCCAATCCCTATCCCTCACATACACAAGCTCTTTAATTTAGCAGTGAAGCAGGGCTTCCCTAAACCATGGACTGTTAAGCCCTAATATTG
>ML776801.1:634977-653580 GCA_009831015.1 Picea engelmannii
CACAATGGTTCAAATGGTTACCCTTGGCAGAATGGTGGTATAACACTTCCTTTCATACTGCAACAAAAATGACACCATTTATGACACTTTATGGATACCACCCTCCTTCCATCACTTCTTCTCTAAAATAAAAATCTAAGGTTTAAGCAGTGGAAGATCACATCGAGAATCAACAACAAGTTTTCCAAATCTTAAAGGACAACCTGGCCATGGCACAAATCGCATGAAACAACAAGCAGATCAACATCATAGTGAAAGAAGTTTTGAAGTAGGGGATTGTGTGTTTTTAAGACTACAACCATACAAATAGATGTCCCTCAAGCAAGCCAAGAAGGATAATAAATTATCACCAAAGTACTATGGCCCTTATAAGGTGTTGCAAAAGATTGGTACTATGGCATACAAATTGGAGTTGCCTTCATCTTCACGAGTACACCCAGTTTTCCATGTTTCATGCTTAAAGAAGGTTATAGGTGATAAGATCCCAGTTCAAACTATATTGCCAGAACTTGACGAGGAAGGAAAAATCATATTGGAGCCTAAAGCCATCACTGACACAAGAATTCGCCGGCTGAGGAATAGATCCATTTCAGAGTATCTCATTAAATGGAGGAAACTACCGACTGAAGATTCCACTTGGGAAGATGAGTCTTTTATACAGAAGCATCCAGAGTTACTCAAGCGTTGCATACAATACTTGTCTCAAGGGGAGGGGCATGTTAAGCCCTAATATTGGCTCATTACCCCTTAATTGGGGCATATTATTTTAGTAATGTTATTTTATTTATGTCGGCTTTAGGCCATTAGTTGTAATTATACCTCCTAGTCTCTTATATATACCAAGGAGACATTTTCATTTTGAATCATCTTGTACTTGAACATTTAAGTGGGGTAAAAGGAGGTTGCCCTCTCGAAGAGGCTTATTATCTGAAATTATCTATTTTTCAAGGCGTTGAGTGCTTTTTCAGAGGTTTTTCTATGCTATATTGATATTTGGTTCTTAACATGGACGCAAAGCCTCATTGTTCCTATTTTTAAAAAACAGGGATAGAAACATTCCCTCTAATTATAGGAGCATTATGTTTAGCCTGATTTTAGCCAAGCTTTATGGAATTATTTTGGAAAAGAAGATTAGCCTTTGGCTAGAAAGTCACGGTAAAAGAGCTAAAGGCTTGTAATGTTCCTGAGCCAAATTTTTTGCTCAGAACACTAACTTTTTACTGTTGTTATGTTTTTCATGTGTTTGCAGGTGTATCTGTAAGATGTGCATGGATTACTCAATGTTATAGACCAATAGATATGAAGCATACAATCATAAGCAATGCAAAGATATAAGAACACGAGTAGAGAATCAAAATGTCAGTTTTGACCTTTATTTAGATAGTAAGAGGTTCCCATATACAAGAGAACTGCATATATGGGAGAAAGCCCCAATAATAGCAAAATGGGCTTCTAGCCGATACAATAAGAAGAACAACACAAGATGAATGCCTCCCAAAGGATGTAAGAGAAGAGATCTAAGCCTCCAAAGGCCACCAACAAGTAGATATGACTGAAGATAGAAGACCTTGATCAATACACTGTCAAACCTCCCCAACTAGATGAGTTGCGCCCTGCTTTAGATGCTGCCAAACCCTCGATATTTCGGCCTACTCTCTCTTGACCTCCAAATCCTCCAAAACTCGCTCAGAATGTAGATCGGGCTGCTAGAAGCCGCTGGAATCAATCTCAAGTTGATCTGAGTGATGCTGCTCCTCCAAATGGCTAATCCCTAAGCTGGATTGCGCCCTCCATGGTTTGATAAAGTCAAGAGGGCACGTTTTCCCCTTTAGACACCTCCAAATGCTACTAAACTCCGTCAGATCATAGATCGGGCCACTGCTACCATGACACTGAAGTCTCAAACCAATCTATTAAGATTTGTCCCTCCAAACACTGAAAATACCTTTCTACATAGCGTTCTCTTCCTCCTTTTTGCGTGCCAAGCTCACAGAAATAAACTGCAAGGATAAACTCCTCTGGAATAGACCAGGAACGATGCCAGGGGTCCTCCTAAAAGAACCCAGGTGCTAGATTTCCCAAATGCCTCCTGCTTCCTCCAGATCGAACTAAAACCTCCAAGATGGTGCGCCCCCTAGCTGGAGACCCCCCTGGGTTGCGTCCTAGCTTGCTGAATGCCTGTAGAACCAACTCACAACACTGTAGAATGGTGTGGGAGGATTATTTCACCTTCGAGACCAAGCTCGGATCAAGGAAGGTGGGATCTTTCACCACCGAGTTGATCTCTAGGGTTTTAGACTCAAAACCCTCAAAACTGATTGTGCTCAAGAGCTCCAATGAAAAAATGATAATAATTCAGAATGAATGAGGAGTGTGCCCTGCCCTTTCCTTTATAGCTCCAATCTATTCCTCCATTGGGTTAGTTTTACCCTTAGGGTTAACTCTTAACCTAACTCATCGTTTCTATTTCTTTGTTGAGTTACCCTTTTCCACAAAGTCAACTTAACTTTAGAATATTATGATTTCTGGTTGACTTTGTCCCCAATACACCTGAGACTATAGTCTAGTGGGGAAAGCTAGACCACTAAGTCTCTCCAACCCTCTTCATCAAGAGGTGGGGGACATTACAAGGCCAAGCCAAGTTTATGAGATGCCATTCAACTGTGGACCATCTTGTTACCTTTAGGATCATTACAGAGGAGTTCCGCAATACTAAAACCAATCTTTTTTGTTGTTTTGTTGACTTTAGAAATGCTTTTGACATGGTTCCTAGGAAAAACCTTTAGAATAGGTTGGAAGAGATAAAAGTGCCTCTTGAGTTGAGGGCCGCGACAATAAGGATGTATGAGAACATTATTGCTAAGTTTAAAAACACCGAGGGCTGGTCAAAAGAGATTAACTGTAATATCAGAGTCAAACAAGGTTGTCCTTGTCCCCTACCCTTTTTGGCATATACATTGACAAGTTAGAAGATTGCTTGGAAAAAACAGGTTGTGTCGGCCCTGCTTTCACTGGTATAGACATCAATCTTCTTATTTATGTCGATGATATCGTTCTTATGACAATGAGTCCCCATGATCTTGAAAACCAACTAAGAATCCTCAAAGATTTTTGCTTCAATATGGGTATGACTGTTAATACTGATAAGACTAAGGTCATGATTATTAAATCCAATAAGATCCCTTATGATACCTTTGTATATGATGACAACAACTTGGAGGAAGTGACTTCATACAAATATCTTGGAATTGATATTCACCACAAGCTCGATTGGAATTATAGCATTGAGAAAAGGATTATTGGGGGATGGAAAGCTTATTATGGGCTTGAAAACAATTGTAAATCAACTGATCTTTGGAGTTGGGATGCGAAGAAACTCCTCTTTGAGACTCTTGTTACACCTGTTATTCTTTATGGATATGAAGTATGGGGTTGTAGTATCTCTCGTGAATCCTGGAGAAAGATAGAGCAAATACAAAAGAATTTTATAACCTATAATCTCAAAATTAAAGGAAATATGCCCTATCCCATCATCCTCTTAGAAACAAGCCTCTCCCCCATTGAGAGCATGGTTATGACTAGATACCTAATGTATAAGAACAAGTTAAAAAATATGGAAGAGAAGAGGCTTCCTAAAATTGCTTCAAAATCGAGTCATAATCACCATCGACTCAAGCAAGGATGGCATAAAGATGCCCGGTCTTGGCTAAACTATTGGGGAATCATGGAAGACACCATTTTGCAAAATAAAGATACTATTAAAAAAAACGTCAAATACAAATTTAAGGAGAAAATGTGGTGTGATAAAGAGTTAGAGGAAAAAAAAAATCAAGGTATTATAAAGATGTAATCAACCCTAATCCAGAAGATCAAAATTATCTATCTGTTTTGCCAAGTGTAAAGAAAAAAATAAGCATCGCTAAGATAAAAACATATTCTCATAAGCTCCATAGTGAAACTGGGCATTGGTCAATTCCTAAAATGCCATGGGATGAAAGAGTGTGTCACCTTTGTGACACTAAGAAGGTTGAAGATGAAAAACACTTTCTCTTGGATTGTCCACCCTATACCCATATTAGATCTCATTTTCAAAATATTTGTCACACTACCAACCTTCCTAACCTCTTAACTCAACAAAAGTACGGTGATCTTGGAAAGCTTCTCTTAATGCTTTTCGAGCACATAAACAAAATTATAAAGAATCACAAGTAATCACTTACCCTCTTAAGATCCGATAGACCATTTCAATCTTAGTGGACATTAATCATCATCATCATCATGTTAAATTATATTTTTATATTTTCAAAACCTTACTACTTAAAATATACTTCACATATTATGAAAATTCAGTCCTTCATTGTTTTAAATATATTTTATAAACATTTTCAAATCTTAAAATAACTTTTATAATTAAAAAATTTGTTTTTAAAATATTAAATCAATAATATATATGATCGATAGTGAAGATAAAATATAACTACTTAATTCAATTCATTTTTTTAAAGTTTTTCAAATCTTAAAATAACTTCTATAATTAAAAAATTTCTTTTTAAAATATTATATATATATATATATATATATATATATTTTTTTATCAATAATGAAGATAAAAAATAACTACTTAATTCAAATCAAAATTTTAAAATAGTTGAAATTATGTATATTCTCTTAAGTTTCTTCATTTTTTTTTCCAAAAACTTTTTTACTTAAAATATGCTTCAAGAACAACATTGTGAAAACATTGTTTTAAATTATTTTATGAATATATTTTATAAATATTTTAAAATCTTAAAATATTTTTTAAATCTTTTAAAAAAAACAGTAAAGAATAAAAAAATTATTAAAAAATTAGAAGAAAAAAATGTAAAAAAATATGGTTTAATTTAAATTTTCAATTAAAACCATACCAACCATGTATATTTTTATAGATATAGTATAAACATTCTATATTTTTGATTTTTTTAAGACAATTATCACCAATAATTTAATTTAATAATTAACTAAATCACAATTTTACATTACTTAAATCGTAGCTATATAAAAACAAAGCAATATATTTTATAAATATTCTAAAATCTTAAAATATTTTTTAAATCTTTTAAAAAAAATAGTAAAAAATAAAAAAAATAATTAAAAAATTAGAAGAAAAAAATATTAAAAAATATAATCTAATTTAAATTTTCAATTAAAATCATACCAACCATGTATATTTTTATAGGTATAGTATAAACATTCTATATTTTTGATTTTTTTAAGACAATTGTCACCAATAATTTAATTTAATAATTAACTAAATCACAATTTTACATTACTTAAATCATAACTATATAAAAATAAAGCAATTCCAAATATCTTTCTAAATTTCAAGCTTAATTTTACACAACCTAATAAAAATATTTAAAAAAATAAAAAACACAAAACATTTACACTATTATACAATACAATACCACTATTCCCTTCTATTTTTTTTAATAACCTACCCACCAAACCTAATGTAGGTGAAGTGGTGAGCTAACTCTAATTTCCAAGAACCATATATACACTTATGTTTCCTTGTATTTGATAAAAAGACATCACGTGAATGTGTCGTTGTTGCATGCGCTACTACAACGAGTCACGTCAACGGAGTCCTCCGATCAAACCGAGACGCCTCCACGTCTTGAGGTTAAAAAATTAATGCAAATAACAACTCCATCAATATAATTAACATCATACTCTTCTCTAACCCCACTGGGTTTAACATGTATTAGAGAAGGGAAGGGAACAAACTAATCCCTTCAATATTTGTCCCTTGAAGTTTCGCTTTATTCTGAGCTGTTTGCACCTGTGGATGTTGTTTCAGTGCCCTGTTTCAGCAGAAGACCATCGATGGCTCTTTCACTTTCGCCTGGTCTTTGCAAGTCGGGGCCCGAAAAGTCCTTCACTCTTTCCCCCAAACAGTTTTTGGGTACTCAAATATCCGGCGCCTCGCCGCTCGGAAGTCTCAACCGTGGCCATGGATTCCACAAACTTCGATGGCGTCCTCTTCCATCAGAGTAAGTGTTCTTACATCACTTTTTATCTATAACAAATCTCTGCTATTTGATCTAATAATGCTCTTTCTCTGTTATTTAATCTAATAATGCTCTTTGTAGCAAGGTGCTTATTGATAATTTACAATATGCATTCGGTAGCAGAGCATTTTATACTGTATATGTTGAGATATATATTATCCAATTCAAAACAACTTTAAATTGGATATATATTCAGAATATACAACTTTAAATACTCTGTTATTGCTGTTGTTGAAGACATATAGATAACCCTAATATTCAAGATTTACTTTTACTAAAAACAACAGCATTTCATACCTAAATCTCCAATGTACAGATATAAATATGCATTTAACATAAAAACGCCATCTGGCCAATCGCCATACGTAGAGATCTGAGATGAGAAACTATTCGGGGAGCAGCGAAAATGACCCGGGATCTGATAGAATATAATTTGCTTCCATCAATGCTTAACTGAACTAAACCGAAACGGGACTTGTCTTAGATTGCCTAAAGAGGAATTGAGGCACAATCTGATCAAGGCTAGCCAATGCAGTCTCAGATGACAGGGCAATTCGCCATTGTATTTGCAGGGTCTTAGGGCCTTTACTTAAGATGCATGGGGCTCCAAAAGGAGTACTTTTCTTTAAAGTTCTTTGTCTCGTTTTTATTTTTATTAACACTGGAATCTTTAGTAAAACTTTGTTTGTTTGAATAATCTCTCATCAAGAAGGTCCTGAAAGGTCTTGGTCAATCCAGTAAGGCCTAGTGTCCACCAATCTAAATTGGGGGTGATAGTGGTGCATCCTGACTAGTTTTTATCGCTTCACTACTTGTATCGTCACAAAACTTCCTCTTAAAAGACTACATGCTCTAACAACTGATATAGTGCATTTAAGGTGGGAAGTCAGAGCCTATGTTAATTTCAACATGTTAGATTACTTCCTTTTGGTTACACGAGGAAGATATGCGTTTTCTCCATTCGACATTGATAATCATGAATGGGCCTCCCAATCTTTTGCCATGAATGCCATTTAGAATTGTATTTGTTGGGACCATATTGTTATTTCTCCCCTCTTCTTTTTTTTCCTTGAATTTCATCAGCTACAAGTTTTATTCAGATTCTCACTATATTGATGCATAAAGAATCATGGTTCTATTTTTTTTTTTGTAAATTAGTGTTTGTATTAGAGCCTTCTTGGAAAAATTACAAACTGTCTGTGGAGTCTAGGCATGAGCGACAACAGTGCCCATCTGGGAAACCACTGTTGCCACCTGTCCAAAAATCGGAGTGTCACTTGTCCAAAAAAAAAACTAGAGTATGACATGCAAGAAACTATGAAGTTGCGCAGGGCGAAGTGCTGAGAGGTAAACTAAACAGCGCAGGCTATCTTGCCATGGCTAGCTAGAAAGAAACAAAAGCTAAAACTTGAAACAAGAAGACATTAAAAACCTGGACCGAGCCTTGGTCCCGCGAAGGCCTGGGTCTTCTTCGTTTTGCCCCTGTCTCGATCTGCAATTGCTTGCCTGAGGTCTTGTAGAAAGGCCATTAAGATGTCCACCCGACTCCATCGTTCCGCATCCTTCTTCTGCAGTTCCAGAAGTGCAGTCTTGACTTCCTTCTGTCCTCTGGTGAGGTCGCTCAGTGAAGCTATGATTGCTTCTCAGTCAACGCATCTGTCGCAGGCGGAGCGGAGTGGGGAGTTGGAAGAAGAGGATGGAAGGGGTGAGGGAGCGGAGGTAGCTTCAGCCTGGTGGCGAGAGGGGGAGGGTGGAGGAGGAGGGCGACGAGGTGGGGAGGCGGGGGGGCGCGTAGCCCAGCGAATTCCCAAGGGTGTCAAACCACTCTACTCGACAATTGTAGGGGTTCGAGAGCAGTGAAAGGTCCGGGGTGGCTTCTCGAAGTGGTTCTGTGGGAGTGGGAGCTAAGATAGGAGCCAAGACGGGGATAGCTTCGTTTTCAGGTGGAGGGTTGGAATTAGGCACCTCCTTTCCCCTGGCTGCGTACCGGGCTGCCCCTCTCCTAGATTTACCTCTCAGACGAGGCATGGCGAGGGCTGTCGACGGCCTGGGATGGAAAACGCTGAGGAGAAGCAAAAAGGTCCATAAGGCCAAGTGCAGAACGCTCCAGAAGGGAGGGAGGAGAAATGGAACCAGGGAAAGTTGGTGGGGGAAATCGCGGGGGAGCAATTGAGGAAGAACACTCCCAAGCTCGGCTGTAGGGGCGCCATATCTGAGAGGAGGATGTGACTGTTGAGGCGACCTGCACGACGCCATGAGGTTTCTCACGCTGCGGAGCTTCTAGTTCGTGCGGTAGGCTGGCCACAAGTGTGGTATGTAGGGTGACGACGATGACGTTAGAACCTGGAGGTGATGTGCCGGGGGGGCGAGTCTGATCAGGCGCCAACTGGCTGGCCGTCTGGCCAGGTGGCCTCCCCGTGAACTGTCCACGCGTTGTACCTGATAGCACCCTATCTGGGGGAATCATGGTTCTATTAAACATAGCAACTTAATACTTTGATCTATTATTAAGTTATTTCTATTTTTCATTTGAACATTGTTATTTACTATGGCATCCTTTTCTACTTCAGATCTTTAATGCCAAACATAGCTTGGTTGTGCCCTACCTTCACACTTTCACATGAGATCCTCACCCAAATTGGAATAGAGGATAAGGTCTCTATGCTGGGATCAAAGGTTCGGGGCTAATCCTACATGTACAACTAATGCAACCCCAAACTGGGGCCTTTGCACAACATCGTTAGGTCATCTAGGTAGATCCACCCCTCAACTTCAAACCTAAGATGGTCTTCTACACAAAGCATTCCATGGAGATAGGAGGAAACCTTATTGTCAGACCAACCTATACACTTTTCCATTGGATGCACACCTTTAGGATCCTGCTCAACCAGTGGCAAGTTGGTTCTCATTGGCTTTGAGTGGAAGTTAATCATCATATTCCATGAGTAGACAGGGCTTGTTGACTTTGCCACCTACAGGATACTGAGAAGGAGGAGCATTTCATTTTCCGATGCCCCATCTATTATGAGATCCAAGGTCGATACCATGTGGCCTTTTTAGGGAGTCCCAGAACTCCTTTTTCATCTTCTTCAGATATTTGGATCAACAGTTCTTGGCTTTATACACGAGGGAGGCTCCTAGGCGTTGAGCTCAAATCATCCCCACCATTGGACACTACCAGGATGATCACCTCCTTCTTCCCAATACTCATAGATAGAGGCCCCAAGAGGCAGGTAGAGAGCAGTTCCACCTTAGCTTCCAAATCCATGAGATTTCAAGGAGACCCTTGACCTTTGCCTATGAGACCCTTTTGACATGTTAGGTTCGGGATTGGGCCTAGAATAGTTTTTTTGTTCACAGCAGAGACATTTCTTCCCACTCCTCTAGATATGAGCAGAGAGTCCTTTTCTAGGCAACATGTTGTACCTAGATCTTTTAGTACTTCCAGATCTTCAAGTTCATTTGAACTTACCTCCATCAGGGGTTTCTTTACTTTAGCCTTAGATGGTAGGAGACTTCCACCTAATACCTTAATATATAATATTAAGGTATTATCCTCCAGGAAGACAAGTCGGCCTCACAGGAAAAAAATAAACAAAAAATATAATTACTAGAAAGTCAGGGCGGCCTAGCCAGAAAAGTCACTGGACAGATTAATATAAATAGAGGATGTCTTGGCTCATTTGTTCACTCACTCACACTCAAGAAAGTGGTGCACAAGTCTAGAGGAGGAGTGCAACTGCAGCTACTACAGTTGGGTAATGGTCTTGGTTTATGGTTTTTGGACTTTCTGCTTGGTGTGCTATCCTTGGAGAAAGGTGCGCTCTCTCTCTTGGTTTATCTGTTGGTTCTAGTATGGCTTCCGGGAATTATTCTATCTGTCAAAGGTTACGGTGCTCGGGGGTGGCTGCGTGCTTATGGTTGGGTGACAATGGCGTAGCATTGTCTATGGTGAAAGGAGCACATCTACATTATTGTAACAGGGTATGGGCCCACACTACCTTCGGAACAGTCTAACCACTGGAAGGTAGATATGCAACTCTCAACAGTCAAGCTCGTTGTAGCACAATTGCAGTTGTAGTGCCAGTTCCTTCGTGCCAGTTGCAGCACCAGTTGCAATGAAAGTTTCTGTGAAGTATTGGGACTAATTTTTGGTTGTCCTAGTGCGCCTTACCCTAACGCACCTACAACTACCTCTAGATTGCAAGTTGGAGCACTTTAAAATTTTTGGGTTCGTCATTGCTTGTCATGTTGCTGGATGGTGCCGTTGTTGCCAGATGTATGTACTTGTATATGTTTAAACTTTAAACTGTGTCACCATCTTGAGGGTGTTTGCAGGAGAAGAGATCTTTTGTCCAAGTAGGAATAGTAGATCCAGAGGGATCTCAGATCCAATACATTCAGAGGGACAACACACTCTCCAGGTTGGAAATAATACTTGTCTCAAAAGAAAAGCAACTCAAGCGGAACAATAGCCAGACTCCAGGTTTGCATATCAGGTTTGATATTTTTTATTATCGCTGCTTAAATGAGTATTGCAATCCTTTATATTTTATTAATGCCAGGAACAAATGAATACTTAGTAGCATGTACTATTAATATAAATGCTTATTGTACTTAATTGCAATATGAACTAACATCTCCTCTAGGAGATATTTCTTGTTCTTGTTCTTAGGTAGGACACCTTGGTAATGCTATAATGAATTACATGAAATTGATATGTTCTTATACAAAATACTATTATATTGGAAATACTTTTGCCCTTGTTTTTTCTATTTTGGGCAAGTTATCCTATGTATTCCAGGAAGGTTACCACAGAAAAGAAAGACTTGGAAGGACTTAGAGGGAGTCGGACTTCAGAGGGGAGTCATTGATCAGGAAGAAGCCAACTTGGTTTCGTGACACTTTACAGGACGCAAAGGGACATGGAGCAAACGAAAGCGTGGTTCGAGGATTCTCTCAGATAGAGGGAGTTGACTTCAGAATTTGAGATGAAGGATATTGCAAGACTTCATCAGAGACATGGTGCAGGAAGGAGCAGTGAGGCTCCATCACTTATCCACAGATGAGCAGATAGCTGACATTTGCACTAAGCCTTTGTCTAGGCCAAGTTTGGTAGAAATGCAAATTCCCTGGGGGAGTATTGATGATGGCAGTATCGTGCCGATATTCCAAGATTGATCAGACATAATTGATCATGTGGGAATAAGCCCAGATGTAATCTTCGACGGACTGAAGATTCGAGTTCCTGCTAGATCTCCTATGCGTGAATTGCATCGGGCCTTGAAACTTTCACGAGTAGGTGAGTAGTTTAACTCACGAGTAGGTTAGTAGCCTCGATAAGCATCGTGCCAACTCTATCTCCACAGGAACTGGGTTGCAGACCAGGGGAGATAGGGAACATCTACATCCGAAGTAGATGTGCCCCGACGTAGTCTTCAACGGACTAAAGACTCAAGGTGCAATTCCACGTGTTCGATAGAATTGAGCTAAATGCATTCACAGAGTGATCCTATGAGAGGATCACCATGAGGTGTTTGTGACTTTGATGTGGTCATAATTCTTGTCATGGGACAAGAACGACCTGAGGTGCTAGACACACGTGTTTGAGAGCATCGAGCTAAATGCATTCACAGAGTGATCCTATGAGAAGATCAACTATGAGGTGAATGTGGCTTTGATGAGGTCATGATTCTTGTCATGGGACAAGAATGACCCGAGGTGCTAGACACATGGTGGTGGAGATGGATCATCAATATAGCTAAGTGAGGCTCGTGGATATTGTGATATTGTCTATAACAAAAGAATACCAAGAACAAGTACGACGATATGTTTTGGTGCTAGATTGCTACCAGATGATGCTGATAGTGATGATCTATGATGATGCTACCGGTTTGCAAGCCCATGTAGGTCTTATGCCATGTGAGATGGATGGATAATGATGATAGTAATGATGATACTCACGACATGGGTGAGCACGTCATGCGGGTGTAGCCCATGATGATGATGGTGACACACACTACAAGGTGTAGCTCTAGTGTTCTCTAGCAGGTTGTGGCCCCTAGACGAGATTGATAGGTCCACATGGATGTAGACATGTGTGATGTAATGATGCTACCAGTAGCATGGTTTGCGTAACCATGACAAGAGGATCATGGCACAACGAGCAAGGCTATGAAGACCAGAAGGGAACATCATGGTTAAATACCTCCCTAGCTAACAGGGAGTGTTGATGTTTTGGTAATTGCGGGAGGTATTAAACTCCATGGATAAACCTTTGACTAGAATAGAATATTCCAAAAGCAAGAGAAAACCTAAATAGTTGTGTGAAAACCCTGGAAGACAAGTCGACTCAGCAGAATAAGTAATATTGAAGTATTATATGCAGAAAAGGACAGGTTGTCCTTGCTTGAAGAGACACTTGTTCACCTGGCTAGATTAGTATAAATAGAAGGCGCTTGAGCTCATTTGGTAACACACTCACACTCAAGAAAGTGGTGTGCAAGTCTAGAGGAGGAGTGCAGCTAGAGCTACTGCAACTGGATAATGGTCTTGGTTTCTGGTTTTTGGACTTTCTTTTTGGTGCACTATCCTTGGAGAAAGGTGCGCTCTCTCTCTTGGTTTATTTGTTGGTTCTAGTATGGCTTCCCAGAATCATTCTATCTGTCAAAGGTTACGGTGCGTGGGGGTGGCTGCGTGTCTATGGTTGGGTGACAATGGTGTAACATTGTCTATGGTGTAACGAGCACATCTACATTATTCTAACATCCTCCTCTTCCTCTTTGGTAGGCAATGGCTCCTTCAGACCTTGATCACATTCTTTAGGCACCTCCAATCGAGACATTTCTCTTGGTTCTTGATTTCTTGAGAGGGATTCTTTCTTCTATGGGACTCCTAGCTTTGTATCTTTTTATTTCTCAGATGATAGGCTTTGGATTCTAGGTTTTTGACCTCATAGGTTAGATATGCTTTTATAGGAGTTGCACTTGCACTCCCACTATTTATTGTTTATGATGTACCTAGCAGTCCCTTTGACCTATTTATGGTCACTTGTTCAACATTAACAACAACTAAAATTTCCACAATGAAAAATCCTTTAGTACAAGGGTGAATTATAACATCCCCTTGTAGATAGGGTTTCCAAGAGTTGGTAATCCAAGAATGAAGATATACTAGCTTTGGCCAAAAGTTGTTAAAAATTGAATTGAGAAATCAACCTTATGGGTGCTAGAATAAACTTATTGGAGCACTTAAGGCCTTTTCCACATAGAGGTTACCTTGCATTCAGAGGGATCACAAGTGCCCAATAGCAATGCAACTAAAGGAGGGAGGGTCAACCCCTTTTGAAGCAAAGTGCCCAAGTTTTGAGCAACACTCGTCCTTAGCAACACAATAACTACCCCAACATTGGGTTCATCTAACACCTATCAAGGGTTGGGAAAGAATTGTCATCAATGAGAAGAGAAACAAAAAGTTTCACCCTCGTCAGAGGTGGAACAAAGGAGAGCCCTTCAATGGAGGGGCAATAGAGCCTGACCCCAAAGGTGGAATGAAACCCAAACCAACATTGGGAAACTGTGTGGGAGGTCGCATAACAAATTTCTATAGAGCCAAGGGAGGTTGGGAGGTAGTTGGGTTAAATGCGCTCATCCTAACCTTGTTTTGTAACTTCAAAGCAGTGGTGCAAAGCTCTTTGATTTCCTGTGAGTATTTTGAGTTTTCCAGGTGTAATATCCTAGGGTTTCTAGGCTGAAAAAAAATGTTAAACTAGATTGCAACTAGTTTATTTCACAGTCTTTCCACCATAACATTTAGCATTAAGTAATTAGTCATAGAATTCAATTACTTCAAATACTAATTTCCATCTCAACAATATGATAGTCCTCAAAATTGTTGTCTCAGTTACAACAGTCACTAGACAATTCAATGAATAAAATACCGATTTCTGAAGAGTTACTAGGCTGTTATAGTGCTACAGAAAACACCTAATTAGATCATAAACCTGGGCCTTGACTGAGAGCGATGGGGCTGTTGTCCCCTTGCTGGATTAGACACCCCTCAACAAATCTAGGGGTTCGGTCCTCCAAACTCCTGGGTCCTTGCTTCGAGGTCACTTGGCCTTCTCCTATCACGCTTGATGTGTTCAAGGCCTGCAATATATCCACCAAGAATGCTTCCGAGGCAATCTGGCTAGCTCTTGGGCTTAATAGATGGTAATTCGGCCTCCTACTAGGTGCCACTACTCACTGATATGGGCTCGCCCCCCTCCCAAATCTCAGAAGACAAGGTGCAACCTTTTTCAAGGGCTGGAACATACCTTGTTTGCAGCTTCAAGTGCGCTCGGCCTCTAAAAAAACCCCTTTACCAACCCTCTACAGGTCACAAACAACAACTCAGTCTCCTTTGGTGATGGATTCAGTCCTCTGAAATGGCCACAAGACCCTCAACAATACCCTCTAGTAGCTAGACCTCCAATGGATATGTTTCTGATGCAAAGAGTGGACCAGTGTTGAGCTAGGGTGAGCACAAGTCCCATCGAAACTCAACAGAAGATAAGGGTTTACCAACCCTCCATAGAGTTGAGGCAACCGCCTCCCAAAAGCAGAAAGGAATAACTCCAAAAATGAATTATTGTGTGTTCAAATGTGCCTCTCATCTCCTTATTTAGTTTTTCCCTTTGCTTGATCCCCCTTACCTTTAGGTAACTTGTCCCTTAAGTTAAGGGCATTTTATTGTTTTTGCCTCCTCCTTGCCCAATGTTACCTCAAGAACAGATCGTTGCCCTCTTGGTGGCCCTTTAACCCCCACGACTCCCCTTTCTTTGGGGACTATGGCCTACGAGGAGCCCCCTAGACCACTACGTCCTCCAATGAGGTCAAATGGGAGGGGACATGACAATCCTCCCTCCCCAAGATTGCTTGTCCTCAAGCAACTGCAACCTAGGGTGTTGCAAAATCTGCTCCCCTTCTCATGTGGCGTCCTCTACTGGTAAGTCCTTCCACCTTATCAAGTATTCATTTAACGTTTTGTTTCTCAAACATTTCTCTCTAAATGCCAAAATTTGTTCAGGAACTAGAATCAAATTACCTTCCTCGTCCAATGGTGGCAAGTCTGTGGATGAAACAACCTGTTGGCCCAAGGCCTTCTTGAGACAAGAAACATGGAACACGTTATGAATCCTGCTGCCCTCCGGTAGCTCTAACTCATAAGCTACCTCTTCGACTCGTCTCATCACCCTGTATGGTCCATAGAAACATGGATGTAGTTTTTCTTCTCCACTCTTCTTTAGAGAGGACCGTCGATATGGATGGAGCCTTAGAAAAACCAGATCACCTACCTCGAAGCTATGCTCCACCTGGTGCCCATTCGCATATGTCTTCTGTTGATTTTGCGCCATTTGTAAGTTGTGCTTTAGGACCCTCACGATGTCGTTGTTAAAATATTCGATGTGCTTGTTTTACCATAGACAATATCACAATATTGTCACCCAACCATAGGCACGCATCCACCCTCGAGCACCATAGCTTTTGCTAGATATAATGATTCCGGAAGCAACACTAGAACCAACAGATAACCAAGAGAGCACATCTTTCTCCAAAGATAGCACACCAGACAAAAAGTCCCAAAACCACAGAACAAGAACAATACTCAACTGCAACAGTTGCAGTTGCACTTACAAAGAATACCACCAAGAATATCAGAATACCACCAAGAATGTCACCAAGAATACCACCAAGAGATACGAGAAGGTAAGGCACATATCTTAGGCTACATAACACTAGAGAGAGAGACCAAGAATCACCCCACAAGATCCACCTTCCATTCTTGCAGCTGCAGCTCCAAACTTGCGCTATACTTGAGAAAGTGAGTGAGGTGAGTGAGTACAAATGAGCTCAAGTGCCTCCTATTTATAGTGGTTCTTGTCACATGTCTGGGCTGACTTGTCCTTCTAGAGGCTAATAGTTTAATATTAATTCTTTTACTGAGCCGACTTGTCTTCTAGGGTTTCTACACATCTGTTTAGGGTTTTTCTTGCTTCCAAAATATTCTATTATAGTCAGAGGTTACACATGGAGGTTAATACCTCCCGCAACTACCATAATATCAACACTCCCTCCTAGCTAGGGAGGTATTAACTGTAATCGTCTCAAACACATCCATCCATTTCACATGGTATGGGCAAGGCTCACATAGTCTTGCAGACCATTCTACATGTAGCATCATCATAGCCACACATGCTATCTCATGATCACGCAGATCAACTCACGAGCATCATCATCACTATCCATCTGGCTGGCAATCACCTCCAACACTACTGGTTGGCACACCAGCCTAGGAAACATGGCAATCAGGTAGTAGTACACAGTTAATACAATGCCATGCAATAGATCACATTAGTGTCGATCCATAGTAGTATACAACTGTTATCCAGTGGTACACAACCACTCCTAGTAGCACGCAACTACTATCTAGTGACATACAGTGACTGCCAGTGGAACACATCCACCAAAGTAGTACATAGCTATTGTCCAGAGACACACAGTCTCCACTACAATCAACAAGCTATCACCATGCAATACAATAGTCTTTGTGATCAACTAGTAGCCTGGCATCAAATCATATCATCGTCTGCATCATCTCTTGAGGCCATACTCCATCTGAGTAATCGGGCACGATGTTGAATAAGTCATGTGCTGGACTTAGTGCACTCAATAGAGTGTCTCGCATAAGTCATTCACTCAACAGAGTGATACGGGGACCATTCTTCTAATCCGGACATACGTCCTAGAAGAATGTTTGTCCCAACAGATGCTGAATGCCCCGCAATGGGCTACAAGGACCATTCTTCTAATCCGGACATATGTCCTAGAAGAATGGCTGTCCTCCCAGATGCTGAAAGCCACGCACATATGTCCTAGAAGAATGGCTGTCCTCCCAGATCCTGAAAGCCACGCAATGGGCCACAGGACCATTCTTCTAATCCGGACATACGTCCTAGAAGAATGATTGTCCTCCCAGATGCTGAAAGCCACTTCATGGGCTACAAGGACCATTCGTCTAATCCAGACATACGTCCTAGAAGAATGATTGTCTTGGACCATTTTCCCCCCTCTGGCCACTACTGTGAACTCAGGGAAAATGTCTGTCCTGTACCAATCTCCCCACTCTGGTCACTACTATGAACTCAAGGAGACGGACCATTCTTCTAATCCGGACATATGTCCTAGAAGAATAGATGTCCTGGACCATTCTCCCTGTCTGGGCAATGCCCCAGGAAAATAACTGTCCATGGTACATCAACAATCTGTCAATCTAGACCATTCTCCACATGGAGAATGTCTGTCCACCAACAATTTGTCAACCTAGACCATCGTCCACAGGGAGAATGTCCGTCCACCAACAATCTGTTCTGCCTGGACCATTCTCCACTTGAAGAATGTCTGTCCACAAGCACATTGACTGTCCATGATGCCATATATCAACCCTCCCTCCCAACCGAGAAAGTCATCTCCTCCCTTTCAACCAAGGGAGCAATCTCCACGAGTCCCAGCGTGCCCCTCAAGTATGCAAACTTTATCTTGGACAGAGGCTTTGTTAAAATATCAACTGTTTTCTCATCAGTGGAGATGTATTGGAGAACCACTTCTCCCTTCTGGACTTTATCACGGATAAAATAGTACTTGATATCAATTTGCTTCGACTTGTCATGGAACACAGGGTTCTCTGAAAGCTTCAAAGTTCAAACATCTTTGATTATCACAATATATCACATTCGAATCCAACACCTGATAAAATAGTCTAGAAACCAACTTACGAAGCCATATTGCTTTTGTACAAGCATCACAAGTTGCAATATACTCTGCTTTTGCAAGACTGAGTGCAACAAACTTCTGTTTCTTGCTAGCCCATGATATCATAGCAAATCCCAAACTGAAACATATACCATAAGTACATTTCCTGTCATCTGCACTCCCTGCCCAATCTGAATCGCTAGCCCATGATATCATAGCAAATCCCAAACTGAAACATATACCATAAGTACATTTCCTGTCATCTGCACTCCCTGCCCAATCTGAATCAGTAAATCTATGCAGCTGTACGCCATTGTTTGAGGCATATCTCAAACCATAATTTAGCGTCCCACGAAGATATCTCAAAATGTGCTTTGCAGATGTCTCAAAATGTGCTTTGCAGCTATCCAATGCTCATGTCTAGGTTCCACATAGAACTCGCTCAACGTGTTCACAACAAAGCAAATGTCCGGCCGGGTATTCACCAAATCAAGGCTGCGGGGGAGCGCCCCCCCCGAACCTGCTTTGAAGGGGAGCGTTTAAGGAGCGTGCTCCTTGAACGCTCCCCTTCGGGAGAGTTTTTAGGGAGCGCGCTCCCTCACTGAAAAATGCACTCCTTGGTTTTTGAGGGAGCGCTCAGGGAGCGTCCAGGGAGCGAACGCTCCCAAGGGAAAAAAAGCGCTCTCCGAAACGCTCCTGAGCCCACGTGCGTGAGGAGGAAATTGTTTTTTTTTTGGGGTTTTTTTTTTTTTTTTTTC
>ML776801.1:710466-728252 GCA_009831015.1 Picea engelmannii
GATGAAGTATGGTTTCGAGAGATGATGCAGCTGATGGTGATGGTGATGCTCATGATCTAGTCATGAAATAGTCTAGATGACTATATTGATGCTACCGGGTAAATGGTATATTTTGTGCTCAAGTCCATTACCTGTAAATACCTTTCTAGCTAGGAGGGAGTGTTAATATTATGGTAGCTGCGGGAGGTATTTACCCTCACGTGTGAACCTGACGAGAATAGAAGACTCCGGGAAGCAAGAGAAACCCTAATGAGTTGGCTAATAACCCTAGAAGCCTTGTTGGCTCAAGAAGATAATTTATATTAGGCTATTAGCCTCCAAGAGAAGAAGTCGACGAGAAATAATAATAATATACTAAACAGACACATATCCAGAAGGAGAAGTCGGCCCCAACAAAACTGGCATGACTACTATAAATACAGGGTGCCAGTTCTTATTTGTAGCACTCTCAGAATTGTAGTTTCCCAGTTGGTGCGCACTGTAGTTGCAGTTTGGTGCGCACATGTGGAGGAGGGTTGCAGGTGTAGGTGCAACAGCAACAAGTTTTCAGTATTGGGTTGAATATCTCTTGGCTAGGGTTTGGACAACTGATTAGCTTTTTGTGATGCGCTATCCTTAGGGAATGATGCGCTACTCTTTGTTTGGCTATCTAGCCTAGGGTTTGCTTCCGGAGGAATTCTCAGTCAAGGTTAAGGTGCTCGGAGGGAGGCTTCGGCCTATGGTTGGGTGACGAGGGTATCGTCAATGGTAAAACAAGCACACCATCTTCTATATTCTAACACTTTGTTAGGTGGACAAAGATGACTTCCAGCATCAGGTTTGAAGATAGATTGGAGGGGGTTTCCAACTACCTGCAGTGGAAGGTTAGAATCAACAGTGTTCTCAAGGAGAACAAATTGTGGTCGTTTGCGAACATCGTTGTACTTGTACCTACAGATCCCACAGCTCTTGATGTTCATGAGGTGAATGAAGCCAAGACTTAGAGAATAATCTTGGACGGGGTCGGAGACCACCTTATTCCACACTTGGCTGAGAAAAAGACAACCAATGGAATGTGGGTTGCACTGAAACGTTTGTATGAGGCTAAGAACGAGAATCGAAAAATGACTCTGTGGGACAAGCTCCATGGAGCTAGGATGGTCAAAGGAGAGAGTGTGGCCACCTACCTCACCCGAGTTGCACAGGTGAAGGACGAGTTGGCAGTTGTTGGAGAAGTCATTCCTGACTCAGAGTTGGTGTGGATAGCCCTCAAAGGCTTCACCAAGGACTGGGAGGTTTTCGTCAAGTGTGTGGTGGGGAGAGAGAAGCTCCCTGACTGGAGCAGATTGTGGGATGATTTTACGCAGGAGGAGATCCGGGAGGGGTCTCAGGAAAAGGTATTGGATGGCGCAGACGACAAGAACGTTGCTCTTGTGGCAAAGGGCAATGGGAAGAAGAAGGACATGAGCAAGGTGAAATGCTTGGCATGTCACAAGACTGGTCACTATGCTAGTCAATGTCCGAACAAGAAGAATAAGAAACTGAAACCAGAAGTGGCAACATCAGCAGTGGTTGCAGATTTTGCTGAAAAATTTGAGAAGGAGTTCTCTCTTATGGCTGGTCCCGTGGGCAGTGGGTGCCTAGCATTCGAGGACATTGAGTCGTGGTTTGTGGACAGTGGTGCCTCTCGGCACGTGACTAGGTTGAGGTCAGTTTTCCTCGATCTTACAGAGATAGACTCAAACTGTAGAGTGAATTGTGGAGCCGACCCACAACTTGCAGTAAAGGGGCTTGGAAGGGTGAGATTCCAACTAGAGTCAGGAGGTCTTTTGGAGGTTGGCGAGGTGTTATATATTCCAGAGTTGATAGTTAATTTGCTCTCAGTGTCAGCTTTGGATGAGAGTGGATTTGGAGTTGTTTTCTACGGTGGACATGTATTGTTGTATCCTGTAGGAGCAACTGCTGACACAACAATGATGCTTGCTGTCAAGTATGAGGGCTTGTACAAGTTGTTGGGTAGACCTGTGTTGGGATCCAGTGGATTTCTGGACTCGGATTCTATGTCGGAGAGTTGGCAGGTAGCATAGGAGAGAGACTTGATCCATGGGACTCAGTCTTCTTCCGGGACTCTCATAGGACTCAGCAGGCATGAGTCGACACAGATGGATGCTCAGGAGAGTGTGCAGTCTCCTAGGAGCATGTCTTCAGTTCGTAGTACAGCAGAGGTAGCAGTAGAGGCTTCCAGTGCAGTGGGAGTAGTGGCTTCCTATTCAGAGGGAGCAAAGATTTCTAGTATAGAGGGAGCAACTATGGCAGCTGATGAGATGGAGACAGATTCTGGTGGTGATATCAGAAGTACCTCTCTCGCTAAGAGGGAGTGTTGAGATTTGGTAGCTTGGAGGTACTTCTGCATTGGCAACGCTCAACATGCGGAAGTGACCAAGCAATTTTTCTCCTAGTGACTTTATAAAGTGATTTTATAAAGTTGAGTCTTTTAATTTCGAAATGTAAAAGTGACTTTATGATGTTATGGGTCACTTTATTAACTAAAGTGACCTCAATGAATGATTAAATCGTGACCGTTGATCTCAAGGGTAAGTGAAGAGTCACTTGAGGGAGATCAAGGGTTAGAGGAGTTACAATTCGAAATTGATAAAAGGCAGCTCATTAGGAGATGAGGGCGCACTTGATGAGGAGAGCTCAAGGGAAGTTGAAGGGGCACGCATCCCAAGAAAGTTTCTTATCTTGGAGGGAAAGGGTTTCAGTAGCCAAGAGGAGGCATGCATCCCTAGGAGGATTGGCATGCATTCCTAGACAGCATCAACATCAGTGGAGGCTGTACAGTACGGCTTGGAGGAGGCCGTACAACATCTTTTGTTTGCCTTGCAGCTCCAGCTAGCTCAGAAATCTCTGCTGTGTATTGGCATGAGTTTCTAGGAGTTTTCTCTGCTGATAATAAATCCGTACAGTGAGGTACGAATCTGTACCTTATTTTTGGGCACGAAAATCAAGATTGTATCTGCTGTTAGTGATTGTACAGTTCGTACAGGTTGTCCTGGAAGTCAGTTTATGATTTCAGACTGTATTACAATGGATATTGGTGCTGTTTTCTGTTCAGAAAGAGTGAAAGTACAGATGTAAATGCTGAGTTAAAGCTGCTGTTATACTCGGAAATTTCCCTAAAAGTTGAATAAGAAACATTCTCCTCAATTCTGTCTTTTTTTCTGTGTTATTCTTCTTGGGGTTTTACCTAGATTTTTCATGGTGCATTATGCATATTTTTTCCACTGTTAGTATATGATTCCGCTGCAGATTTAGTTTCAGAACTACATTATTTAGTGTTTCTACTCATTAAGTGCAACTAATAACGGTTTTAATGCTTGGCTGTTATGACTTAATTGGAGGCTGAAATATGGGTATAATATAGTGATTTTCTGAACTAATTTCAACACGTGGAGAGTCCTAATGTAGGTTTTCTTCGATCAGGATCTCACTATCTGCGTCATAGAAGGGATCTCCATGAAGAAACCAGCGATCCTCATCCCATCTATGAAAAATAATCACAAAAAGAGTGCCCACATTTTCATCCTCTTGGTTGCCATGTTGATTATCACATGAGCTAGTGGAAGCCTTTGCAATTTCTTCAGATCATCAAAGGATTCATTATTAAATTTAGAAAATTGAAAAGGAATATAACTTACTAAACCCTTGTCCTTCTCAGAATCCATGATGATGGTGTTAGAATATAAGGCTTACATGTGTAATAAAGTCACCTTAGTGACTTAGGCTATAAGATAAGGTTTCTAGTTGTTATTAGCATTTAGGGTTTTGGAAAAATAAGACCTCTCAAACTCTATATAAGAGATGTGAATCTTTCTTTAATACCATGACCATAGGTGATGAGTAAGGGCTAGTACTGGGATATATAATGTTTTCTATTACATTCTTTTGTGCAAAAGGGTGCCTATAAGGGTACACATTGGGTGGTTGACTGCATAAAATCAGGGGAATACCATGGTCATGCTCACCACGTGAAGGTGGTAAGCCATGTGTTTTTTCAAATCCCCGTTGATGTTTAGTCAAGACCATTTGCAAATCACGGTGAATTTCTTGTGGGGGTTGTCCACAACTTTTATTTCAATGCACTGGGCAATAATGTCGAAGTGGCCTTTCCCCAAGAGCTTCTCCATCCAATGAGAGTTGATTATTTCGGGGGTGTTGCACTTAAGCTGCTTGAGGGTATGTTTGTGATCGTCCTTAATGAAGCTCATGTGTATTTCCTTGAAATTCGTGGTAATAGGACTCAAAAGTGCGTAACCATTCTGTGCCGAGAACTACATCACAACCACCCATGTCAGTAGTGTACATGTGAGATTTGAGTTGATAGTGCCCCATTTGTAGTTTCATATTTCACATTTGCCTCCACATTTCATCATACCTCCATTAGCTATCATAATTTGAAAATTATGCACCACATGGACATAACAATGTGTTTCTTTGGCCACTCTCCTATGAATAAAATTGTGGGTACTGCTAGTATTAATCAAAACAATCACCTCAAGGTTCTTGATGTAGCCAATTAACTTTGCGGTCCGAGGAGCTAAAATGCCAGATAAAGCATGGAGGAAAATTTGGGGTTCCTCACAAGGATCTTCTAGTGTTGTTTCTTCTTGAGGAGGAAGAGTGGTCTTTGCTAAATCCAACTCATGCGTCTCTTTCATGAGAATGTTTTCCCATTGATCATGAGGGGACACATCCATTTGAAATAATTTCTATTCTTTACATTTACGCCCTTTGAAATATTGCTCATCACAATTATAGCAAAGTCGGAGGTGTTGGATTTTGACAACTTCTTCTTGGGACAACTTTTGGATTGTCAAGGGCTAAAAGGGGGAGGGGGTGGTAGTAGCTTGTAGGTGCTAGAGGGGGGCAATGATGGGGAATAAAAGAGGGTCTTTTGGTCTGTGCATTTATCACCATCTCAACTTCTCAAGCTATTTGAGAGGCCTACAACCAAGTAGTTGGGCATTGCATCATGACCTGTGCTCTAATCTCCTCCTTGAGATCGCTCATGAAACATTCTTTGAAAAGAGAATAAATCAGGCCCTCTGTTCGGATTGCCAATTACTTGAAGGTTGCGATAAAGTCTTTTACTGTGCTTGTGTGGCACAACTTGGTCTGCCATGTCAAATATTGATTGTCTCTTTCAAAACTAGCATAGATGGCTTTCGCAAACTGGCTCTAGGAAATGAATCCCCCATATGATTTCTTATGCCATTGCCACCATTTCCCTTGTTCTGGATCTAAGTATAATATTCCCACTCTAAGTTTCATTAGGTCATCAACAATACCTTGGAGAGTGATGTAATATTCCATATGAGATATCCATCATGTGGGGTTGGAACCATCAAACATGTTGAGATCGACTTTAGGAAGTCTGTGCCACATTTGATGTTGACTATAACAAAAGGGTGGCCTTGAGAGATGCTCGCCTCCATTGGAGGATTCAACCCATTCTTGATGCACCAATGGAACTTGCCACTACTCACTTGGGTGTAGGAGGGAGAGGAGAGAATGGGCATGGCTATTGTTTTTAGCCATCTGTGCTTGCATGCTCTCAAATTTTATGGTAATGTTTTCTGCAATTTGTGCTTGCATGCTCTCAAATTTTGTGGTAATGTTTGCTGCAATTTGTGCTTGTATGCTCTCAAATTTTGTTTTAATGTTTGCTTGTAGGTCTTATATCTGAGAAACTTGCTTGTCGAAATTGAGTTGGATCCTTTAGATCTGGTTTTCTAGGTTGTTGAGCTGGTTCTTCATGGATGTGTTTCTAGTCGTTGCCATGGGGTTGGTGGGTCCACCTGAAGGTTTACCGAAGACTTATATGAAAGTAATTAGTGTTGTGCAAGGAGTCTTTTGAGATAGGGCTCCCACAATTGTATGGGTGGGTCCACCAAAAAAATGTTACTTGAGAGTGGTACTAATGTGATCAGTGTTACACAACCAATCTTTTTAAATAGTTCTCTTGTGAGGTTACTGTTGGGTCCACTAGACTTTTTGTTTTTTTAAATATGGGAGGAGTATTACCCTTGTCTGAGTATTATTTCACTGCGGAAATTCTTAAATTCCTGATATACCGAATTATGTAGGACTTTCATTATTTGTGTTGCAGAGGCTAGGGTTTGTAGGGTCCTAGGGACAAAGAAGTCTCAAGTGCTATTGCTCTCTATATACTCGAGGATTTACAACAATAGTACTTGGTTGAATCTTTCATGGCACTGACCCTGGAGGATAGACTGTACCCTTAGTCATACTACTCAATTCCTTGGTAAGGCGGGAGTGATCTCCTTGAGTGTTATTCCCAGTGTACTATAACAACAAGATAGTCGATAGGTTTATGTAATGTTGGTTTCAGTTGTGCTTAGGGTCTTCCGATATACCTAAGGGTATGTGGAAGATAATTCTGTATATAGGTGTTGTCTGATGTGGCACTACTTGAAGGGTGTTGACAAATGTTACAAGGGTGTCCAACCAGGCGACACCACTTGTATATTTTGCGTGTATTCTTTCCAAATTGCAGGTTTACCAACCAAACGGCAAATCTCTGTGTTATTTAAAGATGTTGGAACATTTCTTTAGCTTAAATTGTTTTTTCTAAAATCTGACTGTGTGTTGGCTTAGGAAAGAGCGCTGATATCACTTGTAGTGATCCCTAACCCTTAAAATTCAATCACAAACAAGATGTTTAGAGAAATATCAATGCAGAAAAGAAGATACAAGAGACAATGAGATTAAACTTGTGAAATATAGCACTTGTATTGATGATTTCCAAAAGAGAGAGCAATGCTCATGAGCCTCTTCGAGGGGGCAGCCTCCTTTGAGCAGAGCTCCAATTATAATAAAAACACTTGACAAAATATTACATAGCCTTCTAACTCTATAAATAGTTTCTTAATAGCAAAACCTTAACTACTTGTGGTCCCATCATTAATGAGTACCAACAACCTAGTGGGCCTTATTTTGATAAAGATGACCCTTTTACATTAAGTAGATACCCACTAACTATCTAATGGGCCTCATTCAAAGAAGATGGTCTCGTACATTAATGGACTAACTCCTAAGTACTGCAAAGTAGGAAGTTAGGGTAGGACCCTAACATAACAACTCATGCTTTTTTGCAGAGCGTGGGGAGAATGATCCATAGTGCTTACAATATTTGTCTAGTTAACTCTTAACTTATCCTTTCTCATGAAGTAGATTTATCATGATATCAAATATCTTTTGTTTCACTTGATTGGTTTCATTGTGACAAGAATGGTGCTCAATCTCTAAAACATGACTCTTCTTTTAGGCCATGTGTCTTGTGTCCCTGTGTTGGAGACTTGGACACTTGGGGCACTCGTGTTAGAGTGTAGGACACTCACAGGACAGCTGTCTTGATTAGGGCTTTTGTCCCATGTTTGTCCAACATTCAAGTCATGTGTGTCCCAACATTTGCTAAATGGCAAATGCCTCATGTGTTGGCATTGGTTAGTTATTTTCAATGTACGAATTCTTGGATCTTAATGCACTGGTCCTAGAGCTGGTCACTTTGAATGCTGGTGATTCTGTTGAGGGGTCATTTTCCACACCAGCTGCCAGCAGATGCAACACTTGGACTAGATATATTGGAGGAAGAGGAGGAAAGTGCAGTGGCAAAGTCAGTGGTGGTGATATTGATGGTTTTGATTATGAGATCCAGGAGGATGAGCTATGAGATTCTTCTACCCTATTTTGTGTTTTCAATTGGCATTCCCATCTATCATCTTATGTGTCTGATATGTTTTGTTGATATCAAATGAGTAGACTACAGTTAATAGTTCAATAGATATGATCCATGGCAATGTAACAAATATCTCTGATTTATATGTACTTTCCAGATTTTTCTGAGTTTTTCAGGTTGCTGATTTTTCTGAGATTTTTAGGTCCAAGTTTATGCTTGCCAATATTTTCCGATATTTCCTATAAGTTTATTTCCAGACCCTTGGCAATATATTCCCCAAATGATATCTGCAACATGGAAGTATGCTGTATTCTTGTGTGTTTGATGCATTGCAGTCCTATTTTCCAATTGTTCAAAAAGTTAACATCTGTATATCTATATGTTATTGTCTCGTGTCGAACATCTGTGTTCTAGTGTCAAGTGACCTAGTCCTCAATTAATATACTTATAGGATGAATTTTCATGGTTATTTAACTGTAGTTACTTAATATAGACAGTTCAATCAATATACTTATAGGAGGACAACTTTTCATGGTTCTCTCACTAAATTTAGGTAAGATGGAAGGCCTTGGGGATTAGGGATTATAAGATTCTTTTATAGGAGAAAGCAAGACTTAATGTTAGATTATTTTGGGGAGAATGGTGAACTTTTTCTAATTATTGTAATTCTAACACATCGAGTCCTTGGACTAAGTTTTCAAATCTTAAATTTGATGTTATAGACATTTGTCTCTAGGTCTTGAATCTTCAGTGGGGGATGTGATTTTGCGATGCTTCCTAACATAGATCAAATGAAGATTTATAGTCTTATGGGAGATATAAGCTTGAGCACTGATGGATCGGATCCACTGTCATTGATGGCAATTTTCTGAGATCTGACATTTAATGTGTATATTCTTTTAAGGAAGGAGCTTTTATCCATATTTTCCCCTTCTGCCTGTTATTATGACATTTTGTCTTGTATAAGTCATATATCTGGCATATGAAATTGTTATTGGAATTTGGAAATATATCTTTGAAAAGGTTTGTGTCTATTCTTTGAGGAATTGTGTCAAACAAACTTGTGAAATGTGAAGATATTAGAAGCTTTTCAAGCAAACTACAAGAGTAGAATTGTGTCAGTTTTTTGTTGATCATTCAATTTCATATTTCTGATACCTAGATATAAGTATCTTAATTTCTTTACTTCATGGACTGACATTTCCTTTTCTATTAGAGTATCTCCTAAAGGGATTTTTGGAAGGGGGCCATATAGGATCTAAAAAAGAAATTCTGTAGCATATAGAGTTGACTCTATTTCAATTCTTTATGAGCAGTACGTTGATACTTTATCTGGCATTAGCTTTTACAACCACTTGTACATTCTTGAATTTGAAATGCAATTTCCGCTTTGCCATTTCTTTGTCCACTTTTATTTGTAAATTCTCTTGCCTGTCAGACTGAATTTTTAAAAGGTTTTCTTGCTAGTTTGCATCTGTTCTAATCTTGTCAGTATCCAGTGTTCAGTTTGCTAAGTTTGCGTTGAGATGATATCTAGCAACATTCTCAGAAATAGTAGACATGAAATGAAAACAGAAAGTGGTAGGATGACGGCCCACCTCATGGAATCTCCTGGGGACTGGGGAAGTTTTCAGTCTTTGCGACGCATTTCATTGAAAGATCAGATTTTTTCTAATGGTCTTTTGTGTGGAATGACTCGGGAAGATTGCTTTTCGCTTTATGTTCTTGCATCCAGATGGTCCTCTTGTCCTCCTATATATCTTTATGTGGCCAGCTGTACAAGGCAATTCTTCTTCATGTGCATATTGCTTTGATTTTTTGATACTATTTACTTTAGTCACTGGCTTCTTGCATTCTTTTGGCTAGGCAATTGTGTTTCATCAACACTTCTCTGTATGAAGTGTGCTTATATTATTTTGACTGTATTTAGGTGTAACTTGGGCATTATCATGCATATATTGATAGGACACATATGATAGGAATGTGATAAAGTGCACTTCCATAAATTGGATATACCATATCTGTGCTCTATACAGTAATGTTACCTTGATATTCGAGTGATTGTTTCTGCCCTTTTGCTAGTGTCTTTTGGCATATCTCTAACATGGTGGGTGATGCAGCTGGACATGCTACAGAGTCCTTTTCAGACTTTGTTGTTGGGCATGGAGAGTTGTGGTCTGCACAGATATTGGCTGCTACTGTCAGAAAGGTATGATGGTAATATTCTATATTACGAGTAAATATTTTGTTCAGTCAATGCAGGAAAAAAATGGTTGTTTATGACTAGAATTGCATTTTGTTCTGTAGCGTGGATTGCCTTGTGTGTGGATGGACACTAGAGAGGTCCTTGTTGTTAACCCAACTAGCTCCAACCAGGCAGACCCTGACTATGCAGCATCAGAGGAAAATCTCAATAAATGGTACTCGCACACTCCGGCTAAGACAATAATTGCTACAGGTTTTATTGCTAGCACTAAAAAAAAGCTTCCAACAACCCTGAAGAGAGATGGAAGTGACTTCTCTGCAGCAATCATGGGAGCTCTATTTAGAGCTGGGAAAATTACAATTTGGACAGATGTGGATGGTGTATATAGTGCAGATCCTCGAAAAGGTAAACACTTTGGCTTACTGGATTGTTTTGTATGCAGTATTAGAGTTTTTGTATACTCTTGTAATTTAAAGAAAGGTCGTCATTCCTTTCGAAGCTACGTATAGAGTTTTTCTTTTGTGTTGTTTTGTCTTTGCCTTTTCATTTTCTTTGAACTTCATTATATATTCTGGTTTTGTAATTCTGTAGTTAGTGAAGCTGTGATATTGAAGACATTATCTTACCAGGAAGCCTGGGAAATGGTAAACCTACAGTCCATTACTTTTTGCTAAACATGGCCACATTTTCTTTCTAATGCTACATGTGAACTAAATTTGACATTTGTGCACTCTGGGGTGTGAATTTATGTTCTGACATGCTTTTTGGGTTTTGCAGTCATATTTTGGGGCAAATGTGTTGCACCCTCGGACAATAATCCCAGTTATGAAGTACAATATTCCTATAGTCATAAGAAATGTTTTCAATCTTTCATCTCCTGGGACAAATATATGCCGTCCTTGTATTACAGAGGCTGAGGAGTTTGAGCCATGTTCAGACTCCGACTCCATTGTAAAAGGTTTTGCAACCGTCGACAATGTAGCACTTGTAAATGTTGAAGGGTGTGTAGCAATGCTAGACTTTTGTATTTCTTTGTTGGATTAGCAAAAAGTATGTTTGCTTATTTGATGAAAGGTATTGAATACCTTTGAAGATGCTATATGAGGAGATTCATTGGGAAGTTCATGCAGCTAAGACATGGTGGACTGGTACTATTTCTGCAGAACTGGAATGGCTGGTGTTCCTGGTACAGCGAGTGCAATTTTTGGTTCAGTCAAAGATGTCGGTGCAAATGTTATTATGATATCACAGGTATCAGTGTTAGAGAAGTGTGTTTCTCTGGTTTGTTTCTCAATTTCAGTGTTGTAGACATGCTAATTTTCTGGATTATGCACAGGCAAGTAGTGAGCACTCTGTGTGCTTTGCAGTACCAGAAAAGGAAGTTGGTGCTGTTGCAGAGGCCTTAAATAAGAGATTTAAAGAAGCTCTGGAGGCCGGGCGTCTTTCACGGGTGTGTTTAATTCCCAAAGCCGATGGAAACAAATGGAAACTATAGGCATAATGCAGTGAAACTCTACCTAGGTGTTAGGAAGCTCAGGTTTTTTAGCTTGCTAAGAAAATGTAAAATAGAGTGAATTTGGTGAGGAAACGGTTCCTGGTTGGTAGATACATGATAGTTTTGTGGTGGCGAGGGATAGAACTGGTGAGTTGGATACACTTTAATTATATTAGATGCTTTAGAACCTTTAACACGTCTTTAGAATCTGGAATTAGCTATCTCAACAATTTCTTATATCTGGAGTTATTTGTGAAGAAAACTAAGGTACTATGAGGCTGCCCAACAGGTCTGTCTTTGACCTCTTGTTGGGCTCTAAGTTTTATCTTCAAAACTGTCCTTTGCTGCTGTTTTAGGACAGCAAACAGTCAAGTACTTTTCTGCTCATAATTTTGATGGTTGAGTGCTCTTTTGAGGTGCCCTTGCAAGTGTTTTCAAACCAGTGGTTAGCACATGCAATATACTCAAAACAAATAACACTCCTCTAGATCTTTACAACTCTAAAATGCTGATCTACACATCTAAGCATGCATGAAAATGGACACATGTATTTTTGGTCAACATGACCCTGGATAAAACCCCCCCAGGGAAAACCAGTTTGGAGATAGATGTATATAGAAGATCTCAAAGCAAAATGTTCAACAATGAAAACATATAATAGTGAACCTGGTACAATAGCAACCACTCTCGGATTCTTTGGAGTCCCTTGAAGATGTGCCTGCTAGCTCATTGAAACAAGGCGCCCTTTGCCTTGGTGCGCCCTTCTTCCTTTGCTAATCCTTGGCCCTCTTTCCTTGTGATTTCCTTTGCCTTTTCCTTTGCTTGAACCTTGAACCTTGCCTTGCGCCTTTGCTTTGCCCTTGGTCTTGTGTCCTCCTCACAAGAGTGCCTCACTCCAAGGCTTGGCGCGCACTAAGCCTAAGTGTGCCCCTCCTCTAGCAAAACCCCCACAAAAGGTATGTGCCCTCCTTCACCCTTGCACCCTCTACTCCTCTAGAGTGTGCCTCTCCATGGTGAATGAGTCTCCTCCAAGAGATGGGGACCTCTCCCAAACTAGATGCGCCTCTCCTCACTAGCATGTGCGTCCCTACTCCTCAAAAATGCGCCCCTACTCAAGATGGTGCCCAAGCCTCCATGAATGACCCTCCATGCAAGCTAGCACCCAAGCTATGGCTTCTCCTCAACTCTTGACCTCATGCACCCTCCTTTGCTCAAGAAATGCTCCCAAGAGCTTCTCTCTTCTCCTCCTCTCCTCTCAAATCTCTCCAGTGAAGAATGCGCCTTTTCTTTATCCTTTTCCCTCCTTTAGCCTCTCTTTGGCCAAACCCTAAAAGATCAATGGCCTATATCCAATCTAGCCATGTCTAATCAATGGGTGAGATTTAATCCAAAAATCTCACTTAGGAAACCCACTTTCCTTAGTTTGCCTCATGTCCTTTAACTCACCCACAAAGTGAATTAAATGTCACTTTCATAACTTAAGCGACATATTTCACTTTTGACTTAAACTCCTAAGTCAATGTGAAATTAAAACATAAAGTAAAGTAATAAGGGTAATAGTTTCTGCCTTTGTGTTTAAAGACTCACAAACACAAGGGGACCACTTTCCAAGGTACCCAAATCTCAACAATTTGCTCTATAAGCTAGTTGGTCCTAGTGATCTACAAGTAGAGAGTACCTTGCTTAAACACTTAAGTTAGAAATTATGCCATTACTGCTGCTTCTGCTGGTATGATACCAGCATTCATGTGGTAAGTTGAGCTATGCATTCTGTCCCACTTGGTAGTACTCTTCATTCCTTTTGCTATTATTCATGCATGCCACAGTTAGTGAAATGGACCATAGCTTTACAGAGTATGTATAACTTGATTTTGTCATTCCTCCATTCTCTGAGTTTTTCTTTCTGGGATTATGTCTGAAACTGACAATTGCCAGACTATGCAGTATTCGAATAATAGTTGTATAATTATTTTTTTGATTATATAAATGTGTACTTTGCACTTCCCACTGCTGTATTCTATTTTCATCATGTTAACTGTGAAACATTGGTCAGAGGATTTCTCCCTTGCTTGCACCATATTCCTCCATTATCCAAAGTCTTTTTTTCCTTGCTTTTTGGTTTTAGTGAAAATACGCTATGACTCATGAGGTATTTAACCACGTCTTATTGGTCTGATTTGTACCTAATACTATACAGTATAAATAAAATGCAAATAACAGAACCAAACACCCATGTTAAGATGTCGTCAGAAAATAAATATAGACTGATATATAACTTGATGGTATTGGAAAGACTATCTGTGGAATTTGTATCTTTAGAATTGCCTTTTTCATAAGGGATGTGGTCCCTGATTGATGACAATATATAGTTTGAACTACATGTCAATATATCCAGTTAATGAAATATCTGATAGTTACCTTATGATTTGTCCATTGCATGGTCCAAATACAGGATCCCAATTGATGAAAATATATTCTCTCTCTTTGTTCTTGTTATCAGTTCAATTTCCAGTGTTTCACCCACCTTGTGAAGAGGTGAGGAAACATTGTTATATAGACGTCGATGATCAATATAATTCTGTTTCTTTATTTTGAGATCCTTTTGTTTGTTTTATTACCTTTTTACTCTTATTACAAGCCTTTGAATAAAGTTCATTGTCTTATGCTCCTACTTATGGCCTTGTGTCTTATTAGGGATTACTTTTCTTTAAAATCGTTTATCAGATGCTCCTTGACTGATGATATTTTTGATTTCAACAAGGCGTACAGAATTAGTTCTCTGCACACCCTTTTGATTTTGTACTATTCCTTGGTGTCTGGTACAGCATTTCTTGCTGATAGTCATTAGGATTAAAGAACTCAATTTGGTTTGATGTGTTTGCTTGCAATTGATATAAGTTTTGTTTTCTATTTTGAAGTGAAATTGTTTATTCTTTTCAATTAAGAATGTGGGCTTACTTTCCTTATAAACAAAAAAACTTTTCCAGGCCCAATTTGAAACAATCATAACTTCTTCGTTATAAATCCAAATCAAGCATATGATATATCATTTCAAATCTAAGAGGATGTATTTACAAGGGGTAAGTGAAACATGAGACATTCTTTTAAGTTTTTAACAAGTGGCTTAAAAACCACAATTTGTAGCTGTGGCCACAATAAAAAAATACTAAAAATGACAGTTTTTCCAATGCTATTTATTGGTCATCTGACCTTTCAATTTATATGATTTTTTTTGAAACCACTTTTTTCTTTTGGAGTATTTTCCACATCTGAAATTGCTTTTTAAAATCTGTTGGAAAATGTTTCGAGTGTTGTGGCCCTCCTAGTCCAGAATCACCCCTTTCATACCAACTTGCAGCGTTTCTGTACTCCAAAGGGAACTACACTGCACTATGAAAGTAAGGAAAATGAAAAAATAAATAAAGAGCCAAAGTTCAAAGTTCAAACACAAGGAAAATAGTGGGGCACCTAGGCACCGTGAGGTGAATTGTGTTACCTCCCAAACCTGCACTTAAAATGTTATAAAGTCCTATAACAAAGTGAAACCCTAGGGGCACTTAGGAAGATTTCCCAATGTCACTACAACAATGCTTCCTCTCGCTTTAGGCTGGTTTGATCTTATAGATCCACTTGGAAGTCACTACAGACTTCCCTTTTGGTCTCGGAACAATATCCCACACATCATTCTTCATGATGGATTGATACTCTTCGGTCATGGCATCTTGCCAAAACTATTGTCCTGCTGCTTCTCCATGACAAGAAGGTTCAGTATCAATGATGTGACTCATAGCTGAAACATAGCTTGAAAATCTCTGTGGTCTCTTGGTCTCTCGGAATGTACCACGAGGAGCTGCATGCCCCTCTGCCTCCTGCAGAGTCTGTCGAGCTCATGTAGGACTCTTCCGGTCTACTACCATGTCTCTTGGAACATCAACTGGAGCTACAAGATCAACTGGATCAATAACTGTCTCCCTTTGAACTGCTGAAGGGGGAGAAGGTACCGTCTCTTCCTTCTTCTCAAATAGTTTGACTCCCTTTGAGTCGAGTGACTCCTTCTGAAGTCGGAAGGATAAACATCTGTCCTGGGAGAAATTGTGACATCATCGTTTTCCTGTGTTGCTATTCTGGAGACATCCCATGTCTTCTCAGGTCCTCTACTTCCTCTACAGTACTTTGCTGGCTTCCCGTACTAGGATAATAACCATGATGACCTCCCGTAGGGATAATAATCAAAATGGCCTCTTGTACTAGGATAATAACCAACCAAAAAATTGGACTCCCATACCAGGGATCATGGCCCTTCAATAAAGAAATAAGAAATCTGGTCTCCCATACTAGGATAATAACCAAGATGGCCTCCCGTAGGGATGACAACCAAAATGGCCTCATGTACTAGGATAATAACCAACTAGTAAAAATTGGACTTCCGTACTAGGGATCATGGTCCAAGTCATGAGGGCTCCCATACCAGGGATAATACCCTTTCATTATCAAAAGCAAGCTACTACAGAGTAATGATGAAATCAATTAAGGAAAGTAGTACAAGACTTACTTTAGTCTACAATCATGCTCAATGTTGCTTTTGGTCTTCCTGAGAATACTGGGATAGAGAAGAAATCCTCATCGTTCTTGCTTGCATTCGTTGAGGTGGCTAAAGTTGCTTTCCTTTCTTCCACAAAGGACAATGATTTGCATAGTGACAAGGGCTTGAAACCATGCACATCACTAGCTGCAAGTCTAGTCTCCTTGATGTCCACTAGAGCTTGAATGAGATGCACTTATATCACACACTCAAAAGTCACCCCAAGGATCGATTTTGAAACAAGTTTTCAGAAATTTTACTCAAGATTTCTTCAACCTCAGATTTAGAAATTTGCTAGTATACTTCCTGTAGCAAAACTGAAATTTGTACCCAAGGTAAATCTCAAGCTCGGTCCTCAATCTTCACTTGAAATATGCCTCATTGCCTCAGAAAAAATTGCCTTATCTTTGCTGTTGTTCCACACAGTCCAGGAGCCTTGGTTTAGTCTCCCAAACTGCTGCTACAGGTCTGCTGTCCCTTCTAGGGTGTTAGGGTGCCTTCCTTGGGCAGGCCATACCTCTGTTAGGCCTTCTATGACCCCTGCGGCTGTCCTTCCTCTCCAAAACTGAGCTGCTTCAAGGGTCAATGGTTGCCTCAAAACAATCTTAAGACAGTCTGTTCCTCTGCCCTTGTTTCACCTTAGAGCATGCCTAGAATTTGCTTCAGATTTTGACCTCAAAACATGCCTTTTCCTCCCTTGTGCTCCTGAAGTTTTCGCCCTCTTAGTCTCAGATTTGTTTCAAAAGAAAAAAAAGTTCGCTGCCTCAGGTCTCCAAAAAGTTCGCTGCCTCAGATCTTTATTTGCCTCAGAACTGTTACAAATGTTGAATTTTAATGAAAATTTGTACCTTGGACAAGTCGTTCCTATGGGTTTTTAAACTTTTACCTAGGAATGTGGTCCACAACTTAAAAGTGGGTCTTTTTCATAAAGTCACTTTATAAGTGGTAAAGTGAACTTTAAATTAGAAAGTGAAAAGTGACTTAGGAACTTAAAGCACCAAGTGGGTTTTTATTTAAGTTGGGTGAGTGAAATTAAATAAAGTGAATTTAATGGAGCATTTAATTCTCACCGTTGACCTTGGGCAATGTGAGCCCTTGGATCAAAAAGGGAAATCTAAAAGTCACTTAGGGATTCTAAAGGAGGAAAAAGGTCAAATGAGAATTCATTCTTTCTTGGAGAGATTGRGAGATTGAGAGAGAGCAAGAGAAGAGAAGTTTCTATATTTTTTTGAAGAAGGGTTTGCAGCAGAAAAGAGGCACGAATTCCAAAGCAAAGAAGGGCGCGGATTTCGAGGCAAATCATCAGCAAGGAAACAATTCTGATCGACTGTGCTGTACCTATTCTGACTGTACAACCGCACGCAAATCGAGGTAACAGGCCGCATTTATTGAACCGTACAGGCCGTACGGCCGTCGTACGACTGCAATAAATTTTGGGCACGATTTTCCAAGCAAATCGTACAGCATTTAAGGGTGAGACAGTCCGTACGGTACGACTGTCTGTGCACGCATTTCGAGGTGGCTGTGGTTGGATTTCTTCCTGAAAATTTCAAGCACGAAAATCAAGGGAAGAGATAAGTAAACTGTTGGTTTTATTTTTGCTGATATGTAATTTCCAGAAATTGAAGAAATAAGAAGAACTCACTCTCTCTCACTGGTTTTCCCCACACTGGGGTTTTTCCAGGGTCATTTGACCAAATATCATTGTGTCATTAAATGTGTGCTTGCTGTTATAATTTCTGAGTTTTAAGACAGCCATTGA